>JARHVA010009146.1:17500-350000 GCA_037957365.1 Torreya grandis | reverse complement strand
GTAACATGTAATGTAATCCTATGTATAGATTTCAACACATGATATCCAATGATTTGACCTTGTAGTGGCATTCAAATCTAGCTCAAATATTTATCATTTGAGGGATTCAATATTTTAAAACATTAGGATAGTTCCTCTTAATGTGAAAAGTGATTTATAATGATATATAGATAAGTCCTAGATGTGAAAATGCTTAAACTTGATATGTTTATATACCTAAATATGTGAGTAATTTCCTTAAAATTAACATGAAAAATGTGAAACCTAACCAATATGAAGAATTTAAATTTATTAAAATGATCACTAAAGCATGTGTAGATAGATTCAACCCAGGTAGATAGGTTTACAATGTGACATTATTTGAGGAAGCACAAAATTGTCCAGAGAACATGAACAATGATTTGAGATTAGGAGATAGTATAAGAATGATATTAAGATGTTCAAGTAGAGACTAGGGGAGTTTTTTGTAATACTAAATATATTTTATGAAAGTTGAGCCCATATATGGATGAATGGCTAAGGAAAAATGTGAACAAGAGTCATGTATACATGCATAAGTCAAGTATGTTAAAATTGCTCAAACATGACATTGTCATGTGTCTAATACCAAATATGATCGTCTAAAATCCCTCCCTTTTATTATAGTAATTTAATTTCAAGAGTGAAAGGATATAAGGTGATACCTAAAGATAACCATGATGTTTGTGCTCCAATAGGTACTAAGTGTTTCATCTTGTTTCATGAAAATGTGAGATGGAACATGTAGAAATAAGTTTTTAATTATGATTTAAAATATAAAAGTGATAAAATTGAACATATGTGAAATTAAATATTATATATATTAAAATATAATTTATATAGTACTTCAATATCATACACTTTAAAAATACCTATCATGGTTGTACTTTTTAGTTCTAGGCCTTCATGTCATCAAAAGGCTTATGTTCACTATCTCTTTGTGCCTAATTTATTATCTCTTAGTCTAACCATTGTTATTATAATGACCATGCTTTATAACTATGTAAAAATATCTAAACCTGATTATTATCTTTCATTGCCAATTTTGTATTTGTACTTATTTCATAGCTCTCTGAACACTTACATCCCAAGTGGACACATGCATCAAGTAAGTGTCCATTTTCCTACAAAGTGTCCAGTGACCAAATGTCATCCCATTTAAAAAATAAACATATCTAAAATGTCAACCTAAGTGATTTAATGAAATATATTTATAAAAAGGATTCACATATATAAAATATCAGCCTCATTCATTACTCACCTAAAAATCACATACAACTCATAGGAAAATATACCAAGAAGCATTCAATCAAGCATTCAAGTGAGAAAATTTATCTTATTTGTCTCTATTTCCATATTGGTAATAGGATTAGTCTTTATATAGGACTAAAGCATTCAAAAAGTATCCCATGAGACATATTTTCCAAGTTACAGGCTAGGTCATTACATGTCTTTGTTTATCACACTTTGTACCTTTTTTCACACAAAATCCAAGACATAGTATAGAACTACATCAGTGTGAGGCCCACTTGAGATTATTGGCTATCTAAGCAGCACCCATTGAAAGAGATATCTTTGGGTTCATATTGACACCATGATCCCACTAACCCATTTTTCCCATAGTCACTCTAAAGGTGATGAACTAGGGTTTTGACAAAGGAAATGTGACAAAAAATTGAGAATGTTTTTGTTAATCACATCTAGATCTAGTCAATATTCCATATAGAACACCTATGATAGAGTTAGACACCTATTTCAATGAAAATATCTAGATCCAATGCAAACATTCATATCCATAAAAGTATAATTTATATGATCTAAAGACTTTTCTAAGAAAATATACCATTCCACTTGCAACCCGTTCCTTCTCAGACCTACATGTGCACAATAAATCAACTAAGAATCATTATTTTTAATTTATTAAAATATGTATCAATAATTATATTTACTATTTTTAGCAATCTTAGTTGTATAAATTTAGAATATTATTTATCTAAGTTTTATATTTATTAGACTACTTATTAGATTACTTCACCACCCTTTTGTAAAATATAATCTAATATTATTAAACATAGATACCCCCACTATATAAATTTAGGGTTAAATTTTTAGTGAACCTTACTTTTGGTCATCAAACCCTAGATTTCTTGAGGGTCTTTTAATTTTATTTATTACTATACTTATTTAGTTCTAAATTTAATTATCATGATTAGTTTTTACCTAAAATTTATATGTCTCTCTTATCTTGTGATCATATCATTTTTAAAACAATGATAATGACTAAAAGAATGTATTCCTCCTCCTAATCCTAAGGAGGGTGATAGATACCATCCCTCTAACTAGGTCCATTATATCATTTATTTAATGAGTAAGGTGGCCCATACTATAATGCCAAAATAAGGTAACCAACAAACCCTTATTAAAAGCCTAGATGGTATGTGTATGCACATTTAATCCAAAGCATCTATAGTTTTTTCTTGTGAAACCCTAAAATATCAAATCACTATTATTAACAAGCTAATAAAATAGTTAAAAAATTAGATTACATAAATGCAAAATCAAAAATATGCTAGTGTTTTTTTATTATTTATTGTATAATATATTATATCTTAAAGTGTTCCAATAGTAAAATATGCTCATGTTAATTGTGTGCTTACATCTTTATCTAGAATTATTTCATGTCCAAATGAAAAGCTAAAACCAAATACATTTAAAACAAGTGACTAAAAAAGTGAACAAAAACTTAATAAGAGTCAAAGTGAACTCTTGAGAGAAATTATTTGAAACAAAGTGATCCAAATACCTCATTTACATCCTATAAGGAGATTAAATTAATATTGTGGATATAATAGAATGTATGGAAATCATATAGATTTTTATTTTGCCTTGAATAATAAAATAAAAATATATAAATGATAGTGGTGATTATATCAATGATACATAAATCAAAAAACATACTCATATTGTGAGTACCTCTCCAAAAGCACAATTACAAGAACAACAAATATGGGTACTAAAAGACAGTTCAAAGTAAAAATAGTTGAAAATGAAATAGTTAGACCAATAAAATAATACAAATCTTTCTCTCCATAATGATACTCAATTTTCAAAACAATATGGTTTTGGACAACAATATCTATAATACTTCGATTATCAAGTTCAAGTATTGGGAAAATATGCACAAGGCATCACTTTTCCTATCTCTACATCTGATCATAATGATCAACAAGGCTTGGGATATAGTGAAAATATAGATTAAAATCATTTAAAGATATATTTTATCAATTAAAAAGATCAAGAACATACAAATGATAAAAATTTGAATAATAAATCACAAATAGAAAAAGAAACACTAAAAAAATAAAAATGGGCACATCAAATATTTAAAATAGGATTTATAACAAAAATGGTCAAACAATCAAGAGATAGTTGATAAATATAATGTTGCAAATATGGATATAAAAGAGGAAACTAATAGTATTTTTTTAAAATAAGGCCAAATTCACTAATAATATAGATGGTAAAAAATCTTTAGATGAATATTTCAACATACTATGTTCTAATCAACCTGGTAACTTACCACATAATCTATTCATACCTACAGGACTTGGTACCTATCGATTGAATCCATCATAGAAAAATGAGAAAATAAATGTAGATAAATGTAAACCAAGTCTAACAAGTACAAAATTAATAATATAGCATGATACACTTTATAATTATGATATGCATGCATATGAAACATCTCATTCAAGAAAGGTTATACACATCTTTTGCTCCTCACAAATTCTTATCCTCATCTTGAGATCACTAGATGAATTTTGAATCTTAAAATTCTCTAGAGAAATTAAACATGTTCCCACTATTGATACTCTAAATAGAACTAAGAATGCTCAAAATTGGTTTCCATTAACTAATACATCAAATACTCTACTCCAAGGCTTCATACTCCTATAAGGGATACAATAGTGTTACCGGTTCTCTAGTTCTAGATATGACACTTATATATGATCTTTGGTAGCATTACTAATTGATTTAATATATTCATATTTTATAGCACTTTTAAATTAAAAACCCTTATATGGGATAATTATATAGACTTTTCCTTCTTCAAATATTAAAAAAAATCAAATATTTCAAAAACATTCAAATAATTCAAAAATACAAAAAATATTTAGCATGTTTCTAGTTTACTATTTATTATACTTATGTTATTTTTTCCATGTTAATAAATAACATATCATTAATTTTCATATATAATTATATGTTTCACACATTATTTGAGTGTGATATAGGCATACCTAGACACATGATATATGCACATACAAATTTTGGGCCTTCCCTCTAGTCATGACATAAGTATGTTAGGGGCATCTGCTTATATGATCATGATACACCTAGGTTATATTATTATATGATCATTTTAAATTATCATGTTTGTGATTATATACTTACACATTCATATATCCATGCTTATACTTTTACATTATACTTGATATGTTATGTACTTAATTCTTTTTATAAACACATTAGTAAGAACTAGTATGTTAGGTTCATCTTGGTTACTTATATTCTATGCTTTCATTTATGCACTTTTTTTAGTGTGTTCATTTATTCCTATTATCTTTCCTATTTTATAATTTTAATATGATCCAATGATTGTATCCCTTGTTCCCTTGTTTTCCTATTTGGATATTTGAATATGTCGTTATTTATTATATGGACATTTGGATATGTCATTCTATGATTTTTGGACATTTGATTAAGTCATATCCCTTAGATTATGTGACATTTGAACATTCCTATTGTATGAGGTCTCCTTGGACCATTTCATTTTGATTTGCTTTTGAGTGCTCTTATATGTGTGATTTATTGCTTGTTGAGCTTGTAATGTTACTGTCTAAATGTTTTCATGATCTATATCATGCATATCCTAACTTGATGTGATCACACATTGCATGTTTCAATGTTATATATACCTATAGTTTAACCCTAAATTGGATATGGATCCTAATGAGGTGGATAGGGTTAAGAATATAAATATGAGTAAGCACAAGGGTGATAAATAGATTTATAATAGGCCAATTAATTTCAAAACTTAGATAGAACATATACTAAATTTATTATGCTTAGATATGTTAAAAATTAAAAGTATAACTATCCTAGATATTGTAATAATAATTAAATCAATATACTTAGTTGGTTTTGATGCTAATACATATCTAGATTTGGAATAGGTAGGAATCAAACTAGAAGAATATTATGCAACAATTTCCAAATTATTTATTAATTTCCTATATAACTATAGGCACTTATATCATCATGGGATAGTTTTGTTGATGATAGTGTCTATATTATATGTATGTGTCTAGTAAAAAATAAATATTCAAATTGGATGCAACCACATGTATTCTTCTAGGTTCACTATCACCTTCACTTTAGTGCCTTCAAATCTAGGTCAGGGACCATTGATCCTTTTCAAATGATCAAAACCTTATCTCTTCATATTCATAGTGGATTTGAGAAAAATGGGTTAGCAGGCATGTGATGTCGATCTACCTCAAAGACCCATCTGTCAATGAGCACTGCCTACATAGACAATACTCTAAAGAGGACATCAGACCTACATAGTTCTCACTTACATGTTAGCTTGTGTGTGAATCATGTAATATATGATAAGTACTATAGTGACCTAGATTGTGAATAGGAAAATATATATCTTAGGATGATCCTTCAGTAATTTAGACCTACATATGAGATATCCCTATGAATAATATGAAAATAGGAGAAAATAGGTAATCCTCACTTAATTTAAAGTTTGATAGAATGATTTTGATAAGTTGCCTTATTTTGTGCTAGGAAAGGATTGAATGAGGTTTGATATTATATTTATACCAATAATTTTGGATAATATCTCACATAATATTACTCAAGATGACCATTAGGATACATTTTATTTGTAAACTATATGACTTTATGTCACTTGACATTTGTGTTAGGTAAGGACACTTAAATCAATGTAGGTATCTAACTAGGATGCAAGTGTCCAATAATAAAAAAGTAGGTATAGATCCAAAACTCATAGAGATGAAAGATAAATAGGTTTACAACATTATAGGTAAGATATAAGGCCTAGGTAATTCTATGTAATATATTATTGATTAGACTAAGAGATAGGCTAAGGGGAACAAAAGAGAAAAGATGCAAGACTTACATAAGCGTGAAAGGTCTAAAAATAGGAATAACAAACATGGTATAATTTTTAAAAGTATATAATAATAAGGTACTATATATCTCATAAATATAATTAAATTTCCCCCCATTTAATCTTGTAATGAAATTACTAGTTTAATGGAAAAGAATGTGTACCTATGTGTGTATAACACACCTTGCCTTTGCTTGAGTCAAACTTGAGTGATTTGTTAGTGATTGACCTACAAAAAAAATCATGTTATAGTATATAATTATTGCATATAATCTAAAATTAAAAGTATTCAAATGATTTAAATTGAAAGAAAAAAGGTTTGAGAGTACACTTATGTATTGATGCAACCATCTTGCCTTCTAGTAATTTCATTTAAAATATCTATCATTATAAATCACTAAAATTGAGATTAGGAAAAATATAAATTATATGTATATAAGGATATATAGATAAATAGATAAAAATTTAGGAGGTACCATGCCCCTAATCTTGGATAAAAGGTGGTATGTCATTAGGCAGTTGAAACTAGCTCAATCGTGCAACCTAATCATACTTATAACCTAGTGAGTGTGAGTGAACCAAGTCATATCACATTATAAAACTAGTGAATATGGATGATACAATCAAGTATAACATACAAACTTGGTAATATCGAGTGATTTAATCATCTCAACTATACCAACAAGTGTACCAACTACCACACTAGATTGGCTCAATATAATCTATAAAATTCCAACCATGTGGGTGGTGATAGTCCCTAAAAGTGTCTTTAATCTAAAAATAATTTGATGTTGTAATATTATGCACACATTTCACATCATATTAACCTTATATATGTATCATGTTGAAACTATGTATAATAATTGTACCAATGTATAAAATTTTGATACAAATGTGTATCGAAATCATATAACTATGCAATTTGGCCAATCTAAAACTCTATAAGTATGGAGAACATACTTCAAAATAATTCCCCCAATATAATATGAAATTAAAAATTGATATAATTGACAATGCAAAAGACATGTTTCTAAAACATGCCCCCACTATAATCTATAGATGTTGAATACTATGTAAGTATGAAGAACATGTTTCTAAAACATGCTCCCACTGAATCTAAAACTATAATGTGTAGAATTCATTCCTATATGAATTCCAAAACTTATACTCCCCATTTTTTAGGTGATTTAAGATATAAAATGGTAGTTACCTAACCTCAAAAGGACAAGATAACCATATAACTGTGAATGAAAAATGTAGCATATTAGAGAACACATCTAGTTAAATGTATCATTAGAACCAATAGAATGTGATCACATCAAGGCCTAAGATGCATGATAAATATCATAGAAACATCTATATAGTAATATTAAAAGATCAAAAATAAATCAATCACACAAATAAGAGCACTCAAAAGTAAATAATACAATGGTTTAAGGAGGTTGCAAATAAGGGTCATGTTATAATGCCACACAATCAATTGGACATGACTTAGTCAAATGTAGAAAAAATAAATAATGGCATATTTAAATGTCCATACAAAAATAAATTACATATTAAAATTTCAAATAGGTAAACAAAGGCATGGGGGCCATAAACAATGGAACATATTCAAATTCTCAACAAACAAGACAATAACAAAGAAAGACACTCAAGGAAATGCATAAATGAAAATATAAGAAACCATCATAAACATATCATTGTAGTCCATGGATCAAATTTATTATTAGCACATAACATATCAAATACATTTTATAAGATGTAATCATAGATAAAGGCATGTGTAATTATATATATAAATTCAAACATGATAATGCAAAATGACCATATAATGATTTAACTTAGATGTATCAAGATCATAAAGGTGGATGCCCCAACGTATTTGTGACTGAGTAGAGGGAAATCCCAACATCCTAAAAGTGCATAGGTTATGTATCTATGTATGCCTATATCACACTCAAATATAAGCATGAAAAACATGTGTATGTATAAGTAACTGATACATTATCCATCAACATGAAACTAACACATAGATGCCAAGGAGTCAATAGAATATATAGATGTTAAAAATATTTTTGGAGTTTTCAATGTTTTTTATTTTTTGGTATTTTTGGAATCTGTGAAGAGACTAACCTATAATCAAATATAAAGGATGCTCATAGATATTTCCCCATTGTGAATATGGTGTAATAAACTAGTGACACTACTAAGGAGAATATACAAGTGCAATATTTATCATTGTAACATTTGATATGTTATATGTATGTAAAATAAGACTCTATGGTTATGAAGAAACAATATGAGTAATAGGGCTTCATCGAAACCATCATTGAGTGTTTTGTTTTTATTTAGAATAGTAGTAATAGGAACATATGTAGGTGCTCTATATATCTAAATGTGGTGTGTAATAGATGAGGATTCCATAGAACCCATTTTGGATCTATGATGTAAAGGTTTATGAAGTATTGGACAACTAGTAAATGGGACTACCTATTTCTTACCCTTTTACAATGGATTAGCCTTATTAGGATTAATAATTAACTACCTGGGCATAAATTTCTCTTGTTCAAGAGGATGCTCATATGGAACTCTAGAAACTATAATTACCCAATTTATATGAATGTATTTAACATACCCATGAACTATATAAGGTGATTCTCAAAGAGTATGTATCCAAGGGTGTCCCAATAACATATCAAACACACTTGTGGAAGGTATACTTGAAAAAGTAGTAACCAAATGTGTGGGACCTACCTATAAAGGTAAGTCAATCTCACCAAGAACCTATTGTGACGTCCCATAGAATGATCTAATTGATATGGTATAAGGGTGTAAATAATGATCAGTATAACCCAAGTATGTAAGTAATGTCATGGTGTAAATGTTCTCACTTGCACCATTATCCATCATCACATTACATAGAGGTTAGTGATCAAGACATGCTCAAATAAATAAAGAATGAATATCAAATTAATCATCCTTAATCTCAATGTCATAAAAGGTAATATAAGTTCTCTAAACCATGTAAGGTGTATGCCATCTGGAAGTACTAATAATCCCATCTAGTGAGTGCTCATAGTGTGATGGAGGATGTGCATTATATACCATTTGAACTTCCACATCCTTATTATAATGGTATTGCAAAGGGTTGTTAAATATTTTTTATTTCTAGTGATTACCAAGTTGTGAACCTAATTCATTAAGAGGATCATCAAATGTAATCCTTTTCTCATTGATAAGGTTTTATGTCTTATACTTCAAGGTAAATATATGTTCATAGAATGCCCTGGTCCTTAGTGATAATCAAAATCATCATTCATATCATATATTTTGGGTAAATTTTGACTCATATAAACCTATATAGGATGAGGGAGAGATATAATATGAGACTCTATTATCCATAAGAGTAATGAAGTGGGAGACTTAGGCAAGTGTGTGAATTGTTTCCTTGGTGCATTGGATAAGACAAGCTGACGGGCTATTGTGAAAATGCATTAATTATGGTGGTTGTTTCCTTTTTATGCTCAATAATTTTAACCTTATAAATTAGTTTGATTATAAACTTGGTATTAGATTTATATTTAATTTATGTGTTTACTACATACTTAAGTCTATTTAATGAGATAAATTTCATTTCATGATCCCAAACAACATGAAACAAGTCATCAAAGGATTTAAATTTTTTGAAAATAATGTAATCATGTAAAGGAGAAAGTAAAATTTGTTTGGATATGTCTTAAATTTATTTATCTTCCATATTATTGGTCATTTTATCCAACATTATCTTAGTTTTCAATACATATTGATTGATAGGTTCATTAGCTTTTTGTTTGATTTTTTGCAATTTGGGCATAGGAAACCTTTTTGGTAATGTTAATATAGAAGTTTAAAAAAAAATGATCTATAATATGTTTTAATGATTTCATTTATTTTAGAGGTAAATCATAAAACCACCTCAAACCATAGTATTTTATTATCCTTGGAAATAATTTGGTCAAAAGCCTATCATTGGAGTAATAATCAAGGCATGCCACATAGAAAGATTGAAGATGCTACTGAGGATCACCCTTTCCATCGCAAAATGGGAATTTAGGTGCAAAAAAACCATTTTGAAAATAGTGAAAATATATATCAATTTAAATAGGGTTATGTAACACATCTTAGGAATCAATATCACAAGGAGACTTTAAAGCCTTTTGTTCAATGTTTGTAACCCTATCCTCCATGGTCTTTATAAATTGAAGGAGTTTTTGAATTATAGATATATCTCAATGTAAATTACCATGTTTATTAGTCACCAATGGATATGCACACATGGTTTGAGTAATAATAGGAATTAAAAATGGTATTTGAATTGAAGTATTTGTTATCCCCATGGTAGATGTAGAAATTATAGTTTCAGGAAACAAAGGTCAGAAGACATAATCTATACCTCCACTAGATGTGTATAGATTGATTGGTATGGAATCAATGGTATTACCTTATAAGTATTCACCATCACTAAGTGAAAAATCCTTAGGTTTATCATGCTTGTTTTTTTCATCTCTTATTACATACAAAAATGTTTGCATTAATCTCTTGTTATTATTGAGATGAGTGATCAATGATTCTTTATCTTCCATTTGAAATCAATTTTTTAGATTAACATTTTCCATTGATTTTAAAAATTCAAAATTTTTAAAAAAGTATAGTAATGAGGAAAATAGGAAATACAAAACCCTAAACCACCTAGGGTTTTATGCTCAAATACTAGTTTCACCAAATTTTTAAACCTAAATTAGATATGGATACTAATTGGGTAGATAGGGTTAAGAATATATATATGGATAAGTACAAGGGTGATAAATATATCTCTAGTAGGGAAATTAATTGTAAAAATCATATATAACATATGCTAAATTTATTATGTTGAGATATGCTAAAAATGAAAAGTACAACTATGCCATATATTACAATAATAATGAAAACAATATACTTATTTGGTTTTAATACTAATATAGATATGGATTTGGAATAGGTAGGAATTTATTGGAAGAATATTCTACAAAATTTTCCAAATTATAGATTTAGTTCCACTATAGCTGTGGATACTTGTGTCAACCTAAGACACTTGCATTGATGCTAGTGTCTAGTTTAAATATAAGTGTCTAGTACAAAATAACTATTAAAATAGGGTATGACCACATGGATGATTTTGGTTTTTTCATTTCCTTCACTTTTATGTATTTATATCTAGGTTATGGACAATCACTCCTTGTCAAATGATCAAAACCCTAGTTTTTCATCTTCATAGTGGTTGTGAGAAAAATGGGTTAGTGGGCACATGATGTCAAGATACCTGAAAGACCCATCTATTAATGAGAAGTGAATACATAAACAATACTTTGAATAGGGCATCAAACATATGTAATTCTCCCCTATGTTTTGGATTTTATGTGAATCATGCAATATGTGATGAATAAGTACAATAATGCCCTAGTTTGTAACCTAGAAAATATAAATCTTGGGATGATCCTTTAGTACTTTGGATCTATATATGTGTTTTCACTATGATTGATATGGAAATGGAAGAAAATAGGGAATATTTTATCAATTTAATGCTTGATAGAATACTTTCATTAATTTACCTTGGTTTATGCTAGGTGAAGAATGAATGAAGGTTGATATTATATTTATATCAATCCATTTGGATAATATCTCACATAATATCACTCAATTTGACCATAAATATACATTTAATTTTAAAATTAGATGACTTTAGGATGTTGGATACTTGTGTTAGGTAAGAACACTTGCATCGATGTAGGCATCTAACTGAGACAGAAGTGTTTGATAAGTAAAAAAGTAGGTACATGTCCAAAAGTTTTAGGGATGGAAGAGAAGTATGTTTATAACATTATGGGAAACATATAATTCATGGGTCATCAATATAAAATTGGTTAAACTAAGATATAGGTCAATGGGCACAAGAGAGAGCAGATGCGAGAATTTCAAAAGTAAGAAAGGTCTAGAATTGAGATGAATAGCCACGGTCTAAGTTTACCAAGTGTATAAGATGAAGGTGCTATATAATTAATAAATATAATCTACACTTAGACATGTTATTCCTATCTTTTACATGATACATACACAAACTATATAGTTATCTTATCCTTTGGAGGTAAGGTAACTATCGTATTCTACTTCCCCTTACCTCAAAATGGGGGGCATATTAGTGAGAGCATGCCATATAAGTATGACTTCCAAAATTTCATAGTTATATATTACAGTTGGAACATGTTATGAAAACATGTTCTCCACATTTATACCAGTTTTTAGATTCTCCTAATTCAATAGGGGAATTCTATATGAACATGTTCTCCATATTTATACCAATTTTAAATTCACCATATTTCATAATTATATGATTTAGATACATAATTTTGGAAAAATTATATACATTGGTATTATTATTATACCTATAATTCAATTTGATACACATATGAGGTGCATATACCATGCAAAGGGCACCTAAAATTTCAAAATCAAATCATTTTACAGATTTCAAATACTATTATGAATTGTTGTCATACCCAAGATGGACTATTATCAAGCCAATCTATTATAGTAGTTAGTTCACCTTTGGAGGTTGAGCTAATTAAATCACTCAATCTTACCAAATTTATAAGTTAGATTTGATTAATTCATCTAACTTCATTATAATTATAGGTTATATTCTATTAAATCATCCACCCTCACTAGATATATATTGTGAGTTAATTAAATCAATCACACTCACTGGATTATGCACATCTTTGGGTTGCATGATTGATATGAAACAAACATAATGGTCATGTTATAACTCAAATTTATGCCAAGATTAAAATAATTTATCATCTAATATTTATATATACATGTACCTATAAGTTCATAATTGTCCTGATCTCAACTTTAATACTTCATAATGAGGCATCCTTTAAACTAATATTTCTAAAAGGAAAATGGTTGCATCAACACATAAGTTTACTCATAGCATTTATCTTTATAATTTAAATCATTTTAAATTATTTCAATTTAATATATCATATTTTTATTATAGATTGTAACATTCTCTTGGTTATAGGTTAGACACTAATATAATTGTCAAGTTGGGCTCACACAAGGGCAAGGTGTGTTATACACACCCAAAATACGTTTATTTTCTTTAAACTAAAAATTTCATTTCTAGATTAAATGGGGGAAAATTTAGATGCTAAAATATGATTTATATAGTAAATTAGTCTTGTATACTTGAACAATATCTATCATGGCTTTACCTTTCAGTTATAAACCTTCCTATTACCAAAAGGCTTGCATTCACTATCTCTTTGTGCCTAATTCTTTTCTCTTTGTTTGACAATTATTATTTTGATGACCATCCCTTCTATACCATGCAAAAAATATCTAAATCTAACTATTATCCCCCACTGCTAATTTTGGACTTGTACCTATGTTCTAGAACTCTAGACACTTACATCATAGATAAACACATGCATTAATTCAAGTGTCCATTTTCATGAAAGTGTCTATTTCCAAAAAATCATCAAATTTATAAAATAAATGTATCCAAAATGTCAACCTAAGTGATTTAATGTGAGATATTTCCAAAATGGATTGGTATATATATAATATCAACCCTCATTCATTCCTCACATGGAAATCACTTAGCAATCACATAAAACTCACAAGGAAATATACCAAGATGCATTCAATCAAACGTTTAAGTGAGAAAACATTCCCTATTTGTCCCTATTTTGATGTTAGTCATAGGATCAATATTTCCACAATTTTGAAACATTAAAACATCAATCCATGATCCATACTTTCTAAGTTACAAGCTTGGTCATTTCATGTATTTGCATATCACACATTGTACCCTTGTTCACACATAGACCAACACATAAGGTACAACTACATCAATATGAGGTCCTATTTAGAATATTGTCTATGTAGGCAACACCCATTAATAGAGGGGTTTTTGGGGTCAACGTGAAATGATGATCCCACTAACCCATTTTCCTCATAGTCACTTGAAGGGTGAGGAGATAGGGTTTTGATAATTTTATAAAAAGTGACAACCTATGAACATGATATGAAGACATTATAGGAAATATGAAAAAAAATAGAAGCTCTAGATGGTTGCATCAAGATCTAATCAATATTTTATACATGACACTTATAGCTAAGTTAGACACCTATTTCAACACAACTATCCAAATATGACACAATCATCCATGGCCATAAAATTATAATCTATAAAAACTAACAGCTAATCTAGAATCATCACCCAGTCTAATTCTAGCTTATTCTTACTTAGACCTGCATTCCTATAGTAAATTAGATAAGTATCATTATTTTTAATTTATTTAAATATCTATCAATAGATTTATTTTACCATTTTTATCAATCTCAATTGTATAAATTTATAATATTATTTATTTGAGTTTTCTACTAATTGACCAGCTTATTATATTAGTTCACCACCCTTATGTAAAATATAATCTAATATTATTAACCCTAGTTACCCCCCATTATCTAAATTTAGGGTTAAATAAATATTATGGAACAAATACACTTATATGCACATGAGATACATTTTATTTTGGACATAATGGAGATTTGGTTGATCATTTTCCTTGGATATGCCAAAGATAAAACCATTGGTTTAATTGAATGTGACCCAACCCTCATTAAAAATAAATAATTTCCTATAAGTTAAGTCATGAAAAAATTCAGCCCCACACAACTCACTATATCTATAAAATTGAATCTATAATGGGTTTTTAAAAATATAAGAAATTATTGAGAATCTACATAATGTTTTTGAATCGTCATGCCTAAATACATGAGTGTATTTTTTTATAATGTGCCACATATTCCATGAATGTGTTATTAATCCAATAACATGTTAAATTTAAGTACAATAACTTGTGACAAAGTATTATAATATCTATGAAATTATGAACATATGTTTCACATATGCCCCCATATGATGAACTATGTAATCTATGTCATATAATTTATGAAGTGTTTTTGATAGAATATGTGAAATGCAAATCATAATCCTATAAAATCATGACATATTCCCTATATATACCCCCAATAAGGTTCCAAAAATGTCATAATATTAGTAAAACCTATAATAATATACATAAAACTATACCATTCTGAACTAATATGTGCCCAAATCTAGAATATCTGATTGTGAATGCTTAGTATCTAAGACAAGAAACTATGTATTCCCCATTTTTGAGGTGAGGGATATAGCCTATGAATTAATCATCTCAAATGATTATTTATACACATCATGTTTTATATAATAAGATACAAGAAATGTAAAACATGTACTAAGATGTGGAGAATATGTCATCATATTAAGAATAAATTATTTGAGTAAATATGAAACATGCATCATGAGGCATACACATGTCATGTCAAATGTAAAGATAAATATATAAAGGAGAAACAAAATTAAAAGTCAATATAATAATGAGCATTCATAAATTGAGTAATAACTACAAATAAAGTGTATGATATGTATGATTATACTGTAAAAAAGAAGAGGGGTGTGTGATATGGATCACAACACAAATGAGCTCATAAGTTAATCCTAGATTTATCCAAACATAAAAAATAGATTAAAACATAGTGTCATGTCCATGATGCACATAATATAACTCAATGCCATGTTATGCAATAACAACAAATAATGTAAAATCAAATGTCACATTACCTAATGGATTATTTTTATTTTAAAATTAAAGGTAATAAACACTAAACAATTGGAATATTATTCATAATATAGAATATATAGAATATAAATTTAAAATACATTAAATCATAGATACTAAAATTAGATATAAAAAGTAACTTTCATTAAAATATTCAAACCTAGATCAAATCTAACTTATGTTGAATAAGTAAGAATATCACTCAAGTAGAATTGGTTGTGAGGATATCTAAAGTGTGTTGCACTTGAAAATAAAATATAAAAATGAAATGGAAAAATGATATTCTATGGTATAAAAGGGAACATTATGGCCTTATCTATTTTAATACAACTATGTCTACATTGACTTCATGGATTATTTTCCTACTCAGGTAATTGCATCTGTCAAACGTGGTATGTTGATTATTTGCAGGTACTAAGTTATCATGTGGAAGTATGTGAAATGTTGAAACGTATTTCCTCCACATAAACTAAATAGACATAAAATATAAAAGGTGTAATTTGGTAATGGGGATAACTTATCTATCCTAATAAATCCCCACATAACTTTAGTGATACCTACATATCCCAAAAGGGCCTCAGGCTAATGTAGTTCTCCCTCCTATAGTGAGTGTGTAAATTTTGATACTTGTACTATATGGATTCATATAGTAAATTTACTTTAATGATAAAAATCAATACATTTTACCTAAAATAAATTTTTTTATACTTTTTATATTAATTTTTTATTAAATTAAAATTTGAATTGGGAAGAATAGGGATATTTTTCGCAATGTGTAGTAGCTTGTATAGAGAGTGCTTTTTCCAAAGTTGTTAAGTGATGCCTTGAGTGGACTTGATGTGATTATATAGTGGTGTATATGAAATTTTTATGTTAACCAAATTTTTAAAAAGTGTGGGAGGTCTAACTTGAATTGTATATAATTTTAAAATTAACCTTTAGAGTGTGGATGATGAGGCTGAACTAATGGATGAGGCTAGATTGCAACCCTGTCTGACCTAGTGTTGTCTTGTCCTAGAAGGACAAATTATTAGAACTTGGAAAACATGAATATATAAGTATAATAGGTATTTTTTTAAGATTTTTTTAGTAATTAAAAGACAATTATTAGAATAGTTAATCATCTCATAGATATTATGAGTTAACTAAATGGTGAATGGGTCAAGTAAAATAAGGATGTCAAGATTAAACATTGTTAAGAACTTAATGATTATAATTGATGAAATGGAATGGAATGGAATTTATAGATTAAATGACATGAATATTTAAGTACACTTTTTATTTTTATGTGAGTCTTGATTGTGCAATGTACCTAAATTCAAAACCATCAATAATGCCATTGAAAGTAGTTATTATCCATATTTAAAAATTGAAAATCTAAAACCTAAATTTTTAAAATCAAAATAGATAAATGAAATAATACAATTGAAAGATTATTTAATGTAATTTACATGTATCTTGTAAGTGAAGAAGTATGCACCCCCTTATTGAGGCATTTGGTGAAATATTATACTTGTGGTGAATTAAGAGTGATTGAGTCTCAATTTTTGAAAACTAGAGTATGAAATATGATTTCCATGTAGCTTATAAGTGAAGAATTATGTAACCCCTTATTGAGGCATTTGTATAAATATTTAACTTGTGGTGAATTGAGAGTGATTGAGTCTCAATTTTTGAAAACCATTGAAACCCCTTGAGTTGGAAATATTGTATGCTTTAATTCTCATCTAAATGTGTAAATTAATTTGTAGAATAAATGTATTAAAATAAATGGGTGGATACGCCAAATCTGGATCAATAAATTTAAAACATAGACATTGAGTGTCATTATAATATAACATGGCCCAATTTATAAATGAGATGAACAACACTTTTGTAGACATATCTAGATTTTATTTGACATCTTTGTACCTTTAAAACTTTGAAAATTTTAAAAATATGTGAAATTTGAAATTTGAAATGAAGTAACATGAACATGAATGGATATCATACCCATTGTATCTATATTGTACAAATATAAAATGCTAATTTAACTTTTAAATATTCAAAATTATTAAATTTTAACTTTTGGAATGAGTGTACATGCATGTCATATACCCCCATAATATGAATATTCTAAACCATACTATAATTTTTAAAATTGTATACTATCATACTTCTTATTTTTTTTGGTCATGAGGGATTGAATTTTCAAGGGAAACCCATTGTGATTCCCCCATTTGAGATTAGGGATATATCTTACATATTAGTAATATCAAAAGATAACTTGTAGAACATGTGAAATATATAATCATGTAGTATCATATGAACATTAAAAATTTATTGTATCATAGTATTGAATATAAAATTGAATTTTATATGAAACATGTGTTAGATAGATATAAAATTGAGGTATATAAGTAACATGTTTAGGATATTTATCATGAAAAAAAAAGTAAAATTAAAAAATAAAATTAATGCATGATAGGAACCAAGACACCATAGTAACAAGTGATGAAAATATAAGAAATATCACAAAAATTTACATATAATGTCAAAAAAAAGGTCCAAAGGCCACATATAAGGGACATTTGTATGTCACGCAAATAAAAAAGATGAAGGGCCACAATCAAATTACATGATGATGCTCTTATTAGCAGGCAAAGTTATTATATATTGTTGTTTCTATTAGTAGGCAAAGTTTCTATATATGATTTCTATAACCATGCTTATGTGATCCATGTAAAAGGTATGTTCCCTCTTTATAATACATATTTACAAATGATAAAAAAATGACATGATTATGCCTTAAAATAAATAACATGTATATGTTGCACACACAATACCAAGGGCCATACATAATAAGCAAACAAGTCCTAACTTATCATGTAGTGAAGTAAGAATTTGAAAATAAGTATAGATAAAATGAGATTGGTCTACATAAACCATATGTGTTACTTCCATTTTTAGAAAAATAATATATTCATATAACACAATGTAAAGTATGAGTGAATAACAAAACCCTTGTATGATATATAGCTCATCATGGTAGAAAGGTTGTGGATAGATACAACCTATTGAAATGTTCACGTAGAACAAAGATATTCCCTTAGCTTATAAAGGCTTCTAGGTAAAAGGGTGGCCCAAAATTAAAGAACTATAATATATTGCTTATTATGTTCAAGTAATAGTATGTCCTATATCACACTCACATACCTCATGAAAAGTAATGTATATTGAAAACTAAAATATGTTATCTATGTAACATGAAATAAATGACTAATGGAAATAACTAAATTAAAAACATAAGAAAATTATTGGAGATCTTTATTTTTGGTTTTTTTGAAAATATTTTGATTTTTTTGTATTTGAAATATATGTTTTTTTTGTATTTTTGGAAGATTGAAAGAGCAAGTATTTGAAAATTACTAAGTAAGGCTTAAAAAATACAATAAATTAGAGGGATTTGAATAATCCACACTAAGGTGATAAATCATAGTGTGTAAATAAGGAAAGGCCAAAAAAATGCCCCCAATGTATTTGTAAATGAGTCATAGCAATGTAGTGGCCATGATTGATATAAATAAGAATGTAAATAGTAATCTCATCATGTAACACACAACAAAATTAGGAATGCATAGAACAAGAAAGGCTAATATACATAGTAAATTTATGTCATCATCGCATATATAAAATATACCATTCACTAAAATATAATTATAGGTAGTATGATCTAAGATAAGTCATGTATAATCAGTGTAAATTATCTCAACATAACCATATAAAAATAAAAACCTATGTAAAGTAGCAAGATTACTTCAGTGAAAGCATGCCTCAAGTGTAGGAAGGTAGTTATTGGGTATATGAATGTTATTCATCTATGTGTCCATGTCATAGATGACTTTTATGTCTAACATCTCACTCATGTATACTTTGAAACATACATTCATATAAAATTGGATATATAGTCTACCATATGTGATAAATCATAAATAAATAATATAAATATGAAATTTATGAAATGCATAAGTCTTGGTTTTTTATTTTTGTTGAATATCTTTATTTGTTATATTTTATAAAATATTTAAATATAAGTATAAATATGAATATATTCGAACAAATCCAAAAGGGAAAGGCTGAAAAAATAGAAGAGTGGGAGGTATCCAAATAATCCACAACATATTTTAAAGTGAAATGTGCATAAAGTGTAAAAATATGGAGGGAATAAAGGCAAGAAACATGCCCCCACTATACATGTGAATAGGAATATCATAGCTCAAAAATTATGTGGGAGGTGGAGGGTAATAATAAAGAATAAATGGATACACTCATATAATATGTGTGTGTGTGAGAGAGATCATGTAAGACTAATTTAGGCCATAAAAAGTATAGATATTGAATATGTGGGATTGATCAAGTAGTATGATGCAAGGAATATGTAGTAGGATTAGAATACTATAAGGGATGCATCATTATATATGAATATATATATATATATATATATATATATATATATATATATATATATATATATATATATATATATATATATATATATATATATATATATATATATATATATATATATATATATATATATATATATATATATATATGGATCAAGATAAATAATAAAATGGTAAGGGATAAGTAAAAATTAAAAAAAAATCAAAGGGATAGAAGAGTGATCAATGAAAAACCATATGTACACATATATGTAAAGATATAATAATAAATAAATAAATAAATAAAGCAAGCATGAATATTTTATGTACACTAAATTCAAAGATACAATTAGGATGCTCATATGTGTTTTTTTTATCATACATGTTGTAATCATCTAATATATTTACTTCTTCATTTTTTAATTTAGACATGTCATTCTAATCATCTATTATACCTATAGTAGAATATACATAAGCTACCACACCATATTTTGGAATTTATTTATTGGATCCATGTTTATATTTATCAATTTTCATGAATATCATATGGTTTTGTAGTCTATAGCATCAGATGAGATGAAATGCTTTGGGTGTTAGAACATCACCAGGGTTACTCAAAATCCCACTCAATTTTTTTTAAACATTAATAATCAGAATGTAAATTAGATCATGGATGCGTAATTCATTTAAAATATTTTAGATTTTCACTAATAACATAAATCTATATGTACATTATAAAGATACTATACACTACTGGTTACCATCTAAAACATATACTGGTATAGTTACATCACATTTAACATTTCATTAGTAAGTATTAATTACTCATTATCATGTAAGTACAATAAAAGTATGCCTCAACACATAAATGCAAGGATTAAAATTAAATCTCAGGGTAATAAATCAATCCCAAATAAAACAATGTAAAAAATGTCAAAATAATACCCATAAGAAATAAATACAACCAATGCTATTACTATGTATAATAATTCACGTATAAATTATAGCCACGGTTGCTTTTTCTAGTTTATACAATAATACCAAATTACACAAAGATAATAATACAATAGAGATTCAAATTAAAACTCATCAATCAAAATAATAGTTGTGAATATATCTCTACATCAATCTCAAATTCAGTTGTAAGGAGGGAGAACATCATCAGAGCATTTTTCATCCAACCATAGACTAGTGGTCCCCCACACATCTCCCCACTGGGAGTGGCCTTTACCCTCACACAGACATGCAATCTTCCATACCTTCCATACACACAATCTAGTAGTTCCATTGGTACCTATAAACAAGCTAAAATTAAATCAAAATATTTTGAGTGTATAACTAGATATCTAAAAAAATTTATAGAATCTATAAGAAAAATAGGTAAACATTCTACCCATGTTATGGACTTGTGGGAGAGGGTGAGCCCTCACCTTCAAGTCCATAATGGTTTTTCTAATTATTATTTTTTTAAAAATAAATAGATATAATGGAGTAGTTCAATATTTTTATAATGAACAACAAACTTTAACATCCCCCACAATAAATCCCCATATTTTGATGTAGCCAGCATAAACAATAGAAATCCTAAAATACCATTTTAAGAGGAAGGAAATATTAAGACTAAAAATAATCTTGACCCTCACTTAATTTCAACTCTCTCTTCAACTAAGGTTTTCATAGTTTTCATTTTGCCAACAAAGTGTAAAAATTATAATAGAAAACTTATAAATAAAACCCAAAATCACAAAATAAATAATTATTTACCTAATTGGATACAAAATAGAGGTTGAAACCATTTTTTTGTGGCTCTCCATGCCTTAAATTTTTTCCCTCTTCTCTTATAAAACCCATAATTTTCTTATTTCCCCTCTATGAATTTAATTATGGAAAAAACCCCACTTTTATACACCTAGTTTTCTCTAACAACCCCTAAGGTCACCATAATCAAAAATAAAACTCCTTGCTTTAAGTGGTAGTTTTCCATATAAAAAATACTTGCCAAGACCTCAAGCTAAGATTAAATCTGAGTTATCTAATTTTTTTATAGAGACCCATTCCTTCCAACCCCCCATGAACTCTCCAACCATGTAAGAATAATAACCTTACAAGTCAACTCAACCCTAACTTACCTTTTTCCACAAAATAAAACATTATCATTATTTTTAATCATTTCCAATCCATATGTATTAAAATGAATCCATTTTCCATGCAACAATTTATTTTAATTAACTAGATTTTAATATATCCAAATATACTATAAGGGGTCTAATTTCCATTAGGTATAAGTAATCTTAAAGGGGGTTAGATACTCTTTTTTTATCATGTTACTATTAACAATCAAATGACCTCCAAATCCAAATATGTTTTAACCAAACACCTTCACACAATAAATGATACCAAGTAATTTTAATTAAATTATGTAAAATAATGCAAGCAATGTTGTTATCCACTTAAATATATTCAACTCAACAAGTAAAACATAAAAAACACCAAAGAATCAATAGTCATTAGCATAATAAAATACGCATGTATAGAACCATTCAAATAAGACACACAAAGAGAAACATGAATTCACATAATAAACCAAGTGTGTGTGTGTGTGGGTCTATGTTTTAGATTTCATCCTATCTATTTATATGTACCATAATTTTCCTCCATCCACCTCATTAGAGAAAAATGTCATTAGTCTGAATCATATGAAAAGATATAAATGAAATATACAAAACATAATATATAAATCCAACTATTACTATCCTGCATCCACCTCATTAGAGAAAAATATAGTTAGTCTGAATCATATGAAAAGATATAAATTAAATATAAAAAACATAACATATAAATCAAACTATTATTGAATTTTTTGAAAAATGGATTTCAAGATTCATCATGTGAATAAAAATGTTATCCATCAAAACATCACCATATATAGATTGAAAATATCACAATACTATTGAAAAATTAGATACATGTATACTTGTGCATGCCAACATCATCATTTAATATAATATATTAAAATATCAATTAAATTTTAAGAAAATAAACACAATATTTTTGTTTATACAGATAAAAAATTAAATCAATAAGTCCAACATTTATTAAAAATGGAGTAGGATAGGATGTGACATCCTTCCCCTAAAAGAGTCATCATCCCAATAAAGTTATTTAAAAATAAATAAAAATGTTTGAAAAAATATATTTTTATACAAAACATATTAATCAAATAAATGAGGAAATAATTTTTGAAACTCTTCAAGATCCTCCTAAGGGGACTATCTTCAGAATACTAATCCCACAGACTTTGCATTATGTCACTTATCTATTTTACAAACTAAGCTTGCTTATTTCAAGTATTATGATTGGTTATATTATTACCACTCATGGATAAAAAACCTATAATGAATTCCAATCAAGAACATGAAAATGATGAAATACATAGTTTTTCAAATAAGACTGTAACAATGCCACTAGGTTTTACTAGAATATTGTAATAATTTTTTTAAAATTAAGTACACATGTTCAACCTATAGATTTCACCATGAGAAACATGTTTAGTGATATTTGACTAATTTTATCAATATAGTTAACCCAAAAATGTTTTTATCTAATCCACTTAGCTAAGGATCACCATGAATAGATAAAAAAATCATGAACATTACTAAATAACCATAAATACTGCATCTGAACATAAATGATATAGTGCAAATTCAATCGTATCTAATAAAAAATTATATCCTCTACTATAGAGATTAAAATTTATAAATATTATAATTTTTATAAATACATAAAATATCTTAAATATTAAAATATTATACATATCTACTATGAGTAGAGTCTCCATGACTAAAGTATTAATATGTAATCTTAAGTGTAGTATCAAGTATAGCACTCTAGATGGGAGGGAGATCATCATTCAAGCACTTTTCCACACCAACCATAGACCATAGATCCCCAGTACTATCTCCTAAATAGGGGATGGCCCTAACTTCATAGATGGATAGATAATGATGGTGCGAGAATCTAGAGTAACAAACCAGAACTCATGTGTTAAAGATATCTAATGCATAATGCATACCATAAAAAAAAAATTTCTAATATGATATTGCACAAGTATGAAAACTCTATCAACATGTAAAATTGCAATTTTTATTAAACATTACTTTGACCAAAGTTTTAAATAATAAATTATCTCTAGGATCAATCAAATTCATGTACACCACTTGATCAGATTACCCCTTATCTTACATTGATGACACTAAATAAGCCAATATAATCCATCTGTTACTTAATTAAGATCATAAATGCAATATTTGGTAAAATAAATGACAATACATATACCAAAATATTCATTCATCATATTTCACTTTATCTAATCATAAAATACTCTAAAAATAGAATACTGCAAACATTTATTTAATCCATCAAATGAAGCGAGTGAAATCTAAGTATCTAGTTAATAAAATAATCAGATTACAAAAAATAGTTCTCAATAACACACCATCTAGGAGTGAATATTTAGACCACCAATTTATTTATCCATTAAGAAATTTATAATATTATTTCTCCAGGAAATAATATTATAATCCCTGGCTAATAAATTGTTCATATTCTGCATATAACAGACAACTAGTCCATAACATATTAATATGTTTATGTATTCAACCTCTTAAATACATTGTATGGTTTTTAATTAACATACTTAATGATTTTATATAACCATTATGAAAAGGCATATTTTTTTTCTATTGTTATAACAAATAACCATTTTATCATAACTATATGTATAATAGACATATCTATGTAAATGTAAACATATTACTACATCATACATACTTCTTTTATGCAATATACCATAAAGTTGACATCCATTATCATTTAAATTATGGTATACTATAAATTCAATATATATAGTCATCGTACATACAAAGGCATATAACCTTTTTCTAATAAACTAAGAAATTAATGTACCATGATAATTAACTACACAAAGTTCAATGATCAAATTCCATTTAAAACATTCAACACTTTGGCAATGCCTAAATGTGTACCACAAATACCCACAGTATTTAAGAAATAATTCTCATTTTATAATTCCTAATAATTCAAATCATGAGTTGTAGGTTGTGATAATCATGTTCTCTTTTGGTGGAATAGAGGTAGAATAAGTGACTGTTTCACAATATTTATATTATTTGGTGGTTGGGAGCCACCATGGCCAAATAGAAGATCTATATCAAATATGTAGTATACTATGCTAAAAAAAAGTGAATTATGATCAAGAACTAATCTAAAATAAATATTTACAATAAAAATTAATGTAAGGTGATATAGTTAAAAAAGAAGTAAAAGGAAAGGTAGGGCATAAAGAAGTGTTGATGTTATTTTTTCCAAACATCATGATAAATTTTAGATTTCATCTAGAAATGTACTTAACCAATGTGTAACATGAAAAAAATTGAGATAAAATATTATCACACATCAGGAAAACTCCTAAGGAAGGTATAAATAATGTAAATAAGAACCAAGTTTACTTTAAATATTTACCCCTATAAGCAAACAACATTAGCCCGAATGTAAGAAGAGTAAGAAACTGAAATGAACATAAAGACTTTCAGTCAACCTAAAATTGACACAAGTTAACAAATCTATAATAAAATGTATAAATAAATAATTTATAAGAATCATTCAAATTTGGAAATCAAAACAAGCAAAATGGAGAGAAGCCATGATAGCAAACACATAGATAAATACTAGACAATCTTTACAAAATTCCTTGCTTGTATTGTTTGCTCCACGTTTACAAAGTAATTTGGCTTAAATAACTCCCTCCTATTTTTTGAAAATTTAAAATGGTATTTTTATAAGATACAAGGTATAATATTAGTTAGTCTCATCCAATTACATTTGTACAAGTGTATAGGATAGGTGTCCTTTTTATAGTATTCTAGAACAAATTACCTTTTTCTCTTAATAGACTAGTTTATAGATAATGTGCTCTTACAAATTGCACATGTCTATAAAAAAGAATATACTATTTAAAAATATTATAAAAATATGGTTATAAAAGGAATATTATCATTTAATTGATCTTTGGGACCCTTATGCTATTGAAGTTTTATTTACTGTTATAGGGTCTTTGTTATTCATTGATGTTGTTTTTGAATTGGCACTTGTTCAATAATTGGTTTTGTGAATAACTCATTAATTTGATCTAATAATCCCTTTATGCTATTTATCTATTTTATCTCATTATTATGATTTCATTGATGTTTTTTACCTTGTCTATTAATAACCTAGTTGTACTTTGGGTTAGCTTCTAGATCAAAGTGTTATTACACGGGTGATAATCTAGCTCTCTTTGGCTTGGTCCTTCACATCCTTAGTCTATAAAATCTTCATTTTCTCACTTTTACTTATGTGAAACCTTAGTTTCACTTCCATGGAATCCTTCTCAAATTTCATTAGTTTTGAGCCTCTTTAAAAATTCCATCTTTGCTTCACATTGTCAGATCAACTTACACAAATCAACACAAACTGTAGATCTTCAAATTATTTGGATCCAGCCCGCTATCTTAAATTTTATATCCATGAAATCATCATTTAACATCCACATGGGTGTCATTGATGGGTGCATGACCATCAATTTTAAATCCATCTATAAAGATCTTTGTTATCTTAAATTTGACATCCACATGATCATCATTTGATGTCTGCATGGAAGTCATTGATGGGCATGTGACTATTAATTTTAAATACATCATCGAGGATCTTTGTTATTTGAAATTTGACATTCATGTGATCATTATTTAATGTTCATATAGATTTCATTTATGGGAATGTAACCATCAAATTTAAGCTCATCTTGGGACTATTTACTATCTTAAATTTGATGTCTGTGTGACTATCATTTAATGTCCACATGAATGTCATTGATGGGTGCATGACCATCAAATTTAAGCTCATCTTCAATTATTTTTACCAAGTTTACCACTTGTAATTTTCTATTTCACTCTATTCTTACAAATATAAAGACAAAATGACTTTAGCATATATACGTATAAGTCATTTGAATTGATTCAGATAATTTGTTTCAAGATTTTTGACATCGAGGGAAATGTTTCAGGCAAAATATTTTAAAAAATCCTCCCAAAGAGTCACTTGGAAATGGGGAATATTTTTGGACCTTTTACATCAAATAAAATTTTTGATGACAAAAATTTGAAGGGTCCTTTTAGAAAATCCCAAAGAGTATGTCTAGAAGACAAAGTGCCCCTTACAAAAAGCTTGAAAGGTATGTCTGAAAATAAGGTGCCTCTTACAAAAATCCTAAAGGGTATATTTAAATAATTCAAAGAGTAATTTCAAAAATCCCAAATAATAATTGGCCTAAATAAAAAGTTTAAAGGATAGTTCTATTAAGGCAAAGAGAAATTTGAAAAAGGCTGAAGGGTAATTCAGTCAGGCAAGAAGCCTTGACAAAAAACCTAAAAGATAGGTCTGTAGGGTAGATGTATTTGACAAAAAAATTGAAGGATCATTTCAAAAATTAATAATTTCAAAATAAATATACCGAAGGGTAAGTACAAAGCCAAAGGGTAATTCTATCGATAAAAATTCTCGATAGAATAAGTCTGTAGGGAAATTATTTTGGACAAAATGTCTAAAACAATTGTCTTGACATAGATAAGTCTGAAGGAATACTTTCAACATAGACTAATTTCATAAGTCCTAAAATAATTCTTGAACAAAAGCTCAAAAAAATATGTCCAAAATATAAAACTTGATAGTTAGAAACATAACAAAAGGAATTTGTACTTATATTAGACTGCATGAATAATAGAAAGGTCCAAAAGGGAGGCTCAGGACATAAAAGGGACTAAGCATGGATGTTACACTAAGGTTTATTCATTTTTAAAAACATAACTAATCCTTAGAAAATAAAAATAAACTAAGCCCATAGCATTATTTAAAATTTTCCCACGTAAAATTTCCCACCAAATTCAAATCAAGTACTTAGATTAAGGATTTAGATATTCAAATAGGAACCTAACCAAAAAAAATTATTAAAGAATCAAGTTAACATTAAAATTATGAAACCCAAGCATTGTTCATTCCAAGTAGACCTTCTTGTAACTACAACCTAAAATACAAAGATCCAATGTTAGGACTTTAGGTAAGGGAAAACTAGAACCATGAACAAATATGCTAACCAAACTAGGTGTGGATGATCTTCAAATAAAAATAATGTGCAATCATGATAATGACACTCTAATCAAGTGAATATTCAATTTCAAGGTACAAATTTGCATAATTTGACACATGGGTCCCCATTTTTTAGAAATGGGTGTATGTTGACCTTAGTAAATAGTGACTTCTAGGGGAAACATAGTAATATGTTAGAATTTAAAGACTCTAGTTTAGACTAATAATTAAGCTACTTATTTCATTTGATCAAGGAAAATTATTAAGATCAATTTATGGTTAAAATGAATCTTACACATGTAGAATTAGGATCAGACATTAAAACTCAGTCATGTTGTGTGTGTGTTTCAATTCCAATTACTAATTTACAAAGAATTTAGAGAACTTACAGGTTCATGACTTTAATCATTAACATTAACTTTTAACATGTTTGAATATTCATTAAGAACCATTATTTAGCTCAAGGAAGGCTTGGGCATTACTTTACTACCATCTAGGCATCCACAACACTAATAGAGATGCCTTTGACTCCACTCAAGGCCTTGCTCCCCTTATATCCAAACATTCATAGCCTTGGTGGAGATTATCAGAATCACCTCTGCTTTGAAATATTTTAGTTTTGGATAAGCTCTTATTTTTGTATTTTAGATCATTTTTTGCTTTACAACAAAGGTTGGGAACCAGGTTAGCTAGGTTTAGGGATTTAGTCAAGTGTTTGATTTTCAAACAATCATCCTTGGTTGTAAACTTTATCCTAGGTAATTAATGTGTTTTAATTGAAAGCGTGACTAATTCTTAATAGTTTAATATTTCATCCTACATATGAAATCCTTCTTAAAACCAAGCTTAGATCAGAACAAGGTTTAATGTCTAAAGGAATAATTAACTTATCCATCAGTATTTTTTATCTTCTTTAAACTATAACATCAAGCTCATATTTTAACAATCCATAATCAACCAATGTTGAGAAGTCATACCTACATTTTTGAACTGTGAATCTCATGAGTAGTTAGATAAAACTTGATCTAAGGGATGTCCAATAGGACTTATTTATAAGCAAGGAATAAATCACATAACAAAATAAAAAATATAAATAGTCACTATATACAAGAAAGGATAGGAAGGAAAAACATAAGCAACAAAGAACAAGAAAGAAACTAAACTAATCTCTACACTAACTACATAAATTATTTACCTCCTGAATCAAATGAAAAATTATTTAGTCTACTATAGAACCTTGAATCATGATTAATTCTATTCAATGGCCACTTATTATGGATAGGATCACTTGTATGCTTGTGTCTTCTAGGTTATGTGGCTTGGTCTCCTATCAACATTCTCAGATGCATGGATCACAAATATGAATCTAAGACCCAATCATCTTCCTTCCAAATTATTATACTTTGTAATAAGAGTGTTATTTTTGCTTTGTCCATAGACAAATAGTGGATTATATCACCTTCACTCAATAATGGTAACTTGACTAGTATCCTTATACTGATGTCTTTATTGGGTTCTTTCTAAGGTGGACATGGACTACCAATCTTTGCACAAAAATCATCTAAGTCATCCCAAAAGGCTTCTTCATCCTTATCAACTTAATGATGTTCATCTAGAATCCCATTAAAAATATGTTGGTACCATACTCCTAACCTCTTAATAAAGTCATATGACAATTCTTTATCTATTTCCTCTACTTCATCTTCATCCTTAGTGAATAAAGGAAAATCTTCTACCCAATAGGCTCTAGCTTACCTTAGTTTAGGGCCTCCAAAATAATATCATCTTCTGGGAACTCCAGATCATTAGTCGAATCCTCTTATGAATCATCCATGTGCTATTTAATCCCATCATATACCATCTATAGCTCTTTAATTCCATTTAATAAATCATGGTATGACTTCTGCTAGTGATCATCTTGTTCAAGAGCATTCTCCATTTCAAAAATAAATCTACGTGGGTTGTCTTTCTGACTACCTTCTGAAGAAAGATCATCTTGTACTTGATCCATATCCATTTCTAAAAAATCTTATTTTTCATTTATATATTTTCTAAGTATGATGTCTTATTGGTATTTAATTACAATCTCTTTTACATCTTCAAGAATACAATTCATCTCAGATGTAACTTCTTCAATTGGCTCATTTTCATCTTCATCTTCCAATGAAAAATCAAAAGCCTCTATCATGAAAACTTGAGATGTTATTTGAAATCTAGATGTCCCTACAGTATTGTCTTGATTAGGCATAATTTCAAAGGTTTCAAAAACATTGCAATGATTGGATAAATCTATATCACAAAAACTCATTTGTATATTTTTAGATGATCTATTATTATTGTTATCATGAAACCCATTTGGAGGCCTACTGAACCTTTGAGAAGAATAACCCTTGTTAGAATTTTACCCACTATTCACCACTTATTTTTACAACTAAAGAAAGTCAATGCTTATTTTTTGGACCATTTCTAATATCAAGTCATTTAAATTTTTTGGTATCTCAAGCTCATGAACTGAAGTATTACTACTAGTTGTGGGGATTAGAGTTCCATGATTTTGTAGATGCGATTCAATTGTAGTTCCAGGTTTTGGCCAAGATATGTATGAATCAAGGGAATTTTTTTTTGAACTAGTGTTAAATTAGGTATACTAGGAATGACATTCATGATGGGCCAGTTTGAATTGACATTAGGCATGGAATACATCATCTAACCTTGGGGCTGAATTTGGTCATTAATGATCACAAATTTAGAGTAGGCCTAGTTTAATATGTTTATGACTAGAAGAGACCTTTTCAAGAACATAGAGGTCATGGGATCTATAACATCCTTATAAATTTCTAAGGCTAAACCCTCATTGGGTCTATAAGGGGCTATGGTTCTATTGAACATTTTTTGGAGCTGAGTGTTAAAGGCTCTAATGGTTTCATTAACATCCCTTTTAATTATGGTGAACTACTGATACAAGATTTAGGGACTATTTTTTTATCCAAATTGATCAACGAAGACATTTTTAAAGTCATCCCAACTAGTAATGTAGTTTTTTGGAAGGTTGAAAAACCAATCATATGCAACATCTCTAAAAGTGAATGGGAATAATCTGCATGCTACATCTTGATGAAATACATTTAACAATCTCAAAGTAGCCTTGAATGACTTAATATGTTATTCAAAAGTGATAACATTATTAGGACTAAAAGAAGGTAAATATATTTCAACATTTTGAGGAAGATAATGTATTATACCTAACACATTAATTGAAGAACCACCTAGCCTAACCATACCTTAAACACATGAGTACCTTGAGCTAGTGAAGTGTTTGAGACTTTGGGAATTTCTCACCTAAGCCTCACCTTGGGAAATTCCATATTATGACCTTGAAATCTATTTAAAATATGATGCATCAAACCAATTTTTTCAAAGTATCATGATTAATTTTGTACATTAAACCAATTTTGCATAAATATATGTAAAACATGACTATATTTACCTAAATTAGCTCAAATATACATCTATATTGATGAATGAGAAGGATATTTACACCTTTAAGCTTGAATGAACTCAATTTTTTAAGGAACCAATTAATATTTATACAAAATTGCTATTACTAACCTTAAATGTGGGGATTACACAAAGCATGAACTACCTATCCATGAATATCTATGGATCTTTAAATAATATCAATCTTTGGCTAAAGGAAGACCAAAGACTGGTTTAAAACCATAAAGATTGATGATATTTACATAATTATACTGAAAGGAACATAAATATGCAAATAATACACAAATCTTTGATAAAAACACATCAAAATTAGCAAAGATTCTACAAATTGACAAAGATCTAACTAAAGGCCCTCCTTCTAGTGCTATTAAAACTCCTCCTGTTGATGCCTAAATGTATACCATATGTGCCTAGAGTGTTTAAGAAACACTTCTTATTTTATAATTCCTAAGAATTCAAAGCATGAGTTGAAGGTTGTGATAATCATGTTATCTATTGGTGGAATAGAGGTAGAATAAATGACTATTTCACAATATTTATATTAATTGGTGGTTGAGAGACACCTTGGCCAAATAGCAAATATATATAAAATATGCAGTACACTATGCTAAAACTAGTGAATTATGATCAAGAATTGATCTAAAATGAATATTTAAAATTAAAATTAAACTAAGGTGATCTGATTAAAAAAGAAGTAAAAAGAAGGATAGGGTAGAAATAAGTGTTGTTGATCTTCATTCCAAATATCATGACAAAGTTCAGATTTCATCTAGACATGTACTTAACCAATGTGTAACATGAAATAGATTAATCCTAAATCCTATCACACATCAAGCAAACTCTTACGTAAGGTAGAAATAATGAAAATAAGAACCAAGTTCACTTTAAATATTTACCCTTGCAAGCAAATAACATTAGACCAAATGCAAGAAGAATAAGAAAATGAAATGAACCTAAGGAATTTTAGTCAACCTAGCATAAGGAAAAATTCAAAAATATGCAATTAAATGTACACATAAAAAATTTATAAGAACCATTAAAATCTAGAAATTAGAACAAGAAAATGAGAGAGAAGTCATGATAGCAAACACACAGACAAATACTAGACAATATTTGCAAAATTCCTTACTTATATTGTTTGTTCTAAGTTTACAAAGTAATTTGGATCTAAGAACTCCCTCCTCTTTGTTGAAAATTTATAATGATCCTTTTATAAGATATAAGGCAACATATCGGTTAGTCTCATCCAATTACATTTATACAAGTGTACAGGATAGGTGTCCTTTCTATTACATTCTAAAACAAATGACCTTTTTCTCTTAATAGACTGGTTTATAAACAATGTGCTCTTATAAATTACATGTCTATAAAAAAGAATATCCTATTTCAAAATATTACATAAAGGTAGTTTTAAAAGGAATATTCTCATTTCATTGATCTTTAGGACTCTTATGCTGCTAAAGTTTTGAGTTACTACTGTAGGGTCCTCATTGTTCATTGATGTTGTTTTTCAATTGGCACCAGGTCAATAATTGGTTTTATGAAGCATTCATTCATTTTATCTGGAAAGACATTTTTGGTCTTTATCCATTCTATCTAATGCTTTTGACTATATTGATGTTTTTGACCTTGTCTATTAATAACCTAGCTAGACTTTGGATTAGCTTCTGGATCAAAATGTTCTTGAACAAGTGACAATCCATCTTTCTTTGGATCAGTCCTTTATATCCTTAGTCCATAAAATCTTCATTTTTTCACTTTTGCTTTTGTGGTACCTTCATTACACTTTCATGGAATCCAACTAGCTATCTTAAATTTGGTGTCCATACAACCATCATTTGTTATCCATGTGGACATTATTGATGGATGGGTGACCATCAATTTTAAATGCATCCATGAGATCTTTGCTATCTTAAATTTGATGTCCATGTTACCATCATTTGATGTCCATGTAGATGTCATTGATAGACATGTGACCATTAATTTTAAACATGTCATCAAGGCTCTTTGTTGTGTTAAATTTGACATCTATATGACTATCATTTGATGTCTATATGGATGTCATTGACAGGAACACAACCATCAAATTTAAGCTCATCTTTGATACTATTTACTTTATTAAAGTTGACATTTGGATGACCATAATTTAATGTCCATGTAAATGTCATTAACGGGGTGTGTGACCATCAAAATTAAGCTCATATTTGAGACTTTTTACCAATATTGTCACTTATCATTTTATAGTTCGCTCTATTCCTAAAAATATAAAGACAAAATGACTTTAACATATATACATACAAAGCACTTGAATTGATTTGGGTAATTTGTTTCAAGATTTTTAGCATCGATGGAAATGTTTTGGACAAAATGTCTAAAATAATCCTCTCGAAGAGTCACTTGGAAATGGAGAATTGTTTCAGGCCTTTTTATGTCAGACAAAATTTCCAATGATAAATGTACAAAGGGTCCTTTTAGAAAAGACCAAAGGGTATGTATGGAAGACAAAGTTCCCCTTAAAAAAAGATTGAAGGGTATGTCTAAAGATTAGGTGCCTCTTATAAAAATCCTAAAGGTTATATTCAAATAAGCCAAAGGGTACTTTCAAAAATCTTGAATAATAATTGGCCTAAACAAAAAGTTTGATGGATAATTCTATTAAGACAAAGGATAATTTGAAAAAGGCCAAAGGGTATTTCGTCAAGTAAAACTCCTTAACAAAAAACTTGAAAGATAGTTATGTGGGGAATATTCCTTTGAAAAAAAATTTGAAGGGTCATTTCAAAAATTAATAAGTCTAAAACAAATATGTTGAAGGGTAAGTGTAATGATGCTGAAGGGAAATTCTATCAGGCAAAATACCCCATAGAATAAGTTTATGGGGAAATTATTTCAGACAAAATGTCTAAAATAATTGTCTTGACATAGATAAGTTTGAAGGAATACTTTTGACATATACTAATTGAATAAGTCCCAAAATAATTTTTAAATAAAATCCCAAAATAATATGTCTAAAATATAAAACCTGATAGTTAGAAACATAATAAAAGGACTTTGCTCATAGACTAGACCACATGAATAATAGAAATGTCTAAAAGGGGGCTTAGGCCATAAAAGGGACTAATCATATATGTTAGACTAAGGTTTTTTCATGTTTAAAAACATGACTAAGCCTTAGGAAATAAAAATAAACTAATCCCATAGCATTATTTAAAATGTTCTCGCATAAAATTTCTCGACATATTCAAATCAAGTACTTAGATTAAACTTAGATTAAGATTTTAGCTATTAAAAAATGAATCTAAAAAATCAAAGGTTATTAAAGAATCAAGTTAACATTAAAATCATGAAACCTAATCATTATTCATTCCAAATAAACCTTATTGGAGCTATAACTTGAAACACAAAGATCCAATGTTAACACTTTAGATAAGGGCAAACCAAAACTATGAATAAATATGCTAACCAAACTAGGTTTAGATGATATTTAAATAAAAATAATGTGCAATCATGCTAATAACACTCTAATCAATTGAATATTCAATTTCAGGCTATAAATTTGCACAGTTTGACACATGGGTTCCCATTTTTTAAAAATGGGGGTATGTTGACCTTAACATGCTTCACAGTTGATTACCTAACTCAGATATCATTTGCATCATCCCAATTTTGGATGTATAAAATAATTTAAATATAAATCTAATAAAATAATAAAATTATTCCAAATAAACCTAACCACCCAGTCTCTTATTAGGTTTATGCAAATTCTTAACATTTTAATAATATACAGTCAAATGCAAAGTTCCTTGATTTAACATTAATGCACAATCCTTTAAAAATAAAAGTAATTTTTATAATAAAACTAAACTCTACTAATATTACCTAAAATTCCATCAATATTCATTATTTCCTAAGGATGAATGAAATATATAGTCACATATTTCATTTACCCCTATGTGACTACCCAAAGACTATGCAAAGATATATCCCAAATATGCATATTGTGTTTATAAATAACAAGATTTCACAATTTATTTCAGGCTTAAAACATAATACAAACCCAATATAAATAATAAATCCAACAATAAAATGAAATACATGCAAATAGTCTTAAGTCTATCCATCATCTACACACACACACACACACACACACACACACACACACACACACACACACACACACACACACACACACACACACACACACACACACACACACACACACACACACACACACACACACACACACACACATTTAATGAAGTTAGATAATTGATCATAATTATCATTACATAAATCCATATACATATGCACTTACAATCTCATTAAAAAGTTTGTCATTTCAAGGTACCTATGTGTGTGTGTGTGTGTGTGTGTGTGTGTAAAACCATATAGAATCCATAATTTAACTCGAATATCTATTTGTTTTATAAAATGAATGATTATACAAAAAAAAAATTGGGTTTATGTTTTATAAATATTAAAATGCACATACAAAGTCTAATTCAAATCAACTAATAAGAACCCAAATACTTATATATCCATCAAAATAAATACACAAATATTGAATAGAGTTTTTCCTTCTAGTTTAGAGATTAGTAGGACAAAATTTATTTAAGAACCCATTAATATCCATAGCCAACTCAATGACTCTACCCCATATCCTAGTTTACCCTAGTTTGAATTTGGGGTTTTGTGGAAGTCGAGCCTTCCATAAGGTTCCACATAAAATAGAGTAATCTTAGTGTTTTCAATAAAGAATCTAGCAACCAAACTCATTTAGATAAAGCCCATTTCAATATTTTAATCAGATAATCAAATTACAAAACCTACCTTGTTATGTAACAATGTCATAGAATCCAAGACAAAATTATTCCTTGTACTTTTTTACCTCTGCACCACCTTCAATCTTCTCTTCATAAAGTGTTGTAAACCATTCTCTATGTTGTTCCTCCATGTGTCATGTTCATATTTGACACTACTTCCTTTATTCATTTTTACATCCTCCATCTCTTCCACTATTCCTTCCATTAATATCCCATTAAGCTCATTCCTATTTTGCATACATAGATAGCTAACAAAATTATAGTTCATCCCCATGTAAAAACATAGTAAACCCAAAATTATCTCCCAGTAATGCTTAACTGGAGTAAATGATTAATTAGGGAACTAATCATTCTTGATGGTTCCTTTTTGAAATCCTTAATTAACCATATTTTAATTCTTTATCAAATCTACATGATAATGTTTTTAACCAAACCATCCTTGACCATATCCATTACTTAAGTCATTTAATCTTCGTTTCATATTCCATGCATGACTAATCAAACTAGTCATGGAATAAGTATTTCCCATGCAAATACTAACACATAACAATTAATATTACTTTTGTAATGAAACAAAACTAGAATTTAATTTGAATGTCATCCATAATATAATTATAATGATTTCTAAAATCATTAAATCATTAACACTAATATATATATATATATATATATATATATATATATCCATTTATATACTATGTATATAAATACTTAAAACAAATAGTTGAACAATTATAATCTCTTTAAAAATAATGCTACTATATTTCAACTTTATATATAATTATCATAATAATAATCCTTAATTATTATTATCTATATATAATAGATTAAATAATGATTATGGAATCCATCACAATCATCCTATTGTTTTACTATACAACCAAACATAATAAGGCAATGATATTAGTAAACATTAATAATTCACTCATTAAGGCAAAATAATTTGAGCTACATAAGATCATAATTAGTGAAATCAATCAAATAATCAACATTTTCATAGTAATAAATATTCTACTAAAGATCATACTAACAATCATCAAAAGAAAAGTAAACAAAACATCATATGCTAATCCATATCAAACAATTACAAAGCATGATATACTAAGTGGTGTGTGCAATGATTTATGGATTCACTCTCTATCTATCCCTAACATTTCCATCTAACAACCCTCTCTGATGATACTCTCATTACATCATTATTTGAGGAATAATATATCTTTCATCCACCTCATACCAATGAAGGTAGTTAGCCTGAAACATCATTATATCCATAAAATAATGTTGTCAAATAATTAAACATAAAAGTAATGCTAACTCATAGCAAGTAATCATGTAAATTAAGAGACAAAGATTGTCCCATAACCAACATATGTCATCAATCTTAATCAAATATTAGCCATTCAAATAATCAAATATAATAATCCATGGATTTAACAAGTTATTTAGCTTAGAGATAAATCAAGATGTGACAAAGACACATGAAATAAATTATAAATTTGAGATGAGGTTGGTGAAAAATTAAGCTCATATGCTATAAGATTCATCCCTTTTATAACTTTAAAGGGTACCACATTATCTAGGTACTAGTTTGGTTAATTTACCAAACCTAATAAAAATATTTGGGGTTTGACTCATAGGAAAACCTTTAATCCAACTAAAAAATTCACTTACTATTCTTTTCAAATCAACATAGCTTTTCTGCATATCATTGAATTCAACCATTTTTTGCCTAATTAGCTTTACCTGCTCTTCCATTTCAATAAGCATGTCAAGCCCAAAAGCTACTCTATCCTCTAATTTATCTCAACTAATAGGTGTTCTATACCTACCATATAATGCTTCAAAAGAAGCCATTTTCAATTCTGATTACAATGAGTTATTGTAGGAAAATTAAAATATTTGAAGGTATTCCTCCCATTTATATTGTTGATCCATGCAATACATTTATAATAGGTCTTTCAACACCTGATTTACTCTTTCTATTTTCCCATCTATTTTTGGATGGTAGGTTGTACTAAAATTCAATTGTGTGACGAACGAAACATTAAGAGTTTTCCAAAATCTTGAGGTCATATTAGGGTATCTATCAAAAATGATTTTCTCTAAAAACCCATGAAATTTGTAGACTTATTTCACAAACCTCTTAGCTAACACTGGGGCATCATATGTCAAGTTGCCTAGAATAAAATGTGATACCTTTATAAGTTTATCGATATCTATTAGAATCATATCATGCCAATTTCTTTACATTGGTAGCCCTTGGATAAATTCCATGATAATGACTTACCATTTCTACTTTATAACATCATGTGGGTATAAAAACCCAATAGGATACACCTATTCAACCTTAACTTGATGAAATTCCAAGCACCTTGCCATAAAATATGATGCACTTTTCTTAATTCCTTTCCATAAATATAATGATTTTAACTCTACCAATATTTTAATTAAAATATGATGACCTAAATAAGGAGCATTATATAACTCCTTTAGCATGGCCACCCTCAAATTCTATTTATTAGGCACATAGATCCTTCCATTGAATTTCAAATTTTCATCATTCTCAAATTGGAATCCTTTATATCTAAGGTCTTGAGGATTCTCTACTAGATATTTCTTGACCTATTCATATAATTTATTTCCTAGAGATAAATTTAAAACATGGTCTTGGAAGGTGTTCCTAATAGTGACCATTATTGCTATGTACATTATATAGATAAGATTATCCATAACTCTATTTTATTTTCCCTTTATATAGCTTATATCAAAATCATAATCTGATAAGAACTCTAACCAATTCCTTTTCCTAGCATTTAGGTTCGGTTGGGAAAGATGTACTTGATCCTTAAGTTGTTTGTTTTGAGTTCAAATAGTTTACCCATAAAATAATGCCTCCAAACCTATAAGACATGCATTATTTACACTAATTATAAGTCATGTAATGCATAGTTAACCTCATAAAGATTTAGTTTCTTGGACTTGTATGCTATAATAAATCCATCTTAGATAAGAAATCTACCTAAAACATCTCCATAAGCATCTGTCAGTACTACAAAATGACCATTTACATCTAAAATTTTTAGGACTGGTATTGAAGTAAAACTTTCCTTTAGGATTTAAAAGGCTTTTTCACAATTATAATTACACACAAAACACTTCTCTTTTATTTGAAATGAGGTGATTGGGTTAGCTATCTTATAAAAAATTGCTACAAATTTTCTATAATACCCTGCTAAACCCATATAGCTACATACCTCATGCACATTCTTGGGTGTTGGTTATTCCATGATGGCTCTAATATTTTCTATATCTATACAGATTTATTTTTTAGGAATAATATGTCCCATTTATTATACTTTCATTTGAAAAAATACACAATTTGACAACTTCACATAGAGCTTATGCTTTTACAAGCATTATAAAACTAGGTGTAAATAATCAATATTTTCTTCTTTAATTTTAAAAGAAATCAAAATTTCATCAAGAAAAATAGGAAAATTTTGATCAAGACTATCCATGAACACACTATTCATAAGATTGATGAATGTTTTAGGTGTATTCATTAACCCAAAAATGAGAAATATGAACTCATAGTGCTTGTATCTTATCTTGAAGGCTATTTGTTTAAATTTATTTCTCCATGATCCTTAATTTATGTTACCCTGCTCATAAGTCAATCTTAGAAAATATAGTTTCACCTTGTATTTGATTACAAATATCATCAATTATGGCTAGGGGATACCTATTCTTAATGGTCACCTTTATCAACATCATGTAATCTATACATAGGAAAAGGGTTCCATCCTTCTTAATGAACATTATTAGTGTACCCCATGTTTACACACTTGTCCAAACAACCCTTTGGCCAACATTTCCTAAAGTTGGGTTTTTAAAATTAACTAATTCTATTATTGTCATCCTATAAGGATCCTTGGATTGAGGCTCTAATCCTAGAATGATGTTGATAATAAATTAAAATTCCCTTTTAGGAGGTAAATCAGGTCATTCTTCTATAAAAACATCCCTTAAATCATGTATAAAGGGCTAGTATTCAATTATGGGTTCCTTGGTTTCTTTAATTTCATATAATTTGACTAAAAATACTTGGCATCCCTTCCCTTGAACCTTTTTCAATTGAATGGCTGAAATTTGTCTTAATATCAGTTTGATTCCCAAAATCACCTAAGCATTTAACCTTATTTAAAAATGATTCAACCATTTATTTATGCTTAGAGAGACAATTCACTTCTAGGATCACATCATATAATCCTAGAGGTTTTATCTATATATTAAATATAATGGTGAATTCAAGTAACTTCACTTCTAATTCAATCTACATTGACCTTAGATTTATTCCCATATGACACTAACTAAACATTTACCATGAAGCTATCTTTTCTAGGTATTTTTTTTAATATAATAGGAGAGATAAAACATTATGTGGCTCCTATATTTATTAAAATTTAAATAGGATGCCCAAAAAAATACCTAACACTTTTATGGGAGAAGATTTAAACTCGGCTTGATGATTTTCAATAGTTTCATTGGTTCTCTATTGAAAGGTTCCCTATTGCATTGAAGAGGTAAAAAGACCCTTGAACTTGACTTATATTTTCCACCTAGGAGAGTCCTTAACATAGTGATCACCTCCACAAGTGAAATATATGCTAGGTGGACCCTTTATTTTAGATTTATCTCCTACATTAAATCCTTATTTTAACCCTTTACCAGGCTTCTTATTTCTTAAAACATTGCCTAAATTTGAATTTTGATTATTAAATCTATTCTTGGAGTTTCATTGTGCTTCTATTTTTTCTTCTTAAAGGTGGTTTTTGGGTTATCAAACTTATTTTGGTACTTGTATCTAACCTTTCAAAGATATTTGAGCTTATGATCCTATTTAATATCCTTCTTGAAAACCTCATCCATGGAATTAGGTCCATGAACATCCACTTTACAACAAACTTATGGCCTAAAACCCATGATGAACTTTCTAATTCAAAAACATTCATGCTTATGGTACTAGGGAAAACACTTATGGATCTTCGTAAATTGTTCCTAATATGCAGTCACAAATAACTCTTCCTACTTCAAATTTTTAGAATCTATCAACTTTGGTCAAATTATAATTGTGGTAACCACTTTGCCCTAAACAAGGCACAAACTATTCCCAAGTGGTGATGGTGGAGTCAAGGCCCATTTCTAAATTTTTATTGGTCCATCAAGTTGTTGATTTACCAAAAATTTGATAATCTCCCCAAAAAACCTTGGTTACCTTAAAATATTTTCATATCTTGAAATAGTTTTCTATCTCTATGAGCCAAGCTTCAACTTCATCACCCAAAACTGTACCATTAAACTTAGGTGTATTTTATTTCTTCATATCCTATGCAAGTTTTTTAGCTATTGGCACTCTTAAAACTTATTATTCCTCAACATGATCCTATTATTAAGGCTCTTCTTGATCATATGATTGCTCTTCGGGTTTTTCTTACTCATTTTCCTCATATTTACCATGAAATTTATACTCTATGGATACTACTCCATCCCATACTTTGTCAAGGACTATGAGGATTTGATCGAGCTTTACAAATTATAAATGTTACCTAATTAGGATCAACTTGAGGATTTTGATTAGAAGTTTCCTCAAAATTTTATTTTATATATGTCATTCTCCTTAATAAAATAGGATAAATAGTTTAATTTTGTTTGACTTATTAGGTCTAAGAATTTTAAACCTACACTCTAATACCACATGTTATAATCCTGCTAGTGTTACTCAAAATCCCACTCATTTTTTTCAAGCATTAATAATCATAATGTAAATCATATCACATATGTGTATCGCATTTAAAATATTTAATATTTGTACTAATAAAATAAATATATTGTATGTACATCATAAAGATACTATATGCTATTGGTTACCCAAAATATATACTATAATAGTTACATCACACAACATTTACATTAGTAAGTATTAATTACTCTTTAACATGTAATTAAAATAAGCATGCCTCATCACATAAATGTAGGGAATAAAATTAAATATCAAGGTAATAAATCAATCCCTAGTACAAAATATACATAATAATACCCATAAGAAATAAATAAAACCACTATTATTACTCTATTTAATAAGTGACCATATAAATTGTAACCACTACTACTTTTGCCTGTTTATATAATAATATCAAATCACACAAAGATAATAATATAATAGAGCTTCCAAGTATAGTTTGTTAATAAAATAATATATGTGAGTATATATGTATATCAATATATAATTTATATTTAAGGAGGGGGAACATCATTAGAGTGATTTTCCTTCAACCATAGACTAGTGGTCCCCCACATAACTCCCCACCAAGAGTGGCCCTTCCCGTCAATATAATAGATGAATTAATAAGTGTTATAAAAATTAGACAAATATTATTTGATAGTAATTAATTAAAATACCTTATTAAGTTTATGAATGGTTTATTTATATGTTAGGATCAAATCATGATATTCATTTGGAGTTATAATATTATTCCAAAAGCCTTGGATTATAGAGGAAGATGGTTTTTAGAGTTGTAAATAGTTTTTGAGGTTTTGGTATATTGAATTATATATCTAGTTGAATGTATGCATGCCATAAGGTTGATCCCTTTAGAGAAAATATTATTATTATTTTATATATGGGTATTGGTTATTATAGTACATTCATGTATGGCCTAGGTTCATATAGGAACATGCAGAATATATAGTTTTTAGACTCCTATTTTATATCATACCAATTCAAGGAACTTGGGTGTTATATTTAATCATGTTAGTGAGCCTTTTTGGAAGTCAAGTAAATTCAATTTGATGAGATTTTTTTTATTATTTCTTGAAGTCATTGTGTGGTTTAAAATATTGTAAACATTAAAGATTGAGTATGAGTGTATTCATATCTATCAACAATTTATTTACTTGGTGTATGGATGTAGTTATCACCATTTATATGATTTTAAGTGTTCTAAGATGCTTATGGTTACTTAAATGTATATATTGTGATTAATTTTCATAATAATTTTGTATGATATAAGATTGTAATTTTTTCCAAGGATTGTATGATTATTTTACTTCTCATATTGAGTTATTATAATGATTAAATATATTAAAGGTTTCTATAAGGTATACTATATTTATTTAAACTATTTATGCATGTTATATTATATATACTTACCTTGTAAGGTATTTTATGAATCATACCTCACATTAAGGGATAATGAGTAATGAAAGGTAGGAGGCCTTTTTGCTCATTATTGGTTATGAAGGATGGAATATTCAGTATAGAGTATCATGTTGTGGACTAGACTCACCTTTTTTTGAAGATTAAAATTATAATAAAAACTTTGGCCAAAGTAATGTTATAGATGTATATATTTTATATCCACTATACCTTCTAGTTTACATGCGTATTTGATGTCATATTAGATAAAGGACATATTCCATAGTCTGTATGACTATTGCATGTGATAGTGATTATATAACACACTATCCTAGATTAGTTCTCAATGTCTGCATCACTATTATTTACCCCTTAATGAAGGGAAGGGCCACTCTTAGTCAGTAGGTGTGTAGGGTACCATTGGTCTATGGTTAGAGTAAAAGTTCTTTGATGATGCTCTCCCTATTTACATCTAAATTCTAGATCAATATAGAGATATATTCATGGTTATTATTTGATTGATGAGTTATAATTATAATCTCTACGATCTATGGTTAGAGTAAAAGTGCTTTGATGATGCTCTCCCTCTTTACATCTAAATTCTAGATCAATATAGAGATATATTCATGGTTATTATTTTATTGATGAGTTATAATTATAATCTCTACTATATTATTACCTTTATGTAGTTTTATATTATTGTATAAAATGGAAAAGGTAGTATCGGCTATAATTTATATGATCATTTATTATACAAAGTAATAATAATGGCTATATTTATTACTTATTAGTATTATTTTATACATTTTGTACATTTTTATAATTGGGATTGATTTATTACCTTGAGATGTACTTTTAGTCCTTAAATTTATGTGTTGAGGCATACTTATACTATACTTACATGCTAAAGAGTAATCAATACTTACTACTAAAAATATTACATGTGATGTAACTACTATAATAGATGTTTTATATGGTAACCATCATCATATAGTATATTTTTGATGTACATATAGTAGATTTAGGTTATTGGTACAAATATGAAATATTTTAAATACATTATGAATACCTGATCTAATTTACATTTTGATTATTTATGATTAAAAAAATTGAGTTGGATTTTGAGTAACCTTAACAGGGTTATAACATGAATCCCTACATATTAACATGCATCTATCTTCCATGCAACTTTTTATTTTTATTAAATTTTAATATATCCAAATATGCCATAAGGGGTTAAGTTCCCTTGGGGTCTAAGGACTCCTAAAGGGGTTGAGATCATTTTTTATCAAGTTACTAATAACACTCAAATAAACTACAACTCCAAAGATGTGTTAACCAAAAACCTTCATGTAATAAATGCTTCCAATTAATTATAATGAAATTACACAATAATGCAAGTAAGGTTAGTATCCACATATATAAATATAATTAAGTAAGTACAACATAAAAAACACCAAATAATTAATAGTCATCACCATAAACAAATACATATCTATAGAACCACTCAAAAAAGACACACAAAGTGAAACATGATATCACATAATAGACCAAGTGTGTGTGCGCGTGCACACACACACACACACACACACACACACACACACACACACACATGTGTGTGTGTGTGTGTGTGTGTGTGTGTGTGTGTGTGTGTGTGTGTGTGTGTGTGTGTGTGTGTGTGTGTGTGTGTGTGTGTGTGTGTGTGTGTGTGTGTGTGTGTGTGTGTGTGTGTGTGTGTGTGTGTGTGTGTGTGTGCATGCGCACGCGCATGTGCATGCACATGCACGTGTGTGCATATGTACATGTGCATGTGTGTGTTATTTTTAATGTTTGTTATATCTTGCTAAAATACTTAAGATGAACTGATTGAAATGTGAAATTTATCCTCAATTATTCAGTGATAATTGTCCTAATGTCTATAAATTTTACCACTTGAAATAATTAATGTGTTGTGGATAGAATTAGAGTTTTGTGTGAATAATGTTTAGCTATGATAAGTAATATGTACAAGATGTGAGGTGTTTGACGGTATATCTTGTTGGGTTTCAATAACTTAACTTGTCTATTTAATTTTGAAATTATATGAAAAATAATAATCTAAGGAGAGAATTCTTCAGTGCCCTAATATTAGTTGGAATTTTAAGTTTTTCATTATTATCCTAAAATATTCAATTTGTTGATGCAACATATGGTAAAGATACATATTGTTAGTTTTTTATTTGATTGCACTCTTTAAGGATAACCCTATTAAAGTTATGAGGTAAGGGCATGAAAACTTATTTTCATTAACATGAGATGATTATATGAATCTAGAAGATGCTTATGTTTATTAAATGTTTTTTTTACATAGGATTATGGAAAACATATTGTATTATGTATAGTTGTTTTCTATGATACAAGAAATGTGTGTTTTAAATATGCATGTATTTTTTATGGTCTGAGGAAAGAAGCTATAACCTTTAATTCTAGTCTAATTAATAATGGTATAAAATTGATCATTTCATACCATGTAGCTCTTCTTCATGGTCTTGTGATTCTTTTTTATCAAAATGTAGAGAATGTGCTTATTTAAATCAATTATAAAATAATGTGTGATCAAATGTCTAGTAAGATTTATGTAAGAGACAAGAAATTGACCACACTTCATAGATAGGCATTTCCACTTGTACAACACTTTGTTTATGTGAAGATAAAATATGTATAGGATGTTATGGATGTGAAAGCAATAGTGAGGTGGGATATGTTAGGTAGTAGTGGTGCTTCATCTAGTATTACTAGCATGGTTTTACCAATTATGCAGTTAAAAGAAATTATAAATGAGCTTATTTTGCTACATTCTAAGTTAGATTTGAATATAAATGATGAAAAACATACAACACCATTAGAAATATGACCATGAAATGTTACTAATGATGCCAGATTAGATATTGTGAGATGCCTAACATGTAATTCTATGGTCAAATTTAGAGGGACTTGAGAGGGCATACTTGTTAGTTTTTAGCAACTATTTTTGTTTATTTATGGTATTTCCATTATATATGTTTTGTGTATGATAATGGGGTATTTCATGGAGAGTAGGAAGAAGGAAAATATTGTATGTAGAATCAATTAAATGAGGGCTCTCTCTTCGTAGAGAGTACTTACCATGTGAATTTTTAATTAGTTTTGTAAATGAATAAAACTTTTTTTATGCTCTTGAAAGTTTTTTTCATGATACTTAAATGTTACAAGTGATATTAATATCTATTATTACATGTGGTTAACATAATTATTGATGAAAATATCAATTGATGATAATGATTGCATCATCACCAAGTGTTTCCATTGGTAATAAATTCCTTCATGTAAAGTTATTAATTATGGACCTTGTATCAAGGATGTAATAGCTTATAACATAAATATTTTAAGTATCACTTTGCACATTTTTTAGAATCTCTTATTTGGGATTCACCCTCTTATTTATAAACCCATTAAGAGTGCCAACGAACTATATTTTGATTTAATGTTTTATATATATATATTTTATATTACCATCGACAATAAATTAGAAAAATAAATAAAATATAACTTAATTTTTTAAGTAAATCTTTGTGTTAAATATGACATGTGCCAGTCTCTACAGGGAAGTTGTTAAATGGTCCTTATGAATTTATAAGTTTTTACATTATATGATTTTTTATGACAGCATATGTTTGGTAATTTTTATATATAAATTTGCATATGGTTGTAATTGCTCCTTATTTTTCAATGTTAATTATTTATCAATGTTATTTTTTTATGAATTTTAATTATTTATCAGTGCCTCTTGTTTATGCCTAAATTAATAATTCTAATTTTTTTTGGCTTTCTCACCCCATAGATCACTTCTAAATGGAAGATATTTTTTTATCTCTTATGGTTCAAAATCCATGTCCTAGGGAATTTCTTATAATGAATTGGAGTGGAGCGAGGTGGAATACAATCTGATTAATGATAAATATATTGTTGTTTGGATAGAAAGAGATTATATAGAAGACTTACTAAATGGTGAATTTAAGATATAAGGGTATCCCAGTACCTTCCACATCAATGATAGTACATTAAATCATGTGCAATCTAAATCACAAAAAATAAGATTGATATATCTCTCCTATATATATTTTGGGTATTGTGTCTTGTAATAGTGTTTTTAAAATATGATTCGTAATTGTTTTAATATTATAATTTATATATGTTTTATATAGATAATGGTGTACATATCACCCCAAATATCATAGGGTTAAATATGACACACATTATGATATTTAAAATGTTGTGAAGGTTGGTATTAGTAATTGACCTATCCGTAAGAAGTTATGTTGTGGATACCAATGTCATTTATTTATCCATGTGTTGATGAAGATACAAGAAAAGGATTTGATTATGTACAATGATATGGGCCATATGGACTAGTGGGGCATGTTTGTCTTGTGAAAGAGATTGATGACTTTAGGCATAGTCATTGTACTCTAACTCTATTTATTAGTGATGCATTAAAGGATTGGTGGAGCGATTATTGGGCCTAACCCCTAAACTTATTCACCAAGAGCATCATGACATGGTCCATGAAAAAATTTCAATGTTTTAAGGTTAGTTGGAAAGGGATGATTTCATGACTAAATATGGCATCCACAATATTCATAGAATGATGAGGAAAGTAAAATACAAATTTGATCCTAGTGATGTAGATAGTGTTAGAACATTTGTCAGTAAAAATACTAAAAAAATATTTGTGTTAGAAGAATTTGAAAAAATAGGAATGGAGGAGAAACCTTTTACCTTAGGCATATAATTTCCTTGGAAATGTTAGTAGATATTGAATTATGCACACAATAGTATACTTTCAATGAAATCCATGTATGAGATAAATGCATAGAAGGTACTTGTGGATATCCATATTTTGAAAATTCTAACTTCTTATTATATAATAATTATTTTTGTGTTATATGATGTATTTCAAGTTGTGCACACTTATTTTATTTGATAGTATGAATAATGGAATTCATATTTCATGGGTGTTGATGTTGAGGGATATTATTCTAGACCTAACATTGTGGATATAAAAGATAGTAGTTAGTGTAGATTATCACATGTTGAAATGGAAACCAAATGCTTTTATGGTGGATGATGCTTGAAATGAAATTATTATAGGAAGGTAAGTTGAGCCCATAAATATTCATTGTTGTTATTGAAAACAATGTTTTATTTGCTAATTTTTTTACTTTTACTTTGTTATTACGAGTTTGGGGAAGTTTTTCAATGTGAGGTATACCTTTTTAGTAGGCATGTGAGGAGAGAATGGATGAAAAAATTGACTTCAAATGTGAATGATGATGAAACAAAGCAAAGAATGTTTAGAAGCCTAGGTGAAATAATACACATAAAACCTAATGAGTAGGTAATTATTTATGATGAAAACTTATTCATGGAATACTATGTGGCTCAAGAATCATTCATAAACTATTGGAAAGATCAATCGTTATAATATATTTTCATATGGGAAATATCCTTGCATATAATGCCCTATGTAGGTAAAGAGACAAATTATAAAATAGAAACATATCACTCTCATCTAAAGCACATGTTTCTAAATGAAATTAGAGTTTCATCCCATTGAAGAGTGGATTGATTTGTGAAAAAAATTGTGTATGTTGCATTTATGTATTATTGGTGGAGCCAAATATGAAAGAAGAATGGGTTTTATAAGAACTTAAATCTTGAGAAATTAGATAAAAAGCCATGGATGAAATCACAAAGCATCCCTGGTGATAATGTGATGTTCAATGAGATTAACCTTGATGTGGCATGGATGAGAATCCAAATCAAAGAAGAAACATTTTACAAGGTTAGAATGTTGAGTCGATATTTTTCTATATGTGAATTTATGTGGTTAATCCAAGGCCATGTGTGAAAGCACATGTTAAAAGAAAATGAATTGAGAAATAAATTTGGAAAGGAATTTTCTTCAATAAGAAATATTCCATTTTCTTCAACTAGTAATGTTGATGCCCATGTAAATATTATTTGTGTGTTTATTCTTATTTGTCCTTATTTTGTTAAATTTATAAATGATTTTCATGGATTTTCATATGGTTGTTGATAAGCATCCATTTATGGCTTATTTAGGATGATTCAAAGAAAATTTTTGCTAACCTTGCCCATGACAATATTGTAAATACTATTTTAAATGAAAATGTTGTCGGTGATATGGATGACCCCAATGATCCCCAAAATCTGAGGATCCACAGATTGCTAGACAAAGCACTTCTCACTCTTCCAATTGATAGAAATCTTAATTTACTTGAGAATATTATCAAATGTAGTTGTAATAAATTTCAGTCAAGGTCATTTTTTGATAATGGTGAGGTGAATCATCCCTATGAACAACCTTTCCAAAATATAGAATATGGTTATGGTACCAGTGTACAATGTTCAAGATATTTTGTAGAGAATACATCAATATGTAGGTATGAACCATTGGAAAACAAACGAGCCCAATTCCATTTAAAATGTAAAGTGAGATAAAATTATGTTACTTTTTAGGATGAGTTGGATAGAGTAGCTACCAAATATGCAAACCAATAATAACTTTCATAAAGTATGATTTATAGATGTTGAACTGAAGTTATTTGGGTGTATTTTTTGTAATGAGATGTTATATGGCCTAAAATATTGAATAATTGTAAATTTCAATGTTGGACATGATGATAAAATATTAAAATTAATTGAAATATAAAATCATGTCAAGATTCACAATTGATTTCATTTTTTTATTCTTTGAAAATTTTCTAGCTCAGATATTTAGATAAATAACATTTTAAACATCTAAAAATAATGATTTTAGTTAAAAAATTCAACACACATGGTGTTATGAAATTTTACAAATTTCACAAACTATAATGTGTGTGTGTGTGTAAAAGTCAAAAACTGTAGTGAAATAAACTAGAGTAAAGGAACACACTAATTACAATCATTATCATTTTCATTGGAGTTATGAAGTATGGATAATATGGGAGTTATTTTTGGGAAAGTCATGAAATGGACTGTAAAGTTTGTCCATAGTCTGATCTCTTCCTTATAAATTTTATTATCTTAAATTCCTATAATGATATGATTCTAAAGAAAAAGCCCTAGAACTTGCAATGACTTCATAAACTCTTAGTGATGCACTTTGATCCCCAATCTACATTTGAGCCTATAATTTTTATTTCCTTACATGTTCACTACAAATCTTTATCACCTTGTTCTCATTTTTCAAAGATGACATGGTTGTATTCATTACTTTAATGCTTTCATTCAATTTTTCCTCCTTATCTTTGAAAATCTTTTCCCCTTGATCTCATACATCCAATCTACTCTTCAAATTCCTTAGTTCACATTATTTAAGGTCATTATGTACCTTTGCATTCTTTATTCAATACTTTTAGATTGGTCTACATAATTACTTAGGGGAGTAGGATTGAGCATCTTGGAAGCATCAAAGAAGCAAAACCATGTATATTTAGTAAGTATATGACACTAACAAAAAAATATACATTTAGTCCTATGAAGGGATGTCACCTGAAGTCTAATTATTAGCATCATAATTTGCACTCAAAATTTCAATCAATTTCCTCTTGACAATTTCATTGGTTTCTTTATTTTTACGTTTATTTCTATCCATTATTTAACATATACAAACATTATAATATGATGAGATGTAGGTTAATTGGTTACTTTCCTTTTTGTAGTAAAATGGACAATAATATACCATTATACATAATGTAAATGGTATTATATAGACAAGAAATATGTATGGAATTATACAAACTATAATAATATGGATAATAGTAGACCATTATATAGAATGTAAAGGCTACTATACAGATAATCAAGATGTAGGGCATTATATAGATTATAATAAGATGAACAATAGTAAACCATTATATATACTAATGGTTCATTGTCTCCTTTCCATTATTTAGTAATATGGACAATAATAGACCATTACATATAATGTAAAAGGTATTATACAGACAAGTGTAATCACCTAAAAGTGGTATTTGAGTGCTAAGAGTGCTATTTGAGACTATTTATACTTAACTTATACTTAGACCTATACTAGAGTCTATTTTCACACTTATCAAACCTTTATGTGGGCCATAGGCATCCTTAGTTATTCCTAAAGTAGTCTCAAACCCTAATTTCTTGATCATATCCCTTTGTGCCTAGTGTTCTGCCACTTGGATAGTAGCTCCATAATAAGGACAATAGCAACACATGGTTCTAGTGTCCCAATAATGGTGATAATTTCCATCCCTCTCTTTTTCATAAACATATATCTTTTCAAATTAAAAACCTCTCAGGGCTGGCCTAGACCTCTTTTATGAACCACACAAACATCAAAACATTATAAATACATGAATTTTAGCCCTCTAATGACTAGATGGAAATTAGATGCAAAATACAAATCTAAATTTAAAAAAAATTGTGCATAATTAATTTTATCAATCTATATTTTTCCCTACTTTTTAATACTACCATCTACAATTAAGCTTAGATTACCCAGATTTCTAGTCTCAAGCACATTCTATGCACTCAAGTCAATTACCATACTAGTTTCACTTACACTTTCACTTAAACCAACATTTAAGTGGGGAGAACTACATCAATATTGATCCCTCGTTATAGTATTAGTATGTACTCAACTCTCTTCATAGTGGGGTGTTGAGGATGCCCAACCTACCCCACTAACAAACACACTTTTCAAATTATATCAACCAAATGCCCTAGAAACATGGAGGATTAGGGTCTACTCATAAAATTAGTCAAAACAAGAAATATATATGGTTACATAAATAATTCACATAGGATCAAACCTCACAAATCTAGACAAAGCTACACTTAAAAGCCTAGGAGAGTCTTGCATAGAGGACACTACTACCAAAATAGGGACACAAACACCAAATTTCCAATAATGCTACTATTGTCCAATTAGGGTGCTACTATATAAAAGGGGATCTTATACTAGGATCCTATTTGTGACACTCATACCATCTTTTACCTTAGTTTCTAGTGTCTACATCATCTATCTCACTTATTTTCTTGTTAAGTTCTTACTTGCACTATTTATTACTATTTTTATAAAGGTCAAAGTTAGTCAATTCTATAAAAAAAAACTATGGTTATATTTTTTACATATTATTACCCTAATTTAGTCTACTTAACTCTTTAACAAACATAATATTTATACTTTCTAAGTCCTAAAATATTAAAACATTTGGTGAACCTAACTTACTTCAAACATTACTCAAACCCTAATCCTTGATATTATTAGGATTTGTATCCTTTTTATTTATATGCTCATATATTAATTCTAAAATATTATATTTCTTTCAATATTTGATTTTTACAACATAAATTTATTTTCCTATTCCCCAAACTATAATGGAAGAATTCAATAATCGATTTGATGAAACTGATAAGAGATAATGTAAGATATGCAAGATGAACTTATTAATATTATTCATGAAGAACTTGAAAAATAAAATAATGGTTAATATTATAGTCCCTCAAATAATAACAATGTTACCCCTATATTGGGGCTAACTCAAATATCAAAACAACCAATTGTAATTGAATAACCTTTAATGATAGCTAAAGTGTTACATCTTGATTAGGGAGCCACTAGGTCATGACATGCCTTATATTCTCATATTATTTTACATAAACCTTTGTCAAATCACATAACATCAAATCCTTTTCCATATAGATTCATGGCACCTAAGCTTACATTGTATGATTCTAAGGTTGACCTAGAGCACCATCTCTAAGATTTTCATGTAGCATGTTTGGAATACATGTCCAATGATTGGCTCCTCACTAAGTTATTCACATATAATTTAAATTATTATGCCTTGAAATGGTTTTATGATATAAAAAATCAGTCTATCAATGCATTCAATCCTTCGGTAGACATGTTTTTAGCCCACTTCTCAATAAACATCAATGATAAAATTTCATATGCTCAAGTTGCACAATTGAAACAAAAATCAAATGAGATTATTTTAGAATACATATTATGATATAATACTATATTAGCCAAAATTATGAGCCCATGGTAGATAAAGAGATTTAAGACATCTTCAAATAGAGTTTTCTACTAGCATTACATGATGTTATCTTGTTTAAGAAGTTTCCAACTTTCAAATATTTATGCCACACAATGAAAGTAAGAGAAGTCAATCTTCTCTCCATGGGTAAAATAAAATATACCAATGAATCAAAATCAATTGATAAGACTTATATTAATATTATATACAAGGTAAGGGCCATTGAAAACAAGAGTGATTCAAAGGCCATTTTTAATGTAGCTTCAAATCCATCTCTTCACCTGGTTTTGTCATCTTCTCTATGTAGAGTTTTCACCAACCTTATAGAATCACCAACATGTGTGTTACAGTAGCTCTTGGAATGTAATGTAATATCTCTCCCTCCCATCAAAGAGGTTGATATGACATAACCTCTTCCAAATAAATATAACTCCAATGCATTTTATGAATATCACAAGGCACCAAGACATATAATAAATATATGCATCAACTTAAAACATAAGATATAATATTTGATAGAGCTTAACATTATTGATGTTGGAAAAACCATAGAGGAACCTAAAGCAAAAAAAATGGAAGATAAGGTATTGAAAACATTCTCAAATACATTTCCAAATAATATAATAAATGAGGTAGGGAGCACTTCAAGTGTTCACTACATGTATCAGACACATCCACCATCAACATCATATCACACTACTATAGAGGAGGCACACACATTACATAATATCATTGGTGGGTGCCACATAATAGTTCCATCTAAAGAATTCATCACCTTCTAAAATTAGGTGATTATTGATGAAGATTAAAATTTATATGTACTCTTTATACGATCCTACATAAATCATCATCCTATCTTTAGTGTTATGGTTGACAATGGTTCAAGTATTAACATGTGCACTATCACACTTATATATCATTTGGGGTATTTATAGTAGGATATATCTCCTATAGACATAATTAATTAGTGGTTTTAGTGGCCATGTTTAAAGCTCCATCAAGAAAATTATACCTCCACTATAGGTTAGACCAGTACATGTGGCCACTAGATTATTATTAGTACCTAGTGCAGACATATTTGACATGTTATTAGGTAGTCCATGGATATAATAACTATGATCCATCCCATCTAAAGTGCACATATTCCTAAAATATATAAATGAAAATTTGGTGGTCACAATTTAATATCTTCCATATGAGTATTCTCTACATATCCTATAGGAAGTTACATCCCAGTTACCAGTTATAACATAATTACTAGTTATAGCTCTGAGCACAATTCCTATAAGTATGTCTTTAGTGGATCCACTAGTGTAAGTGAGGTCTAATCCTACATTATTTCCATGTGCACATACTCTAACATAGAGATAATTAATAGAGAGAACCCTATGTTAGAGGATATTTGTAGATTCTAGAGGGCATCCCTCTCCTCTCTTTCTTCTGACATTAGTATTATTGAGTTCTCAGGGTTATCATCATAGGGAACCTATATCACCTACAATATATTATATAAGATGGGTCCCTAAGGCCCTTAAAATTTATAATACACCATAGTTAGTGTCATAGATTCCTGTCACTACTCCATAGGTAGGGTTAGGTATAGGTCACTTAGTATAGTAGTTTTTGGGACCATAATTTCCCTTTCATACAACATGCACAATCACTATTTCTTTATTTGACATAAGCCACATTGATAGTTAATCTCCAATGAGACTCAATTATTAGTATTATTCCTCCCTTCTTTTACATACTTTCTTACTCTATTGATCCTTATATATAGTTTCATTTTCATGTTGCTTGTACATAACTTATATCCAAAAAATAAAAAAAACAATATAATATGTAAAAAACACAAAAACATTCAAATATTTACTCAAAAAACACAAAATTATATATTATATGTATTTCCATGTTTACACTTCTTATATTTTCCATACACTACATATGTTATCTATCTTAGTATAATCATTTTTATCATGCATACATGTTTCACTTGTTCTTGTTGAGTGCTTATAAATTTATATAAGACTCAAGTCCACTATGTTGATATAGATTTTATATTATCTCTCTAGTGGGGGCATCTACACAGATACATGGGTTCCTTATTTGACACATTCACCCACTTGGGGGAACCCTATACATAGTCTCAGTTATCAAGTTGCATCTTTATAGCCTCTACATCATAGATTTAGCATTATTATATATTGATATTGATCATGCTATACTTACTTGGATTTCTTGCAGTCTACTACTAATTTAGACTAATTATATGTACATATTGGCTCTTACATAGATTTGTATTACATTTTCATGCATACTTTCACTTTTCGCTTTCCTAGTTTGGACTTGATTTTATCTCTATACTTGTTTTATTCTAGGGCATTTGAATATGCCATTGCTCTTTGGCTTTACACCACTTCTTTTCATAATATGTATGCTTTGGACATGTGGTCATATCCTTGTGTTTGCCTTATTAATTATGTATGCAAACATTTGAACATGTCATTCTATGTGGATATAATCCAACTCATTGCTTGCATATGCAAACATTTGAACATGTCCTTGTATGTCTTATTTTCTCAAATTTGGTGACATGTGCCCATGTCCCTTGTATTGTGGCCCCTTGGTCTACTTTGCATACCTCATGTGTGTTTATGTATGCTTTCTTATATGCATCATGGCCATGACACTTGTCTCTTGATTGTTATACACTTATGTTTTATATACCATGAGGGACCTCATGTATCTCCCCTTCTTACTTGGGTTCTATGATGGACATCATACCCCATCCCACTAGGTAACTACTTATTTTTTACTCAGATATTCTTGTTACATACATTTTAATATCTATCTTAACACCCTTATGAATACTAGACATGACATAAATTGTAAATTACAAAATTATGCTTGGATTATATTATATTATGATGTTATGTATACAATGTATATTGGATTATTACATAGTTATCATATATGTTTCACCTAATGCACATCTTGTAGAGCTTTTTATTTTGAGGATAATTTTTCACAGGTTCAACAACTCTCCTCAAAAGAGGGGGAATTCACAGGGGTTTGTCATAGATATCAAGATCCTATAATGCATTCATAGTACATTTCTTAGGACACAAGCTTAGATCATAGAAATCAGACTTAGGTAAACACAGTGGGAAAATAGTGACATAGAGATCAAGATAGTTGTACATAAATCAAAGTAGAATGAAATTAGTGCCAAAATTAGACACTAACTACACATATATAATAATGTCACTATTGTACAAGATATGGCACTACTATCTAGTATCCCTAGTTTTAGAAAAACCTAGATTGGATAAAAAAGTATAGTAGGTATAATATAGGTTTGTATAGGTTTAGTTACAGACTTATTAGTTTTTCTCAGATTCATACCAATTTATCTTAGATTCATAACAATTTTATCAGATTGGGGTCATAATTAATGGCATGACCATTCCCATATTTAATATAGATACTTAGATATAGATTATTACAACTCAATCCAGAATCCATATGCTCATATATTAGATTTGGGGGCACGTGTGTGACACATTATTTATATATGCTCACTTATAAAATGGTTGATCATATGGAATGAAAAATTCCATGTCATTCTCTATGTTGTATACATCCCACATCATATTTTATGTTGCACAACAATTTCATGATTTATTCCATCTATAGTGGTTGGCATTCTTAAATGGCCTAGAGTCACCTAATATATTTGAGTAGCCACAGAGCTGACATTTTTAGTTATATCACATAATTTAAATTTTATATGAATCTAATATACATTGTTAGGTAATGATGGATTCATAACCTACTTTAGTTATTGATCCACCTACATGAGAGGGTTGGATAAACCATCAATCCAATCTAAGCTATTCATAGGTCATGATCCACCAAGTAGGGGTGGGTAATGATGGAGTCAAAACTATATTGAGTTCTTGAGCCACATAAATATGAGAATTGAGCAATCCATCAACTTAGTTTTAATAAATTTTAATTCTTTACTCAATTTTGTCTTTAGTTTTGATATCTCTTAAGGACTGATTTATGCACGTTTCACTTGTAGGATATGCATTGGATCATTCTTCACATACTCAGACCTAGATTCTTGGGCTTCACCTCTTAGGTAATTCTAGGTCTACTTATTTTTCCTTTATCCTAGTCATTTCATTTTAATGCATTTATAGAATAAGGGGCAAAATGTAATCACCTAAAAGTGGTATTTGAGTGCTAAGAATGATACTTGAGACTGTGTATCCCTAGACCTATCTTGGAGCTTATTTTCACACTTATCCAATCTTTTTGTGGGCCGTAAGCATCCTTAGTCATCCCTAAATTAGTCCCAAACCCTCATTTCTTGATCATATCCCTTTGTGCTTATTATTCATCCACTTGGACACTAGTACCGTAATAAATATAGTAGCACCACATGGTGCTAGTGTCCCAATAATAGCATGAATGTCCTTTCCCTCTCTTTTTTGTAAATGGATATTTTTTCAAATCTAAAACCTATAAGGGTCGACTGAGACCTCTTTTAACACCCACATAAGCATCAAAATAGTATAAATACATGAATTTTATCCCTATAATTAATATATGTAAATTAGATGAAAAATACACAATCAAACTTAGAATAATTTGTGCACAATTAAGTATATCAATCCCTATTCTACCCTACTTATGCATGCTACCATCTACAACATTCGTAATCTCAAATTACCCAGATTTGTAGTCTCAAGAATATTCAAAGCACTCAATTCAAATATCATATTATCTTCACTTACACTTTCACCAACACTTAGGTGAGGATAAATACATCGGGCTTGATCCCTCCTTAGAGTATTAGTATGCAGGCAACTCTCTTCATAGTGGGGTGCTGAGGATGACCAGCCTACCCCACTAACAAACACACTTTTAGCTTGTATCAACTAGATGACTTAGAAAAATTGAGGATTAGATTTTTCTCACAAATTCAATAAAAATAGGAAATATATAGGGTTTTATAACTCATGCATGTAGGAGAAGACTTCACAGATCCATACATAGGTGTACCCAAAATCTTAGGATAGTCCTGCATAGAGGACACTACCACCATATATCCAATAATGTCATTACTATCTAATTTGGGCACTATAAATGGTTCTTACATTATGATCACATTTACAACACTTATAATAACCTCTACCTTAGTTTCCATCCTCCATATCATCCATCTCAGTCATTTTCTAGCTTAGTTTAAAATTCCACTATTTATTACTATTTTTACAAATGTTAAAGTTAGTCAATTCTATAAAAAAATAAGTGTTTGTATTTATTTCATATTATTACCTTGATTTATTCTACTTAACTCTTTAACAAACATAGAATTTATACTTTCTAAGTCCTAAAATGTTAAAACAATAAGCAAGATGCAATGTATTACACAAATTGTAATGAAGGGTATTATACAAGTAATGAATATATATACAATTTTCTTTTTGAAATAATGTTGATCTATTTATACCATTATAAATAATGTAAAGGATGTGAGTTTTCCCTTTCCTTTAATAAAGTGGATAAACATCCTTGCATATTTGATGGTGTGGCTATATAAACTTAAAGTGTGACTGTATATTGAGATAAAATGTTAAAATGAGGAAATTTAAACATTGTCTTATGGAGGGAGCAAAGGGGTCTCTACCATGATCACTTTATTATTGTTATTTTTATTTTTAATAATAATTTTAATAGGGGCATGCACACTTAGCCTTTGAATATGAATGTAATATATCATGGCACATTATGGTTCATAAATCCCCATTACATTTAATTATGATCCATATGCACATGGAACTTGTAGATAATGTAGACCACATGTCATTAAGCATGTAAAAGGCATGGGGTATATTAATATTTGATTTAAAAAAAATCTATGTCAATGAAATTTGGTGTTACATCATGATTTATCTTTAAGCTAAATAACCTATTTAATCCATGGATTATTATGGTTGATCAGTTGATTAAATAATATTTAATTAATCTTGATAACATATGTTGATTATGGGATAGTTCATGTTGCTTAATTTACATGATTAGTTTTCTATGAGTTAGCAGTACTTTTACATCCAATATATTATGATCATGTTTGATTATTATACAACATTATTTTATGGATATAATGATGTTCCAAGCTAATTACCTTCATTATCATGAGGTGGATGCAGGAAATTCTCTTCTCTTATATCGTGATAGAGGGAGAGCATCATTAGAGAGGGTGTTCTAGATGGAGACATTGGGGGATGATAGAGAACGAATCCAAAAACATTTACACACACTACTTAGTATATCATGTTTCATAATTATTTGATATAGATAACATAACATTTTTTATTTACTTTTATTTTAGGTGATTTTTAATGTGCTTTTTGATATAATCTTGATTGTTGATGATGATCGTGTTGATTTTTTGAGTGATTTCACTTTTTTGATCTTATGTAACTCATCTTGTTTAGAAAAATGAGTGAATTTGTTTATATTTACTTATATCACTACATTATTATGTATGAATAAATAGTAAAACATTATGATGTTGTGATAGATTCTATAATCATTAATTGATCTATAAGACTTATAAGAAATAGGTATTATGTGACTTATGTGATTTTTATGGTCGATGATGGTATGTTTAAATTATTATCATGTGAATTTTACAAAGAATATAATATGATTAATTAGGGATTGGATAGAAGCATCATGATGATTAGGTTACTAGTCATCTGTTGACTTTATCTGTTGACTTTAGTTAATCAATGTTTCAAAGAAAATTATGGGGTTTACTATGTTTTACTTGAATACAAACTATGATTTGGTTAATCTACCTAGGAATTCATATTCTTTAGGGAGTTTAATTGACTGAAGAGTATGGATAAGTGGAAGGAAATATGTGATAGAAAACTATTTAAAGGAGGATAATGGGGGATGTGAATAGGATGATACATAACATAGAATATGGCTCATGGCAAATTGATAGGAAAATATAGAAGGTGGAGAGGAAGTGAACATGGTGCAAAGAAGTAATTTGTTTATATTTATTTGACATTCATACATTTATCAAGTAGGGTTTTTAACTCAATTTATGAGTGATATATTGAATGGGTTTCTCTAAATGTGTGTGTTTACGAGTTTTTTGTTTGATTCGTTAGAAAAACTAGGTTGTATGTGCAACCTTATGGAAGGATCTGCCTCCATAGAACCCCACATTCAAACCAGGGTGACCTAGGAGATGGGGTAGAGCTATAAATTTGGCCATGGTTATTGTTATATTTTTAAGTATCTATGTCCTACACATCTCTATCTATTCATAAATATTTGTTCAATATTTGAGGATTATTTGTATGGGTATATAAGTAATATGGCTCATAATAATTAATTCAAACTATATATATATATATATATATATATATATATATATGGGTATATGAAAACATAGACTTGAAATAGTTAATTTGTATAATCACCTGATTGATTAACCAAATTAGACTTTTGAGTTTAAAATATGGGGTTATCTAGGATTATGGAAATATATACATAAATATATACCTAAGTATACATTTAGTTAAAAATAATTAGATATATATACATATACTCACATGTGTGTGTGTGTGTGTGTGTGTGTGTGTGTGTGTGTGTGTGTGTGTGTGTGTGTGATGAATTGACAAACTTTAAATGTGATTGTTCATGCATGTACACACACACACACACACATATTTACCTGTATTCAATAGTCAAACTTAAATATAATTGTGTGTGTGTGTGTACACTATCATATTTAATTTTAGATATTTAGTATGGGTGGAACTATACATATATAATTGTAATCATTAGTCAAACTTTAATGTGACTATATGTATTAAATTTAAATGATGAAGATTAAATGTTTAGATAATTAGAGGATATGGCTTCAATGGATTTTATTTGAATTAGATCCAAATGAAATTATATGCACTGGGCATAAATTATAGTTAAACTTTAAAACTAGGTTATGAGATCATATATTATTCATAATGGTTTAAATTTGGAGTTGGGAATGTTGTGCGTAATCATCTTATGTAACCTAGGTATGGGTAGATGAGTAATGCAACTATAGAATGTGAATTTGATTATATACACACATGTATACCAAGTAAAATGGTAGGGAATTAATGGTAGAGTTTATTTATTTTCTATGAACTTTGCATTCAGATGTGTATCATTGAATTATGTATGAGTTTTCATAGTCCATAGGGGGACTAGTTATCAAGATTCCTTTGCATAATAATATTATTTATTTGGATTTTTATTGTAGTTATCTTATTTAGACAAAACTAAGATGATACAAATGATACCCAAGTAGGTACTTGACTGTGTGTTATTTGTTGTTTTGTTAATACCTGAATTAGGTAAAGGCAATTGTGTTTCTTCTATTTGCTCACTTGAACTATATTTAATTGGAAAACTTGAATGATTTTATGGATTTAAATGGTTACATAGTTTTGATGAATAATGGAGTAACTGAGTTTGATATATTGAATTTTGTGTGTTTATTTATCACAGGTATATGAATTTCTCAATTTAATGAAAAAGGTTATGGGGCATTTGTTTATGAATTGACTATATACTTTGCATATATAATATACTCTAAGGTGAATGATAGTGGATGTCATGTTAGTAGTATATTATATAAAGGAATTATATATAATATATTTTTATGTATTCATTAATATATTAATACCATATAACTATATTATAATTTTTATTATAATAAAAGTGAATAATTGATTCTTGTTTATAATTGGTTGGTATAAAAACATTAAAATATTTAAATATAAAGAATTTAATGTATTTATGAGTTTAAATATAAAACATAAATGTATGTTATGGGTTTTTTGTTGTTATATGTGAAATATAAAAAATTTATTTTGTTAGGTTATAATATTATTCATGGAGAAATAATATTATAAGTTACTTAGTGGTTAAAGAAACTAGCAGTCTAGATAATCATTACCCAGATGATATGTTATATTGAGGACTATTTTTGGATTATATTTATTATTAGTAATGAAATAGATGTATAAATTAAATTCACTTCATTTGATATACTAAATTAATGTGTAGACACTACAAAACTACACATGATAGTTCTAGTTATCGAAATGCTTCGAACCCTTATGGACCCCTATCAGACCCTGAGGCTAGTTAACCACCTAGTTAGCTAACTCATCAACTTATTAAATTAGAATTAAAAAAAAACTTTTAACCCCTTTCTTTGACCCTTTTACCCTTAGACACTTGACCATTGACAATTAGCCTGACCATTAATGGTCAGGTCTCTTCACCTCCTCAACTTCTTAACACATCACTAGTTGTGTGCAAGATAATGAGGAATAATTTAATATGTTCACCTTATGTAGTGCTAATGAACTTCCAAGCATCATTATAAATAACCTTACCTACTAGGGAACCTTCCATCCTCCATATCTCTTTGCCTATAAAATGAGGGGAGTGGGAGGTGAAAAGGATCCATGTTCAAAATATCAAATCTTCTTGCTAACAGGTATCCAAGCTCTCTAATAGCTAGTTTTCATTCAGCAACTCAACATCAAAAAAAGAGACCCTAACCTTTGATGAATTTTATTTTGAATATAAAGTACCATTATTATTTAAAAATTACTTCAACCTTCAACCATTAACCAACTAGAAAGCTATAGGTATATCAATACTTTAGTATTGTTATTCTAGATTTCTAACCTCCCTGACCTGTTCAAACCTATTTACACCTTATTTCCTCTCCAATAGATTCTCAATATAACCTATGTCTTCCCATCATCCCATTATATAATTTTTTTATGATCACCTTCAAAAACACATAGGTAAATACCGATGGTTACTTAACCACCGATGATCACCCCCAACCATCGACAGTTACATAACCACCAATGATCAACTTAACCACCGATGGTTCACCCAACCACTGATGGTTACTGTGGAAAAAAATAACATCAATTTATTTTCATTCCCCTACCCCAACCAAATATAACTTTTTGTGTTGCTACCTATTCATAGACCTTTTTCTATTTTTTTGAACCAAATCCCATCTACTTTAGCATGAGTATTGATCAGCTTTTGCTAGATTTAGTCACTTTATTTAACAAGAATTATAATTTATTCTCATAATGAATTTCTTTATCTTATGCAAACACTTTAATTTATCATTTATAACTTGATTGTTATCAATAGTGGATTAATATCCTTGTAGAAAACATATGCTTCTTGGATATAGCACATGTTAGGTAGTCAACTTAACTATCATGCTAACAACCCTTTTTATTAGTGTGTTCTTATTTTTAGGTTATTCCTTCCTAACCAAAGAGGATTTATCCATCATCATTTGGATTATAGGTGTATCACCAACCAGGTATTCTTACCACACCTTTATTACTAGTTTCTTATCTTCTTTTAAAATTAAGAAATGAGAATAAATTAAGAGAAAAATTTTGGCATGCCCAATGGGATAGTTGTTCTTCACATTCACTTGGGACTTCACACCATTCCAAAACTCTTTTACATTATAGAAGTTAAGTTCCAATACAATTTTTTACTTAGATGCCCTTGGATCTATGCTATGAGTTGTGTTCCTTCCACTTTACATTGTTGCATCAAATTTGAGCACAAAGGTCATGTCATCACCATACCAACTGAGCCTAGTCCCTTTGCATCTTGAAATATGACATACCAACCCAATGATGTTATTCTTCCTTATCCATACACCTCACTAACAACTACTCAACCCCTATATTTGATGAAGCTTCAACAAGCTCATCCATCCATTCTTCACATATCCCCATAGAGGACCCCTTAGAACCCACATTGTAACATCTCTTGTTGGGATAATATCATCTTATAGCCTTGAATTCTTTCCCTAGTCCTCAATAGTATGGGAACCTCATCCAGGATCCTAGTTATGACCCCAATATTAGAACCATCATCCCTTTCAAGCCACCCAATCATCAAACCAACTTCATCTATGGGGGACTCGATCATCTACTTCTTACTTACTCTACCACCCCTCATATCTATCCATTAACCTCTTATTTATCCTATCTAAACAAATCCACATTTTCCAAAGCATACCTCCATAGGTGTGCTTGAAATGGGTTTAGCCATGGCCTTTACAAATAGGGACCTCATAAACTACCCATAATCAAAACTCAAAAACCTCATGAGTTATTTGGCCTTGGATTTGTACCACTAGAAGAAACCACCTCACCTAAACCCATCACCACCATCAATGAGGATGTCCCATCTTCACCAACCCTAATAGGACTTTGATATCATCACATCTAACTTTTTTTATCAATACCATTAGTTTATAAACTCTAGCCTATCAAAAGGATGGATAATCAAAAATCCTTTCTCTCATCCATGTTAAAATGGTAGAAAATGATTCTCTCACCATCAACACAATCCAACATCAAGATGATGATTCCATTCTCACCTACCTTGGTGTAGGGGATTCTTCTATCCATAAATTTCTTCCTCTTGATAACCAAACCATGTTTAATGAATCTACCATTGATGTCAACTTGGGTACTTAGGATAACCCTTGTATCATCAAGATCGAACAATCCTTGAATTTAATAAAAAAATAGGATTACCCTTCTTTCCTTAGTGACTGTAGAATATCATTTGCTTGGTTTCATTAGGATATGTCTATAATTAACCTTTGTATTTCTCTCCACAACATCATCACCCATACCAATGTTAAACCTATTAGATAAATGCTTTATAGGATGCACCCTTACATTACTCTCCTTGTAAAAAAAGAGATTCAATACCTCTTTTCTGTAGACTTCATTGAACTCATCGACTATCCCTAATGGGTTTATAACATCATTCCCATTACCAAAGCCATAGGAGGACTTTTCCTCTATATCAACTTTCATGACCTCAACCTTACTTTCCCAAAGGATGACTTTCCTTTGCCTAGCATTGACCAAATTATTGATATTATAGCTAGTCACAAGATGTTATCTCTCATGGATGATTTCTTGGGATACAAAAATATCTTGATTTCTCCCAAGGATCAACATAAAACCTTTTTCATTATCCCATAGGAAACCTTCTATTATAGAGTCATGCCTTTTATTCTAACTAATTCTAGTGCAACCTATCAGTGATCCATGACCTACATCTTCCATGACCTCATTCATAAAATCATAGAAGACTATGTGTACAATCTACTTGGCAAATCCAAATATTGCAAGGATCATCTAGATGTCCTCAAAATCATCTTAGAATGCTTAATCCATTTCTTTGTCTGCCTCAACCCCAAGAAATGTATTTTTAGGGTTCTTTCTAGAAATCTCCTTGGTTTCATTGTCTCCCTTCAAGGAATTGACGTAGACCCTACCAAAGTCAAATAAATTGTATAAATTCCACCTCCAACCCACCTTAAGAATCTCTAGAATTTAAAAGGGAAGCTCTAATCAATCCAATGGTTCATCTCTTAATTATCAGATAGATGTCAACCTTTTCACCATCTCCTTTAAGTGGAATAAAGACTATCAACAAGATTTTGATTCACTCAAATAATACCTTATTTCTCCACCTATCTTGACCCCTCCTAAAGAGGACCAACCCTTCTACCTTTATATCTTTTCTACTAACCATTCCCTAGGGGCCATGTTTGCTCACTACAATAAATAGAACAAAGAAAAATTTATCTACTACATAAGTTGAATGATTATAGAGTATGAGAATCAGTATTCCCATCCCAAGAAACTTTGCCTCACCCTCATCTTTATGACTTCCAAACTTTAGAACTACCCTATTAATCATAAAACCTATGTGATCACTAATATTAACCACTCAAGTACATGCACTCTAAACCATACCAAAACCAGTGTATGGCTAAGTGGCTCATGATTTTAGCTAAGTTTGATATTGAGTTCCTTAAACATAATTCAATTAAAGGTCAAGTGATTTATTACCAATTCACTAAATCCCTTCTACTAGATAATCAACTGTTTCCTCTTACATTTCTAAATGAGTCCATTGTGACTCTTTCTCAAGAGGACCCCACCTACCAAATGACCATGTTATTTGATGGCTCCAAATGATAGCATGGTGGAGGTGCTAAAGTTATTATCATTCCCTTCAATAGTGAACCTCTTCCCCTTTCCTTTAAAATTGACTTTGAATGCACCAACAACATGGTGAGTATGAATCCCTAGTCATAGGTCTCTAAACCACTCTAGCCTTGGGAGTCAAGATAATAAGCATCTTTGATGATTCCCAACTTGTGGTCAATTAGGTCAATAGATATTACCAATTTAATAATGATGTCCTAGTAAAATAAAAAAAAATTATAGATGTATTTTTAGCATCATTCGAGTATTACCTTATTTAGTTAGTTCCATGATCTACCAACAAGTTTGTGGATACAATGGATTCCCTTTCTTCCAAAATTCCATCTCAACCTTATAACTCTAAAATCTTTTTTATTATTCATCACTTTATCACCCCATATTATATCCATTATGACCTTCCTACCATTTATAGTGTGGAAATTTATCCATCAAATATTTGGTATGGACAAACTTTTGATTACCTCAACCTTAGAATCGTTCTTCCCAATATCTCTAGAAATGCCTAATGAGATTTTATTTAGAGCACCTCTCATTACACCATAATAGGGGTAATCCTTTACAAACACATCTTTGATGGCCTCCTTTCTATTTTCTTCATAGTCATAAAGCTTCCCATGCCATCAAGGAAACACATGATGGAATCTATGGGGACATATTAGTGGTTTAGCTATCACTAAATGCATCCTTTGCCTTGGATACTATTGGCCCACCCTTAACCAAGATTGTTGTGATTATGTAAAATAGTGTGTCAAAGTTTAATAACATGCCAAATTACACCACACACTAGCTCATGACCTAAAAGTATCCGAATACTTTTGACCATTCTCATAATGGGGCTTAGATCTTATTGGGGAAATCAATCTTCATTCACTACAACATCACTAATCCATCATTATTGCTACCGAGTATTTCACCAAGTGGGTGGAATTTATTCCTCTCATCTCCACCAAAGCTAAGAAAATTGACAACTTTATCAACCACCATATAATCTATCATTTTGGTGTTCTTCCTAATATCATCACTGATAATAGTAAATATTTTAATAACAAGAAAATCTAAGGTCTTTATGATGCATTTGGCATCAAGTTAAGATTTTCCTCACCTTATCATCCACAAGTAAATTGATAGGTAGAAACCTCTAACAAAATCTTTAAAATAAGGTTGACCAAAGTCATTAGTGCTTTTGGTCAGGATTGGCACTTGCACATCCCTTTAGCTTTATATGCCTATCGCACTAGCATTAAAACCTCTATGGATGCTACCCCTTTCTCTCTAGTCTTTGGAGCAGAGGTAGTCTTACCTCTCAAAGTCCAAATTCTCTCTCTTTGTATATATTTTCAAGAGATCATCTCTAAGAGTGACTATCATCAAGAATGTCTAGCATGACTTGAGCTACTTGATGAACTTCACCTCGTAATGCTTAATGATCTTCATGTCTATTAAGAATGAATCAAGCAAACCTACAACAAACACCTAATTGAATGAGAATTCAATATTAGAGACCTCATCCTAAAGTAAAACCAACATGTTACCAATATGGATAAAATCAAAAGAGGTAAATTTACTTTCAATTGGCTTGGACCCTAAATCATAACCCATAAGTATGGATCAAGAGCTTATCATTTATCCTCTCTCGAAGGAAAACTAGAAATTGAGCCTCTCAATTCTTTGCATTTACATCCTTTATTTTGTTAAAGAAGGATCAAACTCACCCTATTGTCTAACTTAAGCTCATCCCTTGATTTAATAGATTTTTACTTTCACCTACCTATCCCTCTCCTTTTGAGGATAACTGATTACAACATAGAATCATGTGATTAACCATCACAATTATAGCCTAATCTTAAATATGGGTACTATGTAAAGCCACATTAATATACTATGTAAATCCACCAAGATAATGATAAAATAACAAAGTTGGATATGTAATAAAATTACATAGTTGATTTATAATAAAAGTAATTAGTCAATCTAATGAATGTATGAAACACTTTTGATCTCATTGAGTATCCCAACATTACACAATAACATTACATTTTTGTAAAAATATGTATAAGTAGTTGAAATATATTGATAATATGGAATTATTTATCATGCCTACAAAATAAATTATCTCCATGAAACATCAAACATTTCTTCTCCTATTTCATTCTTCATTTTATGTTAAACAATCCTTATCCTAGTATTATAAAAAATGAATACATTTACTTTCATTAATTAAAAATAAAAACCAAAACATTTTGATTCAATAGAAAGAGTAATTAAAATTGATGATAAACAATTATATTCATCTTAAACTCTAGTCTTCTCCTCTTCACATTCTTATTTATAGCCAAGGCATTTTCTTTGTCTTGTTAAGTTTCATAACTTGTATGTAAGAAAAAGATGTGAATGTATTGGTAAAAAAGGAAATATAATGGAAAACATATATTTTATCACTTACATTCATAAATTCCCTCTGTCTTAGAATATCCTACATCCTCATTATTTTATTCATATTTATAAATCTTGAGTTCTTATATAGCTTCCAACCCTTCGATGCTCAAATATTTATAGTCATAAACATGTTATTTAAAAAAAATCATGCATTTGTGTTCTCATATAGTTTTTTTGGTAAATTTGATTCCAAAAACCTCCATTTTCTTATCTTGATTGTATGCCTTGTTGTTTGATGGTCTAGAATATGAGGTAACATGTGTATTTTAATATAGTATGAATTTAACCATGGTTTTGACCATAATTTATTCCCACAATCATACAATTCGAGAAATTTTGGTGAAATATAATAAAATTGGTCCCTATATCAAAACTCCTAAATAATATTTTAATCATGTTCTTTATACTCAAAGATAGTCTACACACATCAAAAGGTTCAAATTAAATAAGCATATATTCAAAACAAACATCACTAATTCCACCCAAGTTCATCACTAATTTCACCACTAATGCCACCAAAATTCATAGGATATACATTAGAATTGAAAAAAAAATATGGGAAAATTACCCTTGTATAATGCAGAGATCATGGCATATCACTATGAAAATTGCATGGTAGATAAAATTCCACATTATCCTCATGCTCACATGAAACATGTAAATTTATTTCTTACTTGGAGATGGTATCATGTTCCTATGCAAGTGAAAGAACAAAAATAAGATCACAATCTTATTTCATAACACTTTAAAAACTCAATTAAAAATAATAAAATAGGTTCCTATGCAAGTAAAAGCAATAAAAAAATATCATAATCATGTTTCACATGAATTTAAAAATCACTCACAAATCCAAGCATATTACCTTATCTTTATGATTATGCCCATGTCTATATGAATATATTATAGATGTCATTTATTCCATTCTTATGTTCTACCTATGAGGGAGGGTAACAAGTTTATATGTAGGTAAAATCAATACAAAATATCACAATCATATTTAATATGAATAAAAAACACTCACAAATCCCAATATATTACCTTATCCTTATGACTATACTCATGCGCATGTGGATGGGTTGTCAAAGAATCCTTTGGTAGTTCATAATTTTCAAAGTCCTCATCCTTAAATGAAATAGGAGTGTACCCCTCCTCACTACCATTTTTTACATAAAAAATAATTAAAATAATAGAAAATATCAAATAAGTGTGTCATAACATATACATGTTAATTGAAAACATATGAACATGAAATAATTACCCTTGTATCATGAGAATCATTTTCAATATCATAACTAGGTCCTCTTCATTCTCCAAATAACAGGTAATTTTGGAGATAATAATAGGTTACTTTGTAAGAAAAATAAAAAACATTATGATCACAATAAAGTTTCATACCAATTTTATAAACTCACAAAATCCAAATATTACCTTCTCCCATATTAACTTCTTTGTGGGAAGAACATGTCCATGTGCACATAAGGAGGTTGTAGATCACGGTTTCATGCATTCAATTCTCCTGCTCTTCCTATGAATGGGAGTAGTGCATCCCTCCTTACTAGCATTATTGTGATAAAAAAGTAATGTAATAGTTATATTTACAAATTATAATTGAACAAAATAATATTAACATTTGAATATAAAAAATTAATAAAACTTTACCAGCTTCCCTATTTGTTCCCTTTTTCATTGATGTTGTCAAAAAACTTAGGAAATATTATCCTAGGTTTGGCATGGTCATCACACTCCACATTCTCATTATAAGGCTAAAATAATGAACTAGTTGAAATTTGAAATCATGATTGATCAAAATAATATAACAGATGAATACTAACAATTCACATAATTAGCATTTTCAATTGGGGGAAACTGAGGTCTAGGTTTAGCAATATTAACATATTACATTGGTTGCAAACCACCAAGGGTTTCTATATCCAAGTTCAAATCATAAATGATAAATTTTTAGAACTTTTTACAATTTAGAATCACTTAAAAAATTAAACAAATAAACCTAAAACCAAATAATGTTTTCATATTACCAAATCAATGTCATTTAGTTCAGTCAATGTGTCTTCAATTATTTATGTTGGTGTCTCTTCTACTTCATCTGATGATTTGTTAGAGGTACAATCACTAAGAGGGGATGAATTAGTGAGTTCAAATATTTTAATTTCAAATCTGATCCTTTCAAACTATTAAACAATAAACATATATCAACTTGATCAATCAACATTAACAAGAGAGATCATTTATTCAAAGCATACACAAGATCAAACACACAACACATAGTTCCTATGGGAAACCCTCATGGGGAATGAAACCAAATATCAAGCCTAAAACACATGAAATAATTGTCCTATAATATAATACAAACAATAGATAGGTCAAGTCCTTTAGACCAGAAACCTTGATCAAGTCTTCTTGACCAAAGGCCTTTGGTGAAACACCTATTTCACAAGGAACAACTACCCCTAAAGAAGATCAAGTCATTTAGACCCTCATTTGAGGTGGACACATCCACCTTATAATTGATATATTTAATACCTAATGATGTAATTATAATTATCTAACACCTACATAAACTCCCTTTTTATCTCATACATGCATCTCACATAGGCATGTCATAATCTTTCTCCACTCAAACTATCCTCATAGACACACTTAGACCTCTTTGCATATCCTCAAATTGAAATATCACTAATTTGACATCAAAAAATGAGATATAGGTCATACACATATTACTTAATCTATTTATATCATCAACTCATCTATTGGGCATTCTCCCTCTCCTTCACTCCATAATTCTCACATTCACACCTCAAGCAAGTCCTCCTCAAGTCTACACTCCCTAGTATATAAACCATCACATTTGGTTTCACTATTTATATATAATTAATGAATTATCAAGTCCAAAATATTTTATTGTAAGCCACAATGAATTTCTTCACCCTTAAGGTATCTTACATGGGTCACACTTAATCATAACACATTTTTAAATAGGCCTAAGTCAACCTTTCGGTCTTATTAATACCCATTCACCTATTTGACACTTCTTCAAACAAAATAATAACATACAACCACTTAAAAATGCATGTAAAAAATCCAAATGACCCTTTTGACATCCTCAAATTTTCATATTTTCTAGAACACTCTTCTACTAAAGTACAATTAGCTTAAACACCTCTCTATACACACAGTCATTATGAACGAACACACAGTTAGTTTCTAAACCTTTGTTGATATTTTATATGATTGGTAACACATTAATAATGCACATATAACATATTTATAGAGTATAAAACACTCCCAAATAGATAAATCATCATGATACATCAAAGCAACATCAATACAAGATCAAACATTCTTATCGAGTTACTTGCAGAATAGGCATGAACACAATCAAATTTGAATCTCAATATATTTGATTGTACACACTTTCAGACCTTAAAATTTATATTTATAGATGTTACTTGGAGTCCTCTAAAAAATTTATTTTTTACTACATGTTCAAATTCTACATGGATCAAAATATATGGCCCAAAAACTAGACACTGGTTAATCCTTTGTTAAATTCAAATATTTGAATTCAAATGATCACAGTTAAACTTTAATCACCATGCTATCATCTCATGTCCTAAATTATTAAATTAAATCACACACAATTGATATTTTTCAAAATTTAACTCATATTGAGCCACTATCTAAATGTTAAACTTATAACATTTGGCCTCATCTCATGTAATCTTGAAATCTTGATCACACATGCTCCGTCGATCTCTTTGAGATTATCCTTGCTTTAATAATGATAGACAAATATCACTTTGACCTATTGAATTTAATATGCACCATTTTTATTGATTAATATAAACAACTATTCACCATTTATCCTTAGAATAATTTAGGTCTTTATCTCTGATTGATGTCGAACTTTGAATACTTGTCCTCATCTCGCTACATCCTAACATCTTATAATAAACATGCTTCGTCAATCTTTTGTGTGTAGCTCAATATTTATCTATGTTAAAAATTATACACCTTGAAATAATGTAATTCAATATGCACCATTAAATCTCCATCTAGTTCTGATCTTTAACATCATATAAAATAGACTAAGTATGGGGACCATTGCTATCTACATAGAAGGCCAACTTTGGACCTTAATAACTTTTATTGCACTTAGATGCATGATCTAAAATTTGGACCATATAATATAATAACATGGGAGAATATAACCATGTGTTAAACTATTACTTAAACCTTTTCACATGTGATATATAACTCCATTAATTTGCTCACTCAAATTTCTTCTGCCACAGAGCCAACTATGTCAACAACTGCCTAAGAGGCCAACTTTGAACATGCATATCTTTTGATGTACTTAATCGCATGACATAAAATTTAGTGAATATAAACTAAGAAAAAATTGAACTAACCCATATGATAAATTTTTTTATAAACATACACACATGTGAGATATGCCATCACCAAACTACTTACTCAGCTCTTTCTTGCCTCATGCAAATTTAGCTATGGGAAAACATAGTCAAACTACTTGGGAGCCCAATTTTGCACTTGCATATATTTTATTTAACTTAGATTATTGACCTAATATTTATCACATAATATCAAATTACATAGAATAATCCATCCATATGTCAATCTAATCCTACAACCCTCACACATGTGAGATATGACATCACCAAACTACTTATTAGACTCTGTTTGAACATAGAAAACACTGTTAAAATGCTTGAGAGCCCAAATTTGCACACACATAGATTTGGTTATGATTAATAACATAAATTTATAATTTTTTAATATAAACTAGGGACTAATTTGATCATAACTATATGACCAACTCCCCCTAACTCAGCCACATGTGGTAATGGTTATGTCAGCAAGCTGCCTACTCAATTTTTTTACCACTAAACCTAAAAGGTCTAAATTAAAATAATGATCAACTAGATGAAATACACTCATGAAAAAAATCACTCAAATCATATAAAACCTCTTATGTTACACCTTTCATATGATCAATACTCCATACTCATCCCTGAACATCTCTATCCATGTCAAAATTGAAGATCAACCAAGCCAAGTTCAAGCATACTAGGACAAGCACATTTCACACGTTGTCATTGTCACTTAGAATATCAAGGCACTTCATCCACTCACTTGGAAACCTCCATTACATTACCATGACATAATTTACAACTCTCCAATAATCTCCTCCTTTGTCATTGATGTCAACACCCATCAAATATCAATATACAGCTCACCTTTCTTCTCTCTCTTCAAGCATTCCCATAGTAAGAACTCTCTCCCCCTTTGACACAATGACAAAGTGGGAACCAAATAATCGTGAGGACCTAAAAATACTACCATTATGATAATACCATATTATAAATATATTACAAACTCCCCCTTACCTTGAGCCTACCTCTTCTTGCCTTGACAACTTCCTCTTGCTCCATGCCAACACTCTCTTCAACCAAGCACTATAATCAATGAATAAATAGCACACAAAAGTACTAAAATTTGATTTAACTCACCAAGAAACATTTTATAGGGACTCCCCCTAATATTTTTGAGCCATTTCATCACTTGAGCATCTTCACATATCCATACACCATGAAGAACCATTATATAGGGTTATTAGCCTTTTCTCTCAAACCACCTTAAGGACCACCAATAAAAATTCATGCCACTCACAAAATAGGAAACATGAACTAAACCAAATTGAAAAATTAACTTGAAAAAAACTCATGCTTTACTCTTTTGGATAAACTAAAAAAAAAAAAAAAAACACTCTTCTTCTTACTAGACCTATCTAGTCTCCTTGTAGCCCTACCTAGAACTTGTAGAGCCCATAACTTTTAGTAGAAAAATCTTTAGGACCTAAAACTTCATATCTATAACACTCTCATATTATTATTTAATTAAACCAATTTTAAATAGCTATATCATCCTTTGAAATATACTTCCTTCATAGACCAAATTTCTAATTAGGCCTCCACCTTGATAAAAACATAAACAACTTGAAAACCAAAAACCTTCAAATATATGTGAATCTTTATTTGAAAACCCATTTATCCCATAAATATATTAAGAATACTTAGACCTTAACTCATAAGAAAAACCATTTTTTATAGCATAGACTAAAACCCTAGAATCTCAAAATAAATAGAGTCAACAAACCTCCTTCTAGTCAATGCACACCTATGAAACTTCTTGCACACTTAAGACACCCATCATACACTTTTGGACCAAAATTTTATCTTCCACACATTTTGGAACCCATATGTCCTATAACCCATTTTAGGACATGTATACTCTTAAGCATAAATTGAGAAACCCAAGAGCAAACAAAAATCTCCAATTTGACTTAAACATACCTTTAGACCACAAAATCACCTAAAGCATGCTATAATAAGGTAAATAGACCTTTATATGCAAAAATATCATCTTGAAAAATAAAAAATTCTCTTTTTCCACTTGAAATTTTTTAATCTGACCCTATAGATTGACCATATATAACTATGACATCACTTTGACATCACCACAACATATCTTCCACATAGACATACATGCTCCAACTGAAAACACTCATCTCTATCCTTTTAAGACCATTTGAATAACACCATATAAATATTTGATTCTCCACTAAAAGGAATCTCTTAAGAAGCATAGATAGAGAAATCCTCTACACCATAATACTTTAAAAGAAAGTGAAGCTAGGAGTGGCCCACATCTCCTTAGTAACCACTAAAAACCTCTTATATCTATAAGACTTATCATCTTGTTCTTCTTCTTACTTGAGATTGTTCTCCATGTTTTTTCCCACTTTATGTTTCCACTTAAAAATATATTGCCTCTCTCTCTTGTGTGGTGTAAATTATTATTTTAGTTTTATTGCATATCTTGAATGTATGATTGAGTGGTTAAAGAAAAGAAATTAGATTAAATAAAAGATATATAATACACTGATTCACCCCCCCCCCTCTCAGTATATTTCATGAAAAACATTTAGTAACTCCCCCTTATTGTAGCAACCCTTATCTATTCTCTATACATATTTCTACACCTATACTTGTACCTATTATTCTCCCCCTTTGACATCAAAGACAAAGGGCCTACTTGGAGCTAACACTTAGTTCCCCCTCAACTGATGCTAAACCTCAATGGCAGGAAGTAAACGAAATTACTCCCAACTTCTCTCACAGATACTCAAATATGTCTTTTGGTAGTGCCTTTGTGAAAATATCTTCAATCTTCTCTGTAGTACTAATATATCCATCTTAACATGTTGATCTACAACTTGCTCTCTCAAGAAGTGATATATAATGGGAATATGTTTTGTTCTTAAATGCATCACTGGATTCTTCAAAATATTTATAACACTTATGTTATCAACAAAAATAGAAATAGGTTCATCATACTTTACCTTGATATCTTCCAAAGTTTGCTTCATCCAAAGCACTTGAGTACAACACAATAATGTTGTAATATATTTTGCTTTAGCTGTAGAAAGTGATACTAAATTCGATTTCTTACTTAGCCATGATACTAAGCTATCACCAAGGAAGAAAACTCCTCCACTTTTACTCTTTATGTCATCCAAGCACCCTACCCAATCGAAATCTATATAAGTAACCAAAGTGAAATCTCTACCTATGGGATACCATAATCCATAATCTAATGTCCCCTTGATATATCTAAATATTCTCTTCACCAACTGAACACGACTATCTTTTGGAGATGACTGATATCTTATAGCCATACTTATTACATGTATGATGTCTGGCCTTGATGCTATCAAATAAAAAAAACTACCAATCATATATATATATATATATATATATATATATATATATATATATATATATATTGATCTGTAATAGGTGAATCTTCATCCTTGCTCACCTTATTTCCAATACACATTAGTGTGCCAACTAATGCACAATCCTCAAAACCAAATTTATTCAACATTTCTTTGGCATATTTACTTTGAGATATGAAAATTCCTTTATCTGACTAAAATATTTTCAATCCTAAGAAAAATGATAATTCTCCAAGCATAGACATCTCAAATTATTTTTGCATATTATCAGAATATTCTTGTCATCTTTTCAATATTTCTTTCAAAAATGATATCATCAACATATACTACAACAATCTATTGATTCTCACCTTCTATTTTGATGTAGAGATTACTATCAACAAATCCTCTCTTGAAACCTTGATCCTATAAGTACTTATCAAGTCTTTCATACCAAGCTCTAGGAGCTTATGTAAATCTATACAGTGCTTTCTTCAATATGCATACATGGCTACTAATGTTTGAGAGAATAAATCCCTCAGGTTGCTCAATATAGACCTCTTCTTCTAGATTCCCATTCAGGAAGGTAGATTTGACATCCATATGAAACACTTTGAAATTTTTAAACACTACATATGAAATAAAAATTATAATAGCCTCTAACCTTACCACTGGTGCAAAATTTTCTTCAAAATCTATTCCCTCAATCTGAGCATATCCTTTATATACTAATCTTGCTTTATTTATGGTCACTTCTCCAATTTCATTCAACTTATTTCTATAAACCCATTTTTTTCCTATCATATTGTGATATTTTGGTCTAGGCACTAATTCCCAAGTATCATTCTTTTCTATCTAATTTTATTCTTCATCCATAGCCTTCACCCAATGCTTATCATGTCTAGCTTCTGAAAAAGTTCTAGGCTGAATTTTGGATAACAAAGAAAAATTAAATTGCTCAGATTCACTTACCATCATTCTTCTAGTACAAATTCCTTCTTTTATGTCCCTAATGATGTCACTTTTATTATGATTTCTCTAAACATATTTGGATGGAATTTTTGTGCCATTTTACTCCTTCTTCTCATCTTCATCTGATTCTTTAAAATCTTCCTCTTCAATGATTTTAGGAATGTCTATTAGATCACTGATTCTTTGTGTTCCATCTTCTTCTATCCTGACACTTGTACTTTAAAAAAAATTCTAAACTTTATAAGCTTTAATTTTTCAAGAATAACCAATAATATACCTTCATCTACTCCGAATTCCAACTTACCAAGTTTTTCATCTATTCTCTTTATGAAGCATCTACTACCAAAAAATCTGAAATAATCAACTATTGCTAGTTTGTCTTTCCATAACTCATAAAGAGTCTTGTCACTATTGACTCTCAATAATTTTCTATTTTTGATATGCACTACTATAGCAACTACCTCTCTCTAATATTTATCTACTATCTTGGATTTATTTAGCATTGTCCTCACCATCTCTTGAACTGTTCTATTTTTTTGTTTAAATACTCCAATTTGTTGTGGAGTTCTAGCTACTAAATAATGTCTTTTTATTCCATGGTATTCACAAAACTCAATAAATTGATCTAACATGAATTCTCCTCCTTGATCTGATCTTAAAAAATTAATCTTCAAACTAGTTTCATTCTTCACTAATGCTTTGAATGTTTTGAAATGTCTGAGAGCTTCTGATTTTTAAAAAAAAACATTACCCAAGTCATACGTGACAAATCATCAATAAGAAACATTAAATACTTATCACCTTGAGTAATTTAAGTTCTAATAGGTCCACATAGATCAATGTGAACAAGCTCTAGCATCTGAATAGTTGACTACTCTTTTGTTTTGAACCACTTTCTAGCCTGCTTCCCATGCTGACAATGTTCACAAAGCGTGTCAGATGGCTTTGTAATATTTGGAAGATTTATAACTACTTACTTCTTGATTATATTGATAATATTTTCCAAATTTATGTGCCCCATTCTCCTATTTTATAGCCAACTTTCTTCAATCTGACTCAAATAATATCTTTAACCTTAGATGTCTGATAGCATATACAAATTATTGCCTGTTCTCTGAGAATATGCAACCAACATATCTAAATTTTTTCTTCTAATTTCACAACCTTCTGCATAAAAATTTAGTGTGTTCCCCTAATCACATCTTTGACTTATACTCAAAATATTACTCTTAAGACCTTCTAAATATAAAACATTTTTAGTTTTAGTTCTACCATTATCCAAACTTAGTGTACCTTTTCTAGCAATTTTGGCAGTAGTATTGTCTCCAAATTTCACTAGACCACCATTGATCTTCTTCAAGGTTATGAAATTTATCTTATCTCTTATCATGTGTCTCAAACATACACTATTAATGAATCATGGATTTTCTTCATTTCTTTCATGCAAAGCAGACTGCACCAACGCAGATTTCTTAGGTTGTTTCCTTTGCCATGAACCTGTCTGAACTTTCTTCTTGATGAATGGAGCCATGAAACTTTGGTCCTTCTTGACTAACTCAACCACACTTCTATATTACTAGGCTATGTGTCCAAATTTTTTTCACTTGTAACAAATTATGGCCTCTTCAATAAAGCCTGATAGAGGAGCAAAAGAGTTGTGGCTTCTGCTTGACTCTGCATGACTTTTCTTCTCCTTATTTTTGAAACTGTTAGCTCTTTTTTGACATTCTAATTTATTATGACCATATCCATTACAATAAAAATAGTAACCATAAAAATATGACAGGTTTGTGTATCTTTTACCTAATTGCCTTTTGTAGCTTTGTTCCCTCTAGCCTTCTTTATTTGAGATGTCCTATGTATTCTTAACTTCTTCCCTTTTTATTTCTTCTTTTGTAAGAATTTTAGTATAGCTCTTTCCTTTTTACTTATCTATGAAAGTAGTGACCTCTTTCTCTTTTTCAAATCTAATACCTATTTTATCTGACATTGATCTTTGATTTTCTAATATCTTATTCAACATATTAGTACTATTCTCAAATTTTGAATCATTGGTTGCTATATCATTAATTGATTTATTTGTTTTCTCAAGATATGCTTTTAAAGAAGCAATTTCAATAACATACCTTTCACACTACTTACTATTTTCAACTGTGCCGTTAGATATTCTTCATTTTTCTTGGCTTATTCAAAGTGTGCCTATAGATCTTCAATTATTTCCTTTGACTCCTTTTCATTTTTCTTGATCTGGAGATTTAATCTTTGATTCTTCTTTTCAAGAGATTTTAACTCTTCTAAGGTACAAATGAGTTCTTCTAGATTCACTTCAGCTTCATCCTATTCTTCTTCTTGATCATTTATACTTTTACTTGCAGAGGCATCTTCATCTTTGGCTATGAATATAATCTCTTCTTCTTCTTAGTCACCGACTCCACTATCTTCGTCTAAGATAGGATATTTAGAATACAAACTCTTCTTCTTGAATCCCTTCTTGAAGTTGCCTTTTAAATTCTTCTTGTATGTAGACTTTCCTTATTCATTGTTATCATTACCCTTATTTGGGCATTTAGCTACAAAATTAATCTTTCCATAATTAAAACATTTAAAAGGGTATTTTCCTTGATATTTACTTATGGCTTTTTTTGTCTTGCAAATGAATAGAGCTCTATTGTCATCTTCATCATTACTAGAATTATCACTTGATTCTTGAATTTTAGCCTTCTTTTTCTTTGATGTCTTAAAATCCACTTCTCTCTTTGAAGGTTTATCTGGTTTAGTTTGCATATTATATGCCGTAGAAATACCATGAAGCTCATTCATATTTAGCTTGGATAAATTATGCATCTCTTCAATTGCCAAAACTTTTGCATCATATCTCAATTATAGAGATCTCAAAACCTTTTGAACCACAATCAATTCTTGTAAATTTTCTCCAAGACCTTGAATCTAATTGACTATTTGATCAACCCACAAGAGATAACTTACTATATTTTATTTTTCTTCCATCTTCAAACTCTCAAACTATCTTCTAAAAGTCTAAATCTTAGCTTTCTAAAACTTTCCATCACCTTTATAAATATTCTCAAGTTTTACCCAAGTTTCAAGGGTAGATTTACATTACATAACTTTAACAAATTCTAATTCACATAAACCACATAAAATATAATTTAAAGCTTTGCATTGTTTTCACTTGCCTTCTTTTCTACTAGAGTAGTTACAAGTGTTTGTGGCTCTTCATATTCCTCCACCACTACTTGCCATATGTCGAATCCAATGACCATCAAATAAGACTTCATCCTTATTCTCCAAAAAACATAATTTGTCTCATCAAATAAAGGTGAATTATCTATATAAAATCTTTCATGTGATCTAGCCATCATGATTTCCTGATCTTCCTTCAATTTGTATAACTTTTTCAAAAGGGACATGCTCTAATACCAATTGTTAAGCACAAAATATACTAAGAGGTGGGGTGAATGAATATATTATATATCTTTTATTTAATATAATTTATTTTCTTTAACCACTCAATCATACATTCAAGATATGCAATAAAACTAAAATAATAATTTGCACCACATGAGAGAGAGAGAGAGCATATTTTTATGTGGAAACCCAAAGTGGGAAAAACCATTATATAAATGAGCACCAACTCAAAATACAAAGTTTGCAAGCACCAACTTGTAGGAGTGCTAACCCCTTTACCAAGCACCAACCAACAACTATTTGTGAGAACCAACCTATAGGAGCACTAACCCCTTACAAAGATTCATGAGCACTAACCCATAGGAATACCAACCCTTCTTGTGTATAAAAAACAACTATCTCTCAATGTTGCTTACTCAACAAATGATATAACTCTACAATATCTCTTGCTTTTCTCTCTTCACAAAAAAATACAAACCATGCACTCTTTTGCATATTACAAATGGCTTCTCAAGCCTTTACTTATAGCTTTCCAAATAAACTTTGGCCTTCACCCTTTGTGACCCTTAAATCCTCATGGAAAATGGCACCAAACTTGCATGACCCTTCATATCCTTTCATTTGAAAATTCATATGGTGACCCTTCATAATGAAAAGCATCCTTTCTTCTTTTGTCTTTATCTTGGTGAATTTTCATATTTCTCAAAGTGTCCCTTCATGGAAAAATGAACCATACCTCTTTTGTCTTCACATGGTGATTCTTGGAATTCTTTAAGGTGACTCTTCATGAGAAAATGCATCTCATTCATCTTTTGTCTTTTACCCCATGACTCTTTGAATTCTTCATGGGCCCTCTTTTGACTTATATTCAACAAAAAATATATTCATTAATATTAATAAATATTAACACACATTAGCCATGATATGAATATTAAAAACACCATTGTATGCAATGGGGCCTTTATCACCAATAATAATAGACCTTTGACATTAATGACAATATTTCCAACATTTATTAGTCTAAAATATGACAACTAGTTCCTTTTCTATATCACTCTCCTTCTCTTCTAAGATATAATTGACAACACATGGAGAAACTATATAATCTTGACATACCTTTTCATTTAAAAAATCAACCTTACAGTTCTAAACCTCATCATTAGGCACTAAAAATTGATATTATTTACATGAATCATGATTAAAAAACATCAGGATGTTTAATTGGATCCATACATACCTCAAAACTATCTTCAATCAACACCTCGGTCTTCTCTTTGAGCTTGGTCTCTTTATTAACAACATGAGCAAAAAAATAAAGTCCTTGGATTTTTTTGAATTTTGAAGCATTCTCCACCATAGGAAATAGATTTATTGGACTTGTAGTCTCATCATGACTCATGCTTACCACCTTTGGCTTCCATGAGTTAACTTGCCTTCTTCCTTGCACTCTTGGAGCCTGATTGAACCTATTATGATTTGTAGACCTTTGCTTTCAAAATCTAGCAATGTGACCAATATTCTCACAATTATAGAAAACAATACTCCTTGATGGAAACTCAACTTATCTTACCTTATTTGGATAAATATTATCAATGTGTCTAATGTCATGATAATTGAAACAAATTACTCCTTTTAAAGAAGACTTACCTTGCCTTTCCTTATTTGGACAATGATTAGAAAAACATCCCTTATCAATAAAATTAAAACACTCAATATTACTCACACTGTCTAACTAATAACCCCCATCATAGTCCCATGAAAAATCATTTATAATATGTCTTATACATTCTCTATCTCTATGCCCAAACTGATTACAATTATAATAGTAACCATTGAAATTTACATACCTCATGGCATTTGGTTGTCTAATCTAATTTGTATTCATTCTACCAACACATTCATTCCTTGTCTAATGATTTATTTTCAAAGGTTGATCCACATTTCTCTCATTTATATTCATGTCAACTTGAAAATCAAATTTGAGATCTTCATTAAAACCCAATCTAGATCTATTACTAGCTAATGTTTCACTCTTTAGGAGATCATCCATATAATTAGAAATTTTATCAAACTTTACAAATGATTTCACCTTGCTTGTAGATTTATCTAAATAATCTTTCAAATACACAATCTCAAAATCATACCTTGAGCATTCTTATTCTTTAGCTCTTAGACTTGTAGACATACATTCTAACTTAGCATTAAGAAACATGACAACACCTTCATCCTCTCTATAGTCTTCAACAAATCTTTCCTTAAATACACTAAATTACTCCTCATAGTCCTTGAGTTTAGATTTCATATTCTTATTGATATTATTCTCAATATTTAATTCTTTAAGAACATTTGCCAATGCAGTCTCATAGTCCATCTCATCTTCATCATCATCTGAATCACTCCAAGTAGACTTCTTTTGATGTGATAAATTACCTTCCTCATCCATGAACATGTCTTCATCTTCAATAGGACCATCATATTCATGATCATACTTTGATTCATTGACTTCACTCTCATTTGATGAGCTGAAATATTCTTTGGTGTAGAGACTTTTCTTTTCCTTGAAGTACTTCTTGTTGTCAAACCTTTTGGATCCCTTTTTTCTTTAATCAAAATTAAATTATCTCTTTCTATCATCATGACCTTGATAATGCTCTTCATAATCATCCTTCTTATACTTATGAGGGAACTAATTATCAAAATGTCCTACCTCTCCACAATTAAAGCATTTGAGGGGTAGTTTACCCTTATACTTGCCTTAACCTATTTTTCAATTTCATTGAAATCAAAGCAATTAGTTCATCCTCATCTATGTCAAAAATGTCATACTCCTTAGGTTTCTTACCTTATAACTTCTTCTTTGTCTTCATTTTAGTCTTGAAATTTGCTTCCTTATTTGGTTGTATATCATCATTTAATCTCATCTCATAAGCAGTAAGGGTGCCATGCAATTGATCCATTTTCAACTAAGTAAGATCGTGACTTTCTTATATAGAAGATACTTTTGGATAAAACTTGAGGGATATAAAAATTAATACTTTTTGAACTATAGTATTCTCATAAAGGTTCTCTCTAAGACCTCTGATGATGTTCACAATCTCATCAACACTTTACATAAAGGATGCCACATAATCTTCTTCCTTCATCTTGAGACTTTTAAATTACCTTTTATGAGTCTGCAACTTAGCAAGCTTGACCTTTGTATATCATTTATAAATGATTTTAATTTTTTCATATATCTCTTTAGAAAATTTAAAATGGATTACCTTGGTAAACTTAGACTCTATAAGACCATAATTGATGGCATTCATTGCCTTAGAATTATTATCAAATAAACTATTATCTACAACACTAGATGTAAGAGTAGTAAGAATAACAAAACCATCCAAAATAGATTCACATACATAAAATAATAATTGGATCCATTTAAAATTAGTGATTTCTTAGTAGAGAAACCTCATTACATTTGATGACTACCCATATTTTACCTTGGATCACCTTTAAGATATTAAGCCTTTACTAAAGGACCTTGCTATGGTACCAATTGTTAAAGGTACAATCACTAAGAAGGGGGTGAAATAGTGAACCCAGATATTTCAATTTCAAATCCAATCCTTGTAAATCATTAAGAAATCAACATATATCAACTTGATCAAGCAACATTAACAAGATAGATCATTTATTCAATGCATACACAATATCAAACACACAACACATAGTTCCTATGAGAAACCCTCATGGGGAATAAAACCCACTCTTAAGCCTATAACAAATGGACTACTTGTCTTATAAGAGATTATATATATATATATGGGTCAACTCCTTTAGACCAAAAACCTTGATCAAGTCCTCCTGACTAAAGGCCTTTAGTGAAACACCTATTTCACAAGGAGAAACTACCCCTAAGAAAGATCAAGTCCTTTAGACACTCCTTTGATGTGAACACATCCACCTTATAAGTGATGTCTTCAACACTTGATGATGGATCTATTATTTTTTAACCCCTTCACAAACTCTCTTTCTATCTCATACATGCCTCTCACATAGGCATGCCACAATCTCTCTTTCTTCACTCAAATTATCCTCATATGGACACTCAAACCTCTTCATATATCCTCAAAATATAAGAGAACTAATATAACATTATAAAAATGAACTATATTTCATACACATAGTCCTTAATATAATATACTCATCTACTAGGTACTCTCCCTCTCCTTCACTCCATAATTCTCACACTCACACCTCAAGTAGGTTTTCCTCAAGTCTACACTTCCTAGTCTAGAAACCATCACATTTGGTTTCACTATTTATAGATAATTCATGAATTATCAAGTCCAAAATATTTATTTTTTGTGCATAATACATGCCTTCACCCTTAAGGCATCTTACATGAGTCACACTTAAGCACAACATACTTTCAAATAGGCCTACGTCACCTTTTAGGTCTTATGAATACTCATTCACATATTTGACACTTATTTGAACAAACTAAAAACATAAGACCAATTCAAAAATAATATAACCAATCCACATGACCCATTTGACATCCTTAAATGATCATAGTCACCAAAATACTCTTTTACTAAAGCATAATTAGCTGAAACACCTCTTTGTATACATAGTCATTATGAATGAACACATAGTCAGTTTCTAAACCTTTTTTCATACTGTATATGATTGTTAAAACCTTAATAATGAACACAAAACATATTAATGGATTATAAAACACTCCTAAATATCTAAATCATGATGAGACATTGAAACAACATTAATACAAGCTCAAATAGTCTTCCTGATTTACTTATAGAATATGCATGAACACACATTCAACTTTGAACCTTAATATCTTTGAATTTACATGCTTTCAAAACTTCAAATTTATATTTATAGATGAACCTTTAAGTATTATACAAGTTCAATTTTTAATAAATGATCAAACTATATATATATATATATATATTAAAATATATGGCCCAAAAACTAGACACTGGTCAATCTTTTGTTAAATTCAAATATTTGAATTCAAACAATCACAATTAAACTTCAGTCTCCATACTATCATTTTTTGTCCTTGATGATTAGATTAAATCATGAAATTTTGATCTTTTTCAAACTTTAAATCATATTACACCACTACCCAAATGTTAAACTTCAAACACTTGGCCTCATCTCATGTAATATTCCAATCTTGATCACACATGTTCCATTGATCTCTTCAAGATTATCCTTGATTTAATAATGATAGACAACTATCAATTAAACCTATTAAATTTAATACACATTATTTATCTCACTTAGTATGAATACCCACCCACTATTTATCCTTAGAATAATCTCAGACTTTATCTTTGCTTGACATTAAACTTCAAACACTTGTCCTCATCTCACTACATCCTGACATCTTGGAATAAACATGCTCCATAGATATTTTGTACATAGCTCGGTATTTATCTATGTTAAAAATTGGATACATTGAAATCATCTCTCTCAATATGAATTATTAATTTGTATATGTAAAATTTCTTGTGAGCCATTATATCTCCATCTGGTCCCGATCTTTAACACCATGCAAAATAGACTAAGTATGGGGACCATTGCTATCTACTTGGAAGGCCAACTTTAAACCTCAATAATTTTTTTAATGCTTAGATGCATGATCTAAAATTTGTATCATATTATTTCCTCACATATTATAATCAAACCATGTGTCAAACTACTCTTGAAACCTTTGCACATGCAATATATAACTCCATTAATCTACTCACTTAGATTTCTTTTGCCATTGAGCTAACTATGTCAACAACTACCCAGGAGGCCAAATAGGCACAAAATATAACAAACCCATATGATAATTTTTTTATAAAACATCCAAAAATGTGAGATATGCCATCACCAAACTTCTTACTTAGCTCTTTCTTGTCTCATGCAAATTTGGCTAAGTATGGAAAAACATTGTTAAATTGTTTGGGAGCCCAACTTTGCACTTGCATATCTTTTGTCACACTCAATCACATGACCTAATATTTATTCCATAAGATCACCTTACATAGGATCCATCCATATTTTAATCTGATCCTATAACCCTCACACATTTGAGATATGATGTCAACAAACTAACTTGACTTTATATAAATATAGAAAACATTGTCAAAATGCTTGGGATACGAACTTTGCACACACATAATTGTTGTTGATATTAATTTCATGACTTGAGACTTTTCACATAAAAAATAGTGACTAATTTAATCATAAACATATTTAAAAAACTCCCCCTAACTCATCCACATGTGGAAATGGTGATGTCATTAAACTGCCCACTTATATTTTTTCCAACTAGACCCAAAAGGACTAGATGAAAATAATGATCAACCAGATGAAATCCACTCATACACACAATAAATCAAAGTATATAAAAATTATTATATTACCCATTTCACATTCTCAATAATCCATAATCATCCCTTGACCTTTATATCCATGTCAAAATTGAAGATTAACCAAGCCAACTTCAAGCATATTAAGACAAACACATTGCACACTTTGTCATTGTAACTTAGACTATCAAGGCACTTCATCCACTCACCTAGAAACCTCCATGATAATTCCATGACATAATTGACAAACATCTAACATGATTTTACAAATATATACAAATTCATCATTCCTCATTCAGTTTTGCCATGTAACTTTATGGGAGACATTTTAACTACCAGTGAGTGAAGGCTCTCAAAAGGATCTCAACCATGTTTTTGGTGAGGAACTATCATAGAATCGATTGATAACATACACACCATTTCATAAACATTATTTTAGAGTATTTTATATTAATAAAATATAATTATAATAATAAAAAATGCATATAGTCATGTATATGAAAGGGTCAACATATAGAGAGAACTAAACAAAACAATAATTGTTTATATGTATTGCCTATTCATGGAAGGGATAAAAGTGTAATGAATTTTTCATATATATATATATATATATATATATATAAAATAATTCATTTCATCCTAAATGTATTGAATGCATTATTTGTAGATTGAATGCAATGTGTTGTCAGTATGCATTGTCTATGATTAAATGTAGTGCATTACATGTGCAATTTATATATTGAAGGATTTATAACCACATTATGTCAACAATTTATATATTATCATAAAATAAAATATCTGGTAAAATGGAACATACTTACTTGGAGCTGAAGCATTCTTCTTCATTTCTTCTAGCATGGCTAGATTTTCAGGGCATAAAAAGTTAGCTGAGAGGGAGTGTATGTGGAGTGAGGGCATTCTTATTTACTGATTGATAATGTTATTTACTCTTCCTTGTACAAAATTTATAATTAGGAGGTAAATAATTAATATATCATTTTTTTTAATCTTTATCTCCAAGAAAGAATAAATTATCTTGTATTATGGTCAAATAGATGTCAAAAATAAGGTTAAAACTATGTTATGATGGTAAAATGGACAAACAATTGAAAACTCACACTATTAGCTCCACCACTACCATGGGTGCCATTATAGGTTATGCCAAATAATCCTAAAACATGACATAATTACATGAAATAATATATTTAGTTGTCAAAAGAAAAAGACTTATATTTAAATTAAGATAATCTATCAATTTTAGTGCCAAAAAATACAATGTTGTACACTATAAATTATAAAAGTTTGAATAAATATTTAATAATTATCAATCCTATTTGATAAAGCTTAAATAAAATTTAAAGACAAAAAATATAAAATAATGAATTAAATATTACTATACATTTCATAGTACAAACCATAAGAATAAGGGAGCTAGTGAGTTTGCATACTATATCATGAACTATATCTCATAGACAACAAACATAATTATTAAGGGTAACAGTTAGCATGGTAGTCCACAATGAATTTATTCCTTAAAAAACATGTTATTTATTTCATTGGTTGTTCATCCAAAAAATTAAATTTTGTGCCCTCCCAAGATTCTAAACCGATATTATGATAAACAAGGTTTGAGATTCAACAATGTAGATAATCCAATTCGTTATAGCTAACCAACCTATATAGTAAATGCCTCCTCTACGATGTTCCTAAGAATTTGTTACATGTTTATGGAATTGGTTAATGGTGAATGAGATTGTTTACAGGTCAAACATAAATAGGATAATGGAAAATGAGAAATGGAACATGGGAAAGGCATGCAAGTAATAAGCATAGCTTAAAAATTTTAATATTAATACAACCCCATTAGGCATAATGAATAAATAATGAAATATTCAATCATTATTCATTCTAGTAGGTGGGATTATATTTTTAAAAATGAGAATTAAATATAAATAAAACCAAACTAATAAAAGGTAAAAATAACAATTAAAATTCTAAAATAAAAAATTATTTTTAGGAAAGCCCACAATAGTGAATGTGTAACTAATGAGAGATTTCTAGAAATCCTTTGGTGGTAAACAATTCATGATTAGTTGAATAAAATGAATATAGGGTTAATAGGTATGCAATGTTAGTGCTACTAAAAGAAACACATATTATAAAAACATCTATTATATAGATAACTATATAAAACTAACTTTTGCATGCTACACAATTACTTCCTAGTCACATTTAAGGATACTTTCATGAATTGTTAAAAATAAGTCAAATAAAAATCAATACATATAATAACACACCAATATATATAGATTTTTATATTAATCTATAAAGCTAAATGGAGGAGGTGGTTTAATAAGCATACCCATGCAGTCATAATGATAATTGCAAATGCATTGCCTTTAGCTTCCACATTATTTTTGTCAATTGAAATCCCAATTGAATTTAAATACAAGGTAATGAAATTCCTTGTAGAGGTTGATATGAACTGGTTTGGAAATTAAATGTTATTTTATATATGTTATTTTAGTAGCATGACATTTCCTATTAGCTTTTGATTCATTTTTGACATGTAATTTTGAATTATGTTCAAGACTAAAGGTATTTTAGAGCTTACTATTTTAATTTTCAACACTCACTATCAGGGATTTATTTTACTAAAAAAGAATAATTTTTTAAGAGATTCAATTATGGTTTTTTATTTTTGTTTTATTTTCCATTTAATTTATCATTATTTAAAAATAAAATCCCAGCTACTAGAATGTTGAATGAATGAATGAGGAATGATAGGCTAAGGTTAAAATTTAATTGGTTGCACTTAGAATCAAGGATGTAAGAAGTGGGGACATCATTAGAGATCTAAAGTTCTATAAAAATGGATGGAGGGGAGGGTATATAGAGTATCAAATAGGAACATGAAGGTCATGCTTACACTTTACCTCTACATGCCTATTAGATACTCTATTAACAGTCAAAGTATCAAGCAAGCATATGGAGGTCACATTGATAGTTGACATCCTTATGCCTATTGGATTCTATATCTATCCTCCTCTTCATCCATTTTTTTGGATTGTTATCCTTATGATAATGGGCCCCACTTCTTAAATCCTCTATTCTTAGCATATCCACCTGGTACGTTTAAAGTGAGATCAAAATCAAGATTATAATAAGTGGGGCCCATCAATGGAGGTATGATTAATGAATGAATGAGGAATGATAATAAATTTAACATTTAATTTTCCTTCACCCCTCACATTTGGCTTAACCATTATCATTTTCCTTAACCATTATCATTTAGCTTAAAGCCATCATAATGGATGTTAACCAAGTCATCCATCTATTTATCATCACCTTGTCCATTATATTATCATGTTATGCCTTTGTTGATGGGCCCCACTAATTGAATCCTTGATTTTAAGCTCATGTTGAACATACCAATTAGTTACACTCAAAATCTAAAATGTAAGAAATGGGGCCCATCATTAGAGGGATAATGGGCCCAAAAGTGGATGAAGGGGAGGGTAGATGGAGTATCCAAAAGGAAAATGGTGGTCAAATTATTATTTGACCTCCATTTGACCTCTATGTGCATGTTGGATACTTTACCATCAAAGTATCTAGTAGGCATATGGAGTTCACACTAACAGTTGATCTCTCAATGCCTATTAGATACTTCATCTACCCTCCCCTTCATCCATTCTATTATAATTTTATCTCTCTAATGATGGTCCCCACTTCTTACATCTTTGATTCTAAGTATAACTAGCTGGTATGTTTAACACTAGATCATTATCAAGGATGTAATAAGTGGGGCCCATTGACTAAGGACTAATAGACTAATATAATGGATATAGTAACAATAAATGGAATAACTAGCATACACTTGGAGTTCAACTATTAGCATGATATTTGACCTCCAAGTGCCTATCAATTACTCTATCTACGCTCACTATGTCCATTCTGTTATCCCTCTATTGATGGACCCCACTTCTTACATCCTATAACACCAAGATAGACATTGATGGAATATTAAATCATAATTTTCAAATCTCACGTCCCTTTAATTAAGATAAGGATTTCAAATAAATAATAGACTAAGGAAATAAATATAATACCAATAGAAAAAAGTAACCAAAGGAGATGTGGAGGTAACTACCGACATGACAACCCACATTAAACATACTATCTAGTTACACTCATAATGGACTATCTAATAATTTATCCAACCCAAATAATTTATTAGCACTGGACACACCTAGCCAAAAATAATAGCATGAAAGGACATGCTTTCAATTGACCTATGCATCCCCATTAATTACTTCATTATTGAATATTCATCTACCTAATTTATTTACAATATAAATAATAAAAAATTAAAATCTTATATAACATACTTTATTTACAAGATAAAGCTTTCTCACTAAGAATAACCAACGTGGACATTTGGTGTGGAATGCCACACTTGATGATGACCCCTAGTTGGATAGGATAATTAAAAACTAACCTTATTTAAACACATTTTTATCCCTTATCAATAATGTTAAAAGTTAGGCAAGTTACTCATATGTCATTTAGGATGTTCCATTTTGACATCTATAGGATCTTGTGCCTCATTACCCTATCATAATCAATAATAGGGAAGAGGGCATTGACCTAATTTTACCTTATCCTATTTGTGGTCAATTCCAATCTAATTTCATGAGTTTAATACCACATTCCCTATAGGACAATACATTAAATGATTGTCTTTACCTTGCATGCTTAAGTAGTTTACTAGATTTGATGTAATACATAGCTTCCTTCAAATAGTTAATAATATAATTAACATAACACAACCCAAATCAAAATTTCTAAGCATAGTCAAGCCTACCAAATTATCAAATCAAAAGTATAAATATGCATTAACAAATATAAAATATCACTGACACACAAATTCATAATGGTCTTCAACTTCACAACTTCATTACCATCTAATAACTTATATAACATGGCTTCCTTCAATTAGTCAACAATATAGGCAACATAACACAATCCAAATGTATTACATTAAATCCAAACTACTCTAAATCATTAAATATATCATTAACATGGTAACTCATTCTAAAATAATTATGTAAAGGGTATCCCCAATACTAAATGCCATTCACAGTATAATTATCAATACTAGATATTATTTCAAATGGATTACAAAAGGTTTGTAGTTAATAATGTGCCCTGTAATTTTATAAACTAAAAGTATGCCCTAAATTTGTTAAATTATATTAATTTAAAATTAGAAAAGGGGTCAAAATTATTGAACCGTAAAATTATGTTATATCATAAGCTTGACTATAGTGGTGTTAAACTTCACAACTTCATTACCATCTACAAATTCCATGTATGTGGGGCTCATAATGAAATGTAATGGGGATTTATGAACAGTAATGTGTCATTTAATGTTACATTCATATTAAAATTTAAAGTTTGCATGTATCCATGAAATTTCATTATTATAAATTGGAGTAACTATTATAGGCTTAATTTTCACCCTTGGAGAAGGTTATTTAGGTTCTCTCCAACTAAGCTATAAAATCAGGATAGCCCTAGGCTATGGGTAACCTATGTTGGGGATGAGCCTCTAGAGTAGGCTAACTTCCTCTTTGATGCTCACTTTAACTAATGTTAAGAAAATTATTCATGGGGAAAAGGGTTATAAAGAGAATAAGGGCTCCTAAGAAAGCTAAAAGGGTGATACACCAAATTTAAATAGATACTCACATAAGCTTCAACATGCACTAGCTTAGTGAAAGACAACTATGGCTTAATCAATCTCACCAGTTGCATAAATATTCCATAGAAGAGGTTCGAAGTTGAACAGTAATCTAGATCTAAAAGTTAGTTTGAAAACACCTTTTAAGATGCAAGTAGAAGGACATCAAACTAGGAAGAATATCCTTCACAAATTCACCATACACAAGCATACTAAGTGTGATTAAAGATAAGATATAGGAAAAGAGTTGATCTTATTACTTCAGAAGGTAGTTATTAAAATATTTTGATAGGGTTTAACCATATCAAATGATCACACTTTTTCAAGAGTCTTAATGAGTATCCTTGTCCCAAAAAAGAATGATAAATTCTAAAAATCTGAGAACCCCTTCAATGGGAATGAGACTAGGATATATAAGAGAAGAGAGTAAAAAATAAAGGATGTATGAGAATTCCATAAGAAAAATAACACTTTGTCCTAGGTCATTAATTTAACCTAATCCACCACCCTTGTTTCTTAGCCAATGAAATCCTTGCCACATTTTTGAATAATTAGAACACTGTCTGTGGCTTGTTGAGTTAGAAAGTCCCTAAAGTTTTTGAGGACACATTTAAATTTCATAACTTCAATTCCCAACACTATACCTTTCATTTGATATTTCATGCCATCTCTCACTTGAAGACAAAACCTCATTCTTATGGATCTGACTAGATCATGGCCTTGCACTCTTTAGGTGGCTGCTTATTGAGACTATGGTCATAATAAAGGAAAAATACCCTTAGCATTAATCATATCTCTACTTTATATTTATTTTTGGATCATAGGTCCATATATAGGTTAAAAACCAATATGAGGTTATTGGTTTTCCTATAGTTTCCTTATCAGTATAGACTATAGACTACATAACACATTTCTATATTATAATAAGTCCAAATAGACCCACTTTATCTCTATCAGAGCCAAAAGTTCATTACACACATTTATTTATTAAAAATGGCAGACAAGTCACAAGAATGAGCCCTATAATTCATAAAAGGTCAAACTAGAGATCAATGTCTAGCTCCAAATAAAGGTCCCTTATGTTCTTTATATCCCATTATATCAGTTAGACCACTTCATAGTGTTTGAATGAAATTTAATGGAATCAAGAAGGCCCTAAAAAACCTTACCACCCATTGTTAAAAATAGCCTCTCAAGCTCCATTGATAATCTTGGGCTTGATTTTACTCTCATTGGTTATCAAAATATGATTCAGCTCATTGACACATTAACTCATCTCACTCCATCAATTTCAATCAGTACAAATGTTGATGGGATAATCAATCTTATGGTAATTAAATGTGTCATTTCCACTTATCATGCACATATTCACTTTTGAGATTCACTGAACCCTTGACTTTCACTCTACATTAGATCTGAATGTATGATGCCATGTAGACCATTAAATACCCTGGGACCTATTGTTTGAAATCTAACAACTAGTCCATGATCTTAAAATTGATTTTCTTGATCCCATCAAATGATGTTCATGTAACCATAATTGACATTCATGTGACCATTAAATTTAAGCTCGAATGATTTAATTTTCTCTATCTAAAACTTGATGTTTATTCAAACATCTTATGTTTTTTGACCAACTTTGAAGGGCTTGAATATTGAAGCATAAGAATCATGAAGGAACCAAATTTTTAAGAGAATTTATTGAGGTCAAAAAGAACAAACCCATTTGATCCACTGGCCTCAATAAATTTCTAAGTGAATATATTAAATTCTCAAGTTGGTCATTCCATACCTACTCTTGCAGGATGTCTTGGTGACGGTCGAGCTCATTTGGCTAAGTATGGAAAACATAAAAAAGATGACTAAGGAGCTAATTTTGAATATTCATAACTTTTATGTGATTCGATGGGTGACTTAAAACTTAGCACATAGAAACTAGGGACCAAGCCAAATAAACCCATGTGACCATTTTCCCTTAAAATTGCTACACATACGAGATATGGTATTGTAATGATGCTCACTTGAATCTAGTTGAAATTATTTGAAAATAGCTAAGTATGGAAATTTATTAGAATTTAGATGAGAATCCAACTTTAGATCTTCATAAATTTTGATGTTATTTGGTAGAGGACCTAAAATTTGGTGCATGTAAACTTGGCACAAAAGTGAACAAACCCATATGACCAATTTTCCTTGACTCATCCATTTATGGCAATAGTGATGTTAGAAAAGTGCCTACTTAGAGTGTCTACCAGTAGACCCAAATGTCTCAAATAACATGATGAAGAACCAAATGGATCCCATGTATTTCCACACTTATTCTAAGCACTCTTAACATCCTATAGGGTTTCTATAACTTATCCATATATTCATCTATTAGCAGCCTGATCTATATGGGCACAAGCTTGGTATGTGGGATAAAAATGGCCAACATATTTGGTGACTCATACAGAATCATGCTTGTTATGCTTTGAGAACCATACCATTTGCCTTATCTAGTCTATTGGGCATGGAGTCATTATCCTCTACAACTGAGTTAAACCTCCCTTGAAGTAATAAGGAGTAAAAGAAATAAAACAAAACAAAATACCTGAGGCATTTTGGAAAAGGAAATAACATAATAGAAAAGAAAAGTGCACAAGACACTTAGAGGAAAGCATAAAAACTAATGTAATATATACAATATGTTATAATAGATGCAATGTTATTCAATAATAGGGATTTAAATGAATACCATTGACTGGGATAGGTAACACTTCTCCATCCAGTTGGGAAATTTAAAAAGCATTATGTTTTTTGCATCCATGGACCAAATAGGAACCACTCTATAAGTTGTCAAAATTGGTATGGTTGCTTAGTTTGGCCTTTTTAGAGTCCCATTTGAGGACTAGGTCCCCTTCCTCAAATATCCTTGTTATATCTCTTTTTTCAAAGGCCCTTTTGACCTAAGCTTGATGTGACTCTAGTATTTTCATAGCAAGGTCCCTGGTTTATTCTAGTTCTATGAGCTCTATCATCCTTACATTCATGGTATCATCCTCCATCAACTCAAGCTAATGGGCTAATTCTAATGTAGACAGCTCTAGGGAAATAGTAAATTTGGCTTCCCTTCCATTCATAAAAACATATGGATAATTACCAATGGTAGTTTTAGGAGTCACCCTATCATCCCACAAGGATATATTTATCTTGGTGTGCCATGCTCTCTAATTTTCTTCCATGGTCCTCTTAATATTCCTCAGTAAATTATTATTTGTGGACTCTATCAGTCAATTCCATTAAGGATAGTAGTTAGAAGAGGTGCTAAGGTAGATGCCCATTTTAAGATCCCATTCACTTATTTTCATACCAAGGAATGTTGATCCATTATCAAAAATTATGGTGGTTGGGACACCAAACCTGGTTACAAGGTTGTCATAAAAATCCAAGACTGCACCTACACTAGCCTCCTTCAAAGTAATGGCTTCCACCCACAAAGTAAAGTATTTAGTTGTAGTGAGAACCTATTTATTCCCTATACTTGATGGTGCATTGATCCTCCCTATGAATTATAACCCCCATTATATGAAGGGTTGCTCCACCTAAATAGGATTAAGTGGAAGGGTTGTTAGTTTTTGTTTTCCTATAAAGAGGGCACACTTCTATCATTTTCTAATCAATGCATGAGAATATTTGAAAATATTGGGGTAGTAATAACCAGCCCTCATTACCTTTTTTTATGGTGGTTTTTGGTGCAAAATGGCCTCCTATAGGTCCATCAAATAACTGCTCTAAGATTTTGGTCACCTGGTCATCATTTATGCATCTAAGGTGTACCCCATTGAGGTCCTTTTTAAAAATAACACCATGAACTAATACATAAGGTATAGATTAAAGATTGAAATACCTTATTTTGGCTCTATATAAACCTTTGGGGCATTCTCTTATTTCCAAGAAGTGAGCCATATCTTGAATCTAGCTCTCTTGAAGTGGAGGTGCCCTTTCTTGTAAGTTATTTTGGGTCACCAAAATAGCTTCTTTGGCTTCTTAGAGATCATTCATCATGTGTTCACATATCCCTTGCCCATAACTAGATTTGTGACCTTGATATCTATGTCATATTCCATGACCTTTGTGATCCATCCTACTCTCTTCTCATTCAAATCCTTGTTAAGGAGGAAATCCCTAACTCTAGGATGAGACAACATAAGATGGATCTTATTGTTGGAGAGCACGGGCCCGAACTTTTTGAATATTCTTAAGGCTATAATAACTTATTTCTCAATGAAAGTGCACCTCATATTATATCCTTCCATACCTTCACTAAAAAAGGCAATTGGTTATACCATTGCTTCACCATTATTCTACATCAACATATATGATATGTTTTCAATGTTAGAAAAGGTGTACAAGATGAAGTCCTTAGAGAAATTAGGATTCAAGAGTGAGGGTGCTTGGATAATGGCCTACTTGATGGCCTCAAAATCTACCTTGCTTTCATCTGACTAAGAAAACCCTTGGATCTTCTTCATCATGGTGGTGATAGGCTTGACCAAGTTTGTAAAACTAAGTATGAACTTTCTCACAAAGTTGATCTTCCCAAGAAATATCTAGATCACCTTTATGTGCTTTGGCAAGGATAAGGCTAAGATATCAGTTAATATATTAGGGTCAATGGATAATCCCTCTTTTAAAAAAAATATGACTCAATAGCTTGCCTTCATATGTAAAGAACACACATTTTTTGGGATTTAAAGAGATGTCATACTCTCTACATCTTTGTAATATCAGCCTTAGATGGTCCATGTGCTCACTAGATTTATTGGAGAAGACTATAATTTCATCCAAGTAGACCAACACCATTTGATTTAGTAGTCTTTAGAAGCCATATCCATCACTTTTTGAAAGGTTTCCCTAGCATTGGACAATCCAAAAGGCATATTTTGATTAAAAAATGTCCCCCACTTAGTGGTGAAGGTAGTCTTGTACTGGTCCTCCTATCTCACTAACACTTGGTTATAACCTTAATATCCATCTAAGAGATAGAATCATTATGAACTAGAAATTACTTGCAAGACTTGATCCATGGATGGTAGAGAGTAATGGTCCTTCAAAGAGATCCTATTAAGATCATGTAAGTCTACACATAGTCTGATCTCCCCACTCTTTTTTTTATAGGTACTAGATTATCTACCCATGAGGAGTACTTGATTGGGAAGATGATCTTGGATTCAAAAAGCTTGGTCAATTCCTTTCTCATGAGCTTTTCAATATTAATATTTATTGTCCTCTGCTTCTACCTAACATGTTTGGCATTAGCCTCTAGCTCTATTATGTGTTAGACTAGATTAGGATCAAAACCCTTTAGGTCACTATATTGCTAAGAAAAAATGTATGCGTATTCCTTATAGAATTATATGAAATCATGCCTTTTAACTTTAGTGCTTATCTTTCCAATCTTGATTAGCTTGTCTTCAAAGATAAGAACTCTCTCATAGTTCTCTTCATTAGTGGACATCACTATTTTATCCTTCCTCATATGGTCCCCTTCATGAAAGAGGCCTTTTAGGGTGACTATCCCTTTAGGAAGCTTATTTGACCTTAATTGAATAATTTTCTCCCCATATTGATGCTACAATTTTTTTTGGTTAAGGGAGGAGAATTCTACTTCTTGTTACAAGAAACATGAAATCTATTTATCATTTTCAAAGACCTAATAATGAGATTCATTATTTGGCACTGATAGTCTTATTACCACTTTGACATGTGTTTAAACTTGGGTCCTTTTCAAATCATTAGGGATGTCAAAATGAGCCCCCACAGTTGTTAGTTTGTTAGTATGTTGATTTTGGCCTCTCAACACTGATTGGATGTTGAAGGCATCAAAGTCATCAATTAGGTCCCACACTCTATGTTTTTAGGGATTCATTAAGGGGTTATTAGTGGCATTTTAATCTTTGATTTGGTTTACAACCAATTCACTATCCCCATAGACTTAAAACTACTTGACCCTTCTCTTATTTTCCCATTTAAGGTCATGGATGAGACCTTCATATTATAATACATTGTAGGAATAGTTGAATTGGAATCTATATGAAGAGAAGTACTTATCATTTGAAGGGGATATTAGCATGACACCTACACCCACCCCATGCTTACTCCTTGAACCATCAAATAATAACTTTCATAGACCACTAGGATCTCTTTTTGGCCTCATGAGGGATGGCATGGGTTGGTTTTCTTCATGCAAATAGTAGACACCCAAGTCCCTTTATTCAACACTCTCTAAGGGGTTTACCAACTAGATGTCATTCCATATCTCATCTAAAAACATGTCTAGTACCTCTTCTGAATGAGTGTTTAGCTCTTGCCCCATTGCTAATTCATCCTCATTAATGATTGTGAAATTTATTTTAACATTATCTGATCCATAGGATTCTATATGAAATTGTGTAATGGGCTCAAATTTGATTAAACATTGGCCCCATATCTTATCCTTAATGCCATATAGGACCAGTCAATTTCAAGATAGTCCCTATCTTTGTTGTGAATTATCTATACAAGTATAGTACAAAGTGAGGAGGCACATCTAATATAATTACATATTGAGCCACAAAGACACTTAGACAAGCATGTAGGGTCCTATTGAGGTTATTGATTATTCTAGATGGATTGGGAGAATAACCATCAAGTTGTAGCACTCCTTTGGATTGTGGTTCATATTTTAGGCCAAGCCGATTAGTTATGGACTTTGGCATTATAGAGGTACTAAACCCACTATCCACTAGGTAATTATGCCCTAGAGAGTTTCTAATGATCACTAAAACATATAAGGGAGAAGGCTTGACTAATTTACCTAATTGCCCTTCATTTGGCCCTTTATTTGCATTGGTGAGAACTTCATACACCTTGCTTGGTGGCTTATTTTCAACATTGATCTTTGGTAGTCCTTCTTGAAGGATGTCTACCTAGCTAGGTATGGAGAACATATCCCACATGGGCATACCCACATTTGACATTTTTATTTTTTAAACAATGTTTATGGATGAACTACTGACCTTTGATTGTGATTTAGGAGCCACCACTATTATTTATTGAAATTGTGAGCCTTAGGGCACAAAAATATTCCCTTGGCTCTAATTTTTTGGAGGTAATGGGACCTTTAGAGTGATAGAAGGTTGACTTGGCTTTGTCAATGAAGGAGTAATGGTAGGAATCTCTTTGACTACTTCTTGGTTACCATCCATGTTCCTTATTTTAAATCTTGTGTTTGTTGCCACTAAAATATAGGCCTGGATAGAACTAACATGTTGGTTGGATGCATAACATTATTATTATTATTCATAATTAATAATTGTAACATCCATCTAATTTGGCACCTAATTAGATCCTTGACCTTGAGGAGGCTCTTTTGGATTTGTCATCATAGGTACCTCTACATTTTGGGCTATGAGAGCTTGGTTGTATCTAAAATTATTAGCCTACCTCCATTGATCATTGAAGTCCTAGTTAAGGTCAATATTTGGGATCATATATTAACCAAAGGATTGGTTTTAAGGTATGGTACCATCTACTTATTGATCCACATTATTTTAAACTAGGACTAAGGAGTTGGAAGTACTAGAAACATTAGGGTTGTAATTATTTTTCCTATTGTATCCATGCTACCCTTGTCCTTGGTTTTGACCTTGGCCTTGGCTTTAGTAATTCCCTTTAAATGGTGGCCTATTTGCTTGAAAGGCTTGTTGATAAGGTTGATATGAACTTTGATGAGGCCTATTGAAATCATATTTCCTTTTGACATTTAATATCTCATTCCCCAAAGATTGAAACATGTTTTTGAGCTCGTGAAAGTTCTTTTGCTCTAATGAATCACTATATCCACTAGTATAAGTTTTTTCTTGCTTTGGTGTAGGAATTGTAGAAATTGTTGGTGTAAGAGGAATGACATCCAATAGAGGGATATAAATAGGAGGTGGTCTAGTTTAAAGAAATAAGGGAATTGGTGGTTTGGGTGTAAGTTTACCAACTTGAACCAAACAATTTTCTACCTTAATGGCCACCTCATATGCATCTAGAAGTATATTTCCTCCCATAGATTAGATCATCACCATTATGTCACTATTTAAAGCCTTTAAATAATATAAGAAGGTGAAGTTAGGAGTTGGTCTAATTGTGACTAGGATTTTGTCCAATGTTTTTTGGAACCTTGTGTTGAAGTCTTGCATGACTTCATGAGGAGCTCTCTTAATGGTAGCTAGTTACTCTAAAAGTGACAAATGGTCACTTTTATCCTCAAATATTTTTTACAGAAGGCTTCCCCTAATTTGTCCCATATTTGAATGGAATTTATAATAAGGAATTTATACCAATCTAAGGCCTTTCCTTTGCAAGAAGTAGCTAATAGCCTAATAGCTATATTTTCCTCAGTGACATTATGGAGATTGCAAAAATTGGCTATGTCCATGAGGTGATTAGAGGGTGTTATAGCTTGGTCTCTAGTGTAATAGGGAAAAAAATTAAGCATTGTAATAGGAATAGGATCATAATGGACAAGGGTTAGAGGGATTTGGTCATTTAAATCCACAAAAGCTCTATGGGCTACCATGGATATGCAAGGGGTTAATAATGATATTATTTTAGGGGTAGGTCCTGGAAATGACCTAGGAGCAAAAGTTCCCTGATATGGATGAGTATTGACAAACCTTAATATTTTTGCTAAATTTAAAGGTAGTTCAACAAAATCAAAAGGAATACCTCTTAAAGTTTACCTTTTTATTACCTTTGGCATGAGATGAAGCTACTTCTCTACACCAAATTTTTTATTCTTCTTTTTGGAGTCACTAGATGCCTTTTTTGGGAGCTTAATTGTTGTAAATTTGATCAAACCAACATCAACTTTGATCGATCTTCCTTTTAAATAAGTGGGTCCCACTAGGCATGCCAAAAACTATTATAGGCTTAATTTTCACCCTTTGAGAGGGTTGTTTAGGCTCTCTCCAACTAAGATATAAAGTTGGGACAACCTTAGGCTATGGGTAACCTATGTTGGGGATGAACCTCCAGAGTAGGTTAGCTTCCTCTTTGATGCTCACTTAAACTAATGTTAAGCTAATGCTTCATGGGGAAAAGGGTTAGAAATAAAATAAGGGATCCTAATAAAGTTAAAAAGGTGATAAACCATATTTAAATGGACACTCACATAAGCTTGAACATGCACTGGATCAATGAAAGACAACTATGGCTTACTCAATCTCACAATCTCACCAGTTACATAAATATTTCATTGAAGAGGTTCCAAGTTGAACACTAATCTAGACTTGAAAGGTACCTTGAAAACATCTTTAAAGAGGTAAGCAAAAGGGCAACAAACTAGGAAGAATATCCTTCATAAATTCACCATCCACAAGCATACTAAGTGTTTATTAAAGAGATAGGAAAAGAGTTGATCCTATTACTTCAAAAGGTAGTTCTTATAATATTTTAATAGGGTTTAACCATATCAAATGAGCACACTTTTTCAAGAGTCTCAATGAGTATCCTTGTCCCATAAAATAATGATAAATTATAAAAAGCTAAGAACCCCTTTAATGGGAATGATGCCAGGATATATAAGAGAAGAGAGAAAGAAATAAAGGGTGTGTGAGTATGCCATAAGAAAAATAACACTTTATCATGGGTCTTTAATTAAACCTAAACCACCACCCTTAGTTTTTGACCAATCAAAACACTTCTTGTGGCTTTTTGAGTGAAAAAGTCTCTAAAGGTTATGAAGACACATTGAATGCTCCTACCTAAAATTCCCAACACTAGACCTTTCCTTTGATCTTTGACTCCATATCTTACTTGAAGAAAAAACCTCATTCTCATGGATCTTACCAGATCATGGCTTTACACACTTTAGGTGGATGATTTTCAAGACTATGGTCATACTCAAGGATGAAGACCCTTTGCATTAATCATATCTCTACTTTATCTTCATGTTTGGATCATAGGTCCATCTATAAGTGGAAAACCAATCTAAGGTTATTAGTTTTCCTATAGTTTCCATATCATTATAGACCTATAGAATACATAGCAAATTTTTGTATTATAATAAGTCCAAATAAACCAACTTTATCTTTATCAAAGCCAAAAGTTCATTGCACATGGGTCCTTCTTAAAAATGGAAAAATAGTTCCAAGAATGAACCCTACAAGTCATAAAAGGTCACACTAGATATCAATATCTAACTCTAAATTGTGGTCCCTTATGTTCTTTATATCCCACTAAATTAGTTAGACCACTCCATGGAATTTGAATAAACTTTAATGGAATTGGGAAGGCCTTGTAAAACCTTGCCACACATGGTTAAAAACAACCTCTCAAGATCCATCAAGAATATTAGGCTCGCTTTTGCTTTCATTGGTTATCAAAATATGACTCAGCTCATTGACACATTGACTCATCTCACTCCATTAATTTCAAGTGGTACAAATTCCCATAATACTATCAATCTTCTACCAGTTGAATGCATATTTTCCACTTGTCATGCATACATTTGCTTCTGAGATTCACTGACCCATTAACCTCCACTCACCATTAGATTTAAATGTGTGATGCAACATAGATCACTAGATCAACTGAGACCTATTTTTTGAAATCCAATGACTATTCCATGATCTTAAAATTGACATCCTCACTCCCATAAAATGATTTTTTCATGACCGTTATTGACAATTATGTAATCATCAAATTTAAGATCAAATGGATTTCCTTTACTCTATCTAAAACTTTACATTTGTGTAAATGTCTTATACTTTTTTACCAACTTTAAAGTCTTGGATCTTGAAGCACAAGAATCATGGAGGCACCCATTTTTTAAGAGATGTATTTGAGATCAAAAGAAACAAACCCATTTGATCTTTTGGTCCCAAGAAATTTTTAGGTGAAGATATTAAATGATCCATTTATTCAGTCCATACCTGCTCCTATAGGACATCCTAAAAATGGTCAATATCATTTGGATAAGTATGGAAAAATTTGAAAATTTTGACTAAGGAGCCAACTTTGAACATGCATAACTTCTTTTGTGCTTCGGTGGGTGATCTAAAACTTAGCACATAATAACTAGGTACCAAGAAAAATAAACCCATGTGATCACTTTTCCTTACTAATTCTACATGTAAAAGATATGGTCTTATGAATATGCTCACTTGGATCTATTTTAACTTCTTTGAAATGGCTAAGTATGGAAATTTAGCAGAATTTGGCTAAGAAGCTAACTTTGGATATTCATAACTTTTGATGTGCTTTGGTAAAGGACTTGAAACTTGGTGCATATAAACTTGGAACAAAATTGAACAAAACTATATGACCAAGTTTCTCTGACTCATCCATTCATGGAAATAATGATGTCAGCAAAGTGCCTACTCAAAATTTCTACCACTAGACCTAAGTATCTCAAAGAACACAATGAAAAACCAACTAGATCCCATGCATTTCCACACTTATTCTAAGCACTCTTAATATCTCATAGGGTCTTTTTAACTTATCCATCTATTTATATATTTGTAACTTGATCCATATGGGCACAAGTTTGTTATTTGGGCCAAAAATGGCCAATAGTAATAATAATAAAGTGATCATGACATAGACCTCTTTTCTCCCTCCATAAGACAATGTTTAGATTTCCTAATTTTAGTATTTCCTCTTATTATATAGTCACATTTTAAGCTTATATAGCCACACCATGAAAATTTTAAGGGCATTTATCCATTTTCTTTAAGTTTAGGGAAAATTCACATCCTTTACATTATTTGTAATGGTATACACAATAAAGTATTGACACACTTTTAAAAAATGAGTATGTATGTATGTATACATATATACATATGCATATACATACATACATACACATACATACATATATACATACATACATGCATACACACACACACACACACACACACATATATATATACACACACACGCACACACACACACACACACACACACACACATGCGTGCACGCACACACACACACACACATATGTATGTATGTATGTATATGTGTATGTACTCATTACTTATATAATAGCTATTACATTTTGTCTAATGGTCTACTATTGTCCATCTTGATACATAAAGGAAAGAAAACAATGAACCATTTGTATTTATATTGGTCTAATTATATTCATTATCAATATTAAATATTATTTAAAATGGATTACAAAATGTAAAACAAGCATGATACAAACTCAATATCACATAATCAACTAAATTAATTAAGCATGCAATGTAAAAACAATCATTTAATATATTGTCCTGTAGGGAATAAGGCATTAAACTCATGTAGTTAGATCAACATTGACCACAACTAGGATAATGTAAAGTGTTACCCCCTCAAATATATATATTTTTTTCTATGTAGATGTACATGGGTCATCATGCCAACTTGGAAATGAACTCATGTGTTATCATGCAATACAAATCAACATTAAAAATTTAATCTTTTATAAACCTAAATTAAAAATAGACATATTCCATTATCATCACAAGATAATCAAAGATTATTATACAATACACTATTATACATAATGTAAAGGGTATTATATAGACAATCAAGATGTAAGGAATTATAAATAATTTAGTACGATGAACAATAGTATACCATTATATAGACTAATGGTTATTGGTTCCTTTCCTTTATCTAGTAATATGGATAATAGTAGACCATTATATAAAATGTAAAGGGTATTATACATACAAATAAGATGTATGGAATTATATAGACTATAATAATATGGACACTAATAAGTCACTAAACAGACCGATGGTTCATTGGCTCCTTTCCTTAATGTAACAAGATGGAAAATAGTAGACCATTACACATAATGTAAATTCAAAACCATCACTACTATAAATTATTTCCAAGTGAAGGAAAAACCATCACAAGGGTTACTCTACTAAGTATAGACATTTAGTAAATCTTACTTTCAAAATTATTATTGTAATGGAAAAGGATATTAGAACCAATTTTTAGTATCATTATACTATATCATATCACATAAATTAAAATTTAATATGTGATATCCATGGGCCCTAAACAACATAATGAATAATTTTAAAAAATTTAAGGCACCAATAAAATGAGTAATAATGTTAGCATAATTCTAAATATTACAATTTGGGGAAAATACATTCATAATATAAACTTCATTTTTTGTTAGAAGAACCTTATACAAGGTCTAATAATCATTACCCTTTCAAGGTATGGTTTTTTAGTATCATGTCACAAGGACAAAAGGGATACCAAAATATATTCACCCTTAATAATATAAATTTATCCTATTGAGGCAAATAATTCTTTAAAACATGAACTAAGACTAGTTTTATAATTCCCACCAAAAATGAGGACTCATTCATTTAGTTAAAACAAATTCAAATGATTTAGGGTTTTAGCATCAAATATTAAAATGCATTTGAAGTTTTCAACATAGCTCAACATATATTTACTATCATTCTTATCCAATATATCAAAAAAGAAAATGGTGTCTTAACAAAACTCTAAGTTCCATTTGGAATATCATTCTTGGCATCTAGAAATTCATTTCAAAATAAAGAATTATATTTGTTTGGTTTATGTATAAAATTTTATTAGGTAACAAAGTGATATAGTTGTTGTATCAAGGAAAAATTACAAAATTATTTATAAAATACTAAATCTACTTGAATCAAGGTGAAGCATTTATTCCTTTCATAAATTTTATAACAATGAAAGAAATACAATACTAAGTTATTCACCACCTATGTCACTATTTCCATTAGCAATAAGAAATTAAACATTAGAAACATCCATTCATATCACCATTTAAGGGAATAGTTATAATCACCCTCAGCATGAGCTGAGTCATAAAAATCACATGTAGGTTTCAACATAGAATAGGGTATTATCTTAAAATCATTCCCAAAAAATCATACCATTAAGTTCAAGAAACATCTTAGCAAAGAATGGGTTTCCATGATCCTTTTATTATTTACTTGATTGAGTTATCAACAAAAATTAGCATAATATGTGTTTTGAAAGCCCACAAGAAACACTTATACATGGTAGGTTTCACATCAACATAATTATCATAGAACAACTGAGGATAACTTTCACATGCCAATCATTTAATCTTAACTTATATATGATAGCAAGAGATAACTAGAAGGAAAAGTATTTACACACCAAATACAAGGAAACCACACAAAAAATTAACCCTTATTTTATTTCATTTCATGTATTAGCATAACGAGTATAGTGAAAATGGAATATAAATTCTAATTTCAAAGTAACTTATAAAAATCCATGCCAATTACTATTTGAAAAATAACTCACACTCTTATACTTTGCCTCCTAGAATAGGGCATTATTACATTGAGAGTGTGTAATTCTATATTGGATTTTTTTTCCAATATTTGATCAAATAAAAATATAATAGTCATAAAAAACACACATCCACTTTTAAAAGTAAGTTCCATTTCAAATAATGCACATGCAATATTCCTTGAAGTCTAAGTTTCAAGCACAATCATGTCTTCCATGTTCTCAAAGCCAAACCAACTAATACAGTCATGTATAAAATCAAAGGAGTGTTTCAAGAGAAGATTCATTGACTTATAACCAACACTTACACCCAAATTAAGCAAAAAGTAATAGACTTGATCCCATATATAAGAATACATAGTTAGGAAATAGACTAGGGGTCAAAATTCTAAACATTCAAAATCCATTATCTAGAATACATAGGTATAGAGTTCAATTTCCTTTATATGTAACATAACCAAAAAGTTCAATAGATTAAACTAGGTTCATTTTTTTAGGGTTTATAAATATCAGTTGAGCATCTCAAAAAGACACAACCTTTAAATATTTAGTATTGATAATCCTATTGAGCATTTGGAACATGAAAATGGTTATGGCAAATGATAGTGGTTAAGCCAAACCCTAGGGATGAAGGAAAATTAAATGTGCTTTATTACCTAGTTAAAACCCTATGCTCCTTATATATATAGTTATTAAATGGAGGGGTTTAATAACTTACCTAGTTAAACCTAGTTTGAACCAAAATGAATTCCAATGACAACTACCTATAGAACTTGTTAATCTAGTAATGGTGATGAATAAGACTTCCTCCCATAATTTACCAATCCACTAATGGATATGATTGAGAATATGGGAGGGGATGGAGATCTCAAAAAGGGTTATGATATTTTAAAATGATGATAATGATATGTTGTGTAAGAAAATCATTATTCATGAATGCATTGTGGGGTTCAATGAATAAATAATCATAGTTAAACAAAACCCTTGAGGTTAAGGAAAATAATAATGATTACATTAAATTTCAATGCCTTAATGGAGGAGTTTATGGTGACCATTTAGAGTTCAATGTCAATTTTTATGGTCCATGTTAAATTCATTAGCTAGTTATGCTCAGTGCTCTCTATTAAACTACTTGGTGTGTTTAGAAGCCCTATCGATTCAATCCTCATTATGCCTATTTGGACTACCACCAAAGATAAAAAAAAGTTCAAGATGAACTAATTTTTTTTAACCATGATTCAACATGTTCACCACTTATTCATACATGTGCTACATGTTATCAACCTAGTTCAACTTAGCCATCTTTCTTTCAACTGCCTTGTGCACTGCATCCCTCAATCATTGCTTCATTTCATTTTTAAAAAATTTCCCTAGCCTAGGTTAAGCTCTTGACTCTCATCTACATATTATAATATATAATTATTTAATCTATTATATGTAATATAAATTAATTAATTAATATGATATAAATATTATTAATGATATTATATATTATATAATATATTATCAAATTAGTAATTATATATATATATATATATATATATCATTAAATATTTATAATATATTATAGTATTATAATATATTAATATAGTATAATTTATTTAATAAATATATAATATAATAATACTATATATTAATATATATATATATATATATATATATAATTACATCTAAAATATATAAAAATATATATTTTTCAACAATAATGTAATATATTATAATAATATTATTACACACACATTATTTTAGATCAAATTATTCTTTGGTACAAGAACTCATTCATAACATTTTGCAGTTAATTACTCAAGAGGAGAAAAAAAATTTACTAAAACCTATTACTATTGAAGAAGTTAATTCTATTATTTTTATTCTAAATAAGGACAAGCCTCCAAATCCTAATGGGTTCCATATATATTTTTTAATAATTATTAAGAGATTTCTAAGTTGGATTTAGTTGCAGCTATGGATGAGTTTATTTGTTTAGGAAAGCTTTTGAGATAAATCAAAAATACTTTCATTGTTTTGATCCCTAAAAAGTATGGTGCTTCTTATTTTTTAGACTTATATCCTATCTAATTTTATAATGTAGTTTACAAGATATTCACAAAAATAATTTCTATTAGATTGCATTCACTGATGGAGAAAATTATTTCTATCAATTAGGGTAATTTTGATCCTGGTAGACAAATTTGGGATGGTATCATTGTTGTTCATGAGACTATTTATTATATGGATGAAGGTAATCAAGAAGGAATTATAGTTAAGTTGGACATGAATAATGCATATGACAAGATGGATTGGGATTTTATTGACGAGGTTATTATAAAATTTGGTTTTCATGTTCAAGTTAAAAAATTGATCCATACTTGTGCCTCTACTACCATGTTTTATTCTTAGAAAATGGGGTTCTTTAATATTTTTTCATTAGTAAAAGAGGAATAAGGTAAGGATATTTGTTGTCCCCTTTTATTTTCATCATCATGGCTAAAAAATTTAGTAGATCTCTTTGGATGTCCATTATAAATGGGAAATTATTAGGCTTTAATCTAGCTTTGGGGGTGGATCCTTCTCACCAATAATGTTTTGATGACACTATATTGATAGAGGATGCAACCATTAGAAAATATATAGAGATTAAAGTGGTCATATTAAATTATGAGGAAAATTCTAATAATAAAATCAATTTTTAGGAAAGCTCATTATTTTTCAACACTCCTTTGGATAAGCAATAAAATATTACTCGCATTTTGGGTTTTCAAATAAAATATTTTCCTTTTTCCTATCTGGGGATGCCTATATTTAGGTGTACTTTGCCTCTTAAAGTTTTGAACCTATTATTATAAATATTTCAAAAAAAAATAACATGTTAGAAAGGATTGATCCTATCCCAAGCTAAAAAGTTGATGATTATTAGAAGGACCTTGTAAAGCTTCCTGATTTATTTAATTTCATTGTTTAAAATTCATAAGTGTATAGCTAAGAATATTGAGAAGATTCAAAGAATATGTCTATGGACTGGGTCTAAATAAAAAATTTATATTTCCTTTAGTTTATTGGGATAAGGTATGTACCCCCAAAACATATGGTGGGATCGATCTTATAAGGTTGAAATCTATGAACATAATACTTATGGCCAAGCAGAGATTGAGATTCATCAAGGAATAAAATCAATGTACTAATATTCTATGTGTTAAATATTTAGAATCGAGAGATGCTTTGTAGTTTATACTTGATGATAAATTTGTCAAAGGATCATGTTTCTATAATTAATTAGTAATTACTAGAGATATTATCCTCAAAGGTAGTAAATGGAATATAGGTAAGGGAAATAAAGTGAGAATCTAGGACTCTTAGATTTTAGAATGCCCTTTGATGGAACTTGAACCTTGGCATCAAATAGGTCACCTCTACAAATGAAATATGGTTTTATGGTGATTGATTATATCCATCAATTAGTAAGAGGGAGGAGTTTGAAACTATTGAATATGAAAAAACTAGAAGGTGAAGGTAATAACATTTTATCTAATTTGAATATATTACTTAAAGGTGTTTATGTTAATAATATTCTCAAAGAAGATGATTTAGTGTGGATTTATTCCTTTGATGTACATTACAATGTAAAATATGGATATAATAAGGTGTTTAAACACCTTCAATAAAATTTCCCTTAGATCAAAATCTGGGATAAATCTTTAATCCCTAAGGTTAATATATTCCTCTATCTATTGGTTCAAAATAAAATTCTTACCATAGACAATATTAAGAAGAGAGGATTGTTTATCAAAAATATTTATTCTTTATGTGAATTAGAGAATGATTTTATCAGTTATTTTATGATATAATTCTATTTCTATTTTAAAGTCTGGGGATTTTTACTAGATAAATTTTAATCTTTTTGGTCTCATCACTCCTTGAGAGATTTATGGTTGTCTTGGAAAGCTCCATTTAAAAATGAGGATCTTAAGAATCTTTGGATAATGTGCTTACCCCATTTTATTTAGGGCATCTAGAAGGAGATGAATAAAAAAATATTTAGAAACTATAAATATTACATGTATGTTGTTACTAATATGTTTGATTTCATTCTGGATAACTTCAAAAGTAGTAAAGCCACTAAGAAGACTATCTAGTCTGATGATAAAATCAATATTGTTAAAAATTGGTAGCTAAATGTCTAAAACATGGTTTCTTTGTATCCTACTATAAAGTTGAGAAAAAGGGTTAAGTGGTAGATTCCTTCCCCATGATGGGTGAAAGTAAACTTCGATGGGGATTCTAATGGAAACCTAGGGGACCTATGGAGGGGGAGGTGTCCTTCAAGATGATAAGGGATATTTTTTGGATGTCTATGTGGGTGCAATAAGGATTAAATCAAATCATTGGGTGAAAGCATTGGCATCAATATGGGTTCTTCAATTGGACAAATATTTTGGAGTGCATCAATGGCTATAGAGGGTGATTCATTTAATATTGTGAACTTTCTTTCCAAGAAGAATTATATAAATTGGAATATTAGATGTATGATGGAAGAATATCATAACATCATTAAATATCTCCATAATGTTTGTATTCATCATGTGTATAGATAAGGTAATCAAATTATAGATTAGTTTGCTAATGTGTGGGTGACAACTAGTAGCTTCAAGATATGGGTTGGAAAAGAAGATGTACCCAATGTCATTCTTCATAAAATTGCATGAGAGATCCCATTTCAGGGATGCTAAGAGTGGTTCAAATAAAAAATTTAAAGATACTCACCCTTCATGTTTTCCAGTATGGGAAGGGGTATGATTATTTAGTATCTCATCATTTCCAAGACTATGCTTATGATATGTAATCATGAGTCTTGGTAAATTTGTAGTCCCATACATAAAGGTGGGGATAGATTTCCTATAGGTTTTATAAAAGGTATGAGGCAACATATTTAGATTTGGGTGAAGTGTGTGAATTAGTTAAATGATGTTATTTCCTTTGTTATGATTACTTTGTCTAGGTACATCTTCCAAATATAGAAATGAGGTAAAATTATCTTTGTCATAATGGGTGGGGATTTATGCAGGGTTGAACCTTCTAATCTAGTTGGATATCTAAGGAAGGATGTCAAGTTATGGGGTATCCTTTAGGAAGGTATATTTTTGAGTTTTATTCATTGAATTAAGGGGTATGATCAGCATATTTCTTATTGCTTTGCTTACAGTTGGAATGAAATAATGGTGGAGATCAAGGTAGTTTGCATTGAAGTGACTGGGGAGCTAATTATGTAGGTCATAGGGCTAAAATTTGAGGAAACCAAATATTTTAAACCAAGTAAAGATAACAAGGAAGATAATGAAAAATTCCTTATATAAGGTGAATAATTGACTAATTTTCAAGGTGGTTTTTTGAGATAATATTTTCCTCACCATTTAGATGAGGTGGCTAAACTAATCATGCAATTCATTATGTTTTGGGGAATATATAAGGTAGTGATTTCATCCCACTCTATATTTATTAGTTACTTCAAGTAATACATCCCAATTAGTTTATTTTTTTATAGTCTAATTTCTTTGGAAAGTTTTATTCATGATATGAAAATAGGCAAGAAGAAGATTCCTCTTCATTGGACTATTTTTTAAATCTATAAGTACTTCAAATCTATTAATAGTGGCCATGTATTTTTCCTAATATGGAAATTAAACATAATATAGATAAATCAGGGATCAAACATAATCTCATAAGTTTGTCCATGGCTAAACAATCATTTCAAGAGGATGGGAAGGATCTGAATGAAGTTAATAGTTTTATGGGAGCTAAAAAAAACACTATGGGAGAGTCTAATAAGGATCAATAGGAGGAATCAAAGGAATGGGTTAAATAATTTATAACTAGATTGAAATTTATTAAATCCTAAAAAGAGGAGGATATTAGGAATTCTAGGGAAGGTGAAATAGCTAAAGGTAATATTAAGGTGGATGTTGAGTTAAATTTATATGAAAGGAGATCTAAAAATAAAGTAAAATCAATGAAATGGATGAGGAGCTTAGATTTTAAAAGGCTATTATAAGATGGTTTCATAAGTATCATAATATATTAAAATATGCCCTTTGCATGAAAGAAGAGATGAATGAGGTTATGATACAGGTCAAATGTCTAAGAGATAAAAAATATATTTTGGAAAAAGAAAAAGAGAATCTTAAAGAGAATTTGAGCATTTTGGCCAATGGAGAGCTGAAGAAGGTGATGATATAAGTTAAACTGATGAGGGAAAAAGTTATCATTTTGGAAATAGAGAAAGAAAAGCTTAAAGATAATTTGATTATTCTTGTGATTTTTAGTAAGGTGACAATGCAAAGTTACATTACTAGCATGGATATTCTTAGACAAATTTAGGGGAGGAAATAAGAGGATGAAGGCACTAGTAGGTTGAATAAATGAGCCAAAGGGGTGGTGATGGATAAAGAGGTAGAACTTAATCCAAAATAGATTATAAACATGGAAATAACTCTAAATAGGATGTTTTTCAATTAGGAATATGCCTTTGGTGAGCACAAAGATCATTAATGGTCCCAATTTGCTTCTAGTTTGTTTTTTTGTTTTTCTACTATTATTGTGTTGTGTTCTAGTTATTTTTCTATGGGTTTGTTATTTTAAGCAGTTTTTATTGTATACTCTATCTCTCCAATCCTATACTATTTTTTTCTTATATAGGCTTGGGTCCCTATTGAAATACTCCCACTTTTAACATTAATAAAAAATATATTTATATATTATTATTATATATTATAATATAATTTATATTATAAAAAATACGTTAAATCTTATTTAATAAATAATATAAATTTATATATATTATTAATATATTCTTATATATTATTACTATATATTGTATAATGATAATTAATATAAATATTTAATATTTTATTATTTATTTTATAGTTTTTTATTTATAAGGGTTAAAAGTGGGTTTTGAAAGGCCCCCAAAAACATTCCCAATAAAACACATATATTATAGTAAATACCAATCCAAATCATATTACCAACTAACCTACAACATCAAGGCTACCACCAAAAGTGAACTTCAACCATCCTTCATCAAAAAGTCTCCTTATGCAAGTGACTATCCACAAATAGTTAGCAAAGAGGAATCACACAAGCTATAAACCTACTAGCTTAAACTAGAAAAAACATTAGGGCCCTCCCTCATCATGATATTTTTGGGAATAGCGAGTCATTATAGTTGGTACATGATCCATTTTATGTTTTCCTTTTTTCCTCTTACAAACTACACTCCAATCATCCCTATCTCCACAAGCTTCTAAAAAAAAAGGTAGAGGTATTTCTAACTCCTTGATGGGTTGGAAATAACCATTTAAATCAAGGGTTGATTCAACTTCAAATTGTCCTTGATTCCTCCATAGCTTTTAACCCCTCATATCTTGTTTATTATAAATATATATTACTATATTATTTATCATATATACTAGTAAAAATTAATATAAATTATTATAATATTATATCTATTTTTTTATATTAGTATGGTATATTATTAAATTAATATAATATATTAATCATAGTATTTTAATACATTATATTATGATTCATAATAATAATTGTATAGTATCGTGTGTGGGTGGGTGGGTGCGTAGGTTAATAAGGGTTATAGGGCCCATTTCCCATAAAATAATTCCAAAAATTCACAAATTTTTTTTAATGACAACAAGTCAAAAGGCTTGGATTAGAAGATAGCAAAAGAAATGAGAGGAAAGAAAAAAACTCAAAATCAGCCCTTAGTGACCCAAAAAACCTTTAGATATATTTGATCTTATCCCAAACTTTAGATAAATTAGGCCAAGGGGTAAAGGTGTTATCAGATTTTATGACATATTTCATCTACACCATAGTTTTCCAACCTTATTATCTTCTCTATAGCAATGAATATCTTCCCATTCCATGAAGCAATCAATAAGGGGCTAGTAACTATGCATAATATTATCAATATTCCATGTAAAATATTTTTTATTTTTGATATCATTATCATTAAATCACTTTTAATAATCAAGTTATTTATGCCACAATCCTGATTCAAATGGATACCCAAAGACAAATCTTAAGATTCAACTTCATTTTTAGTGTCATACATAAGGAGAAAGGAGGTAGTTCTAATTAGAGAGCCATCATAATCATGAATTACATAGCCATATCCATCCCTTGAGACCCTAAGATTACCATGTGAAGCTCCATTCACATCCAATTTTAAGAAATTAGGATTAGGGGAATCCATGCAGAGAATAAGTGACTTAGTTCACCCTTTAGGAGAGCCAAGAGAAACTAGAGCAGATAAAAGAAGCCAAGATTCAATAAATAAATATCCCAAGCTAAGAGAGGGGAATAATGGTTAGCTATGTTTGAAATAATAACTTTAGATATGGTCTATTCAATTCTACTTAAAATGGATTCTATCAAATAAATTTCATTTTAGAATATTATCTTTTTGCATTCCCACTATAGGTTCTAAATGAGAATGGAGGGACTGTAGGTCCAAATAGAAGAGAAGTGAGATGATAAGTAGAGAATTGGATAAGAATCAAAGATGTAACTTAATTCAACTCTAGTTTTAAGCATATCCATAACCAACATTTATTATAAAATGAATAATAAAGGAGAAGGTGATTGAGAATGCAAACATTTGGTCTAATTACACTCATTCATTATCTTTTGTCCTAAGTAAGAATATGCCCTGAATAATCCAACCAAGATAAATCACTTTCTTTTGGAAGGTAGTCCTTTTAGTTTGCCCAAAATCTACTCCACAAGTCCTCCTAAGGGTTAGTTGAGTGAGAAACAATATTGAATCTTGTTTTGATAGAATAAGACCTATTTTAGTTGTCATCTATCAAAGGGTGTCTCGGTCATGACTAAAATGGAAAACATGACCAAAGAGAAATGATTCAATTTTGTCAATCTATGTAGATGGAAGAGGAATATTTTTAAAACTCTTCTAACATATAAAAGTATAGGCAAAAAGGGACTATATCTCCTATTATTTATATACTTCCAACCCCTAGAGCTGAATATAAAAAACTCTAATTTCATCTGAGCCTGGGATCAAATCTAGAGGTGGAAATCCATTCTAAGAGTTTCTCCAAAACAACACTTTGGTGCCATCACCAATTTCCCAAAGAGGTAAATTTAGAGATCAATAAGTTGAAAGAGAGTATAAAGTTCCAAATTTGATAAACTTTGAGAGGATCTTGGGAAGAGATCAAACATTTTGGGTTGAAGGAACCAATATACTTGTTGTATAAAAGTTTACTCCATCTGGCATTAATATTGGATTAAATTGCCCAAATCAATTTAGTAGCAAGTGTAGTATTATGAGAAGAGAGGTCATGGATACTTGCATTACATTGAGATTTTAGATAGCAGACTTTTCCCCATGAAATAGGTAGAATGAAATGACTATCTTCTTATCCTTGCCACAAGAACTTACACATTAGTTTGGATAGATTGTCTTTTATTCTAGTTGGAATGTGTAACACAAACATAATATACATGGGTGTGATAAATTCTTGCCTTTCTAGTTGTTAAGATGAGTATGAAAAGAGTGTAGCAAGGATTTATGATGGGAATATTTTAAACCACCAAAGAAGAAGGAAATGAGGGAGGGTGATGATATTAAATCCAAAAATATTATAGATTTGATATTTTGTTAACTCAAGGGTATTAAAAAATAAAATGCGAGATATTTCTTCATTAATGGATTTCCCTGATGCCAACAAATAAGTCTCAAGAATGCCTTTAAGACACCTAGGTTCACTTTTGTGAGTAATTCTAAACAATAAGGTGTTATATATAAATTTATAATGAGTGAAAGGATATAAAATATCAATAGCATAGATACCCTAGATTTCATGTCTAACATTTGTAGTGAAAAGAGACCAACCCAAAGCTTCTACCATCAGGATGAAGAGGAAGGGGGAAAGAGGGTCACCATGATGTAGACCTCCCAAAGATTTGAAGAAACCTATAGGTCCCACATTGATCAAAATAGGGAATATTTATGTAGAAATGAAATTGAAAACCCATTCATGCCAAGTTTTAAGAAACCCAAATTTTGTAAGAACATTCATTAAAAAATGCTAGTTAACTCAATCATAAGCCTTGCTTATCTCAACTTTAAAGAACATACCTTATTTTCCATTTTACTTTAAGGAATGAATGAGGTCATGTGAAATTATGGTACCTTCAGATATTAATTGACTAGGAACAAATCCTCCCTATTCTATAAATACAAAGTGGAAGTAGCCACTTGAGTCTAAGAGCAACACCTTTAGAGATAATCTTATAGACTATATTATAGAGATCAATAAGATGAAAATGAGTAAGAGATATTGATTGATCCTTCTTTGGAATAAGGGAAAGAAAGGTAAAATTTAGGTCTTTCATAATTCTTCTTAATTTTATAGAATTTTCAGCCACATTAGTGACATATTTACCTACTATGTCCCAAAATATTTGAAGAAAGAAGCCAAAAAACCATCCAAACCAGGGGATTTATCCCAAGCCATGGAGAAGAGAATGAAGTGAAATTATTTTAATTAAAAATGTGCCATAAGCATTAAATTATAATTGGAATTTAAAATTGGGTGGATAACACGTAGAATTGATTATTGATCCTATAAATTTGAAGGTTCCTTGATAGTTAAGAGATTATAAAAAAATACACATCAACCTACTTGATATTTATTGGTTCACTGACCCAAATCCCATTATCATTTTAAATAGAAGATATTTTATTGACAATCATTAGAATTTTAGTCGAGTTTTGAAAAAAGTGAGTGTTATGATCCCTAGCTTTGAGCCATCCTTCATGGGAATTTTGATTTTAGTAATTTCTTCATCTAACTATGAAAGCAAAGATTTTTTGTGATTGTAGATTTGTCCATCACATCTTAGAATACCTATTAATTTAAGGAATCAATTTATTTATCAATGTTTAGCTTCTTTTGAAACTGAATATGATTCCAATCATGTAGATAGGTTTGGATATAAGATATATTTTAGAACCCCAAATTAGAGGATCCAACCACCCCAATTTCATCAAAACTAGAATACTAGTATCATAGAGCCACATAAATTAAAATTTTAAGGGGTAGTGAATTGTAATAGAGTCATATAGGATAATGGTCGGACCCCAAGGAAGGAGGAAGGAATGACCACACTCTCCAAATATAGATCTATGATTAGCCAATCTAGATTGACCAAAAACTTGTCTAAACACCTTGAAATGTTTGTAAATCCTAGACATTAATTTATCCTTGTAAACTAACCTATCTTATCTCTAATTTGAGAAAAGAGTTAGACAAATTTTTTTTATAAAAATCAAACAAACCACCTCTATATTTGTCCTTGGTTGATAACACTATGTTGAAGTCACTACCCAAAAGAATTCTATGTGGGGAGAGGTTCTGAAGGTGAACATAAATTTCATTCCAAAGAGCCTAATTTAACAAAATATTGGTATAGGCATAAACATTTAAGAGAGAGAAATTTAGTTTGGATAACTAATCCTTGATTTTTCAAAGTTGCTAGTTATTTTATTGGTACATTAGGTTGCACAAAATCTATTAGTGTTCCATATCATCCTAAGATCACTTGAAGTACTAATAAAATTATAAAAGTGTTTATTCCAACCAATCCAATCTTTCTATCAGAGCCCCTCAACTTTAGACTTAAATAGTTTTGTTTCTTGAATAAATAAGATGTCTTCTTGATGAAAAACCATGCAATTCCAAATTAAGTGTTTCTTGTTAGGGACATTGAGGCCCCTAACATTATAACATATGTATTTCATACTGAGGGAGGGGGATTCCCCCATCTTCCACCCCTACCCTCACCCCCACCCACCACTTCTTAGATAAAAATAAGTACTTGATTTCCTCTTTCATTCCTACTTCAACCTCAACTAAAGCTCTAGAAATCTTAGATTTTCTACTTCTTTTAGGTTTCTTATTGTAGTTAATTTCCTAAAGAATGTTAGGGGTAGAATGGATGCCAAATTTTAGGGTTAGGCACCTCATCTTTGTCCTCTAAAGGGGTGATTTTTGGATTATCTACCCATTCCTTAATCCCTTTGAAGGCATCAGGTTTACATTGATCTTCCATAAAATGATGAAGGATTGAAGCAATATCTATGGATTATTTATAAATTGAATTTATCTCCAAAAGCGTGGAGTAAGGATTCAATTGCTCAAAAGAGGCTTCATATGGAAGGTTATATATTAGGGTTGGCTACTTTAGCTATTGCACTTAAGGAAAACCTTTAATAGCCTTAAAATCAAAATAATTACCATGGATAAACTTAAAAAGAGAGGTATGTTTCTAATTAATAGATGTCCCTTGCGTGAAGAAGAGGAGGAGACTTTTAAGCATTTAGTGATTAATTGTTCATTTGCCTTTATAGTTTGTGGAACACTTTAGATAATTTTCAAACTTATTTGGCTCATCCTTATTCTTTTTTAGAACTATGAAATTATTGGAAATATCTTTTCAATAATAATAACCAAAAGAAGTTATGGTCTTGGGAACTCCCCCATACTATTTAGGGAATTTGGAATGAAATAAATGATAAAGTTTTCATAGATAGGAAAAGTTATAGTAAGAGGTTTGTTATTAAAATCAAAAATCTCTTGGTGGAAAATTTTAGGAGTATCAAAATAAAAAAAAGGAAAATTTTAGTGTTGAAGAGCTTAAAATTTCTAAGAAATAGAAAATGAATCTAGATGAACTGTCATGTATTGACCTTAGAATAGAGTTCAAGAAGATAATTAAATGGTAAGCCCCTCCACCTAGATGGGCCAAACTAAATTTTGACAGGGCATCCAAAGGAAATCATACATTATTGAGTGAGGGAGGAATCCTTTGAAATAACAAGGGTGAGGTGGTCACAACTTATGCAAGAAACATGGGAGTCTAATACAATCATTGGGTAGAAGCATTGGTTGTACTATGGGGCATATGACTAGTTAAGGAGGTGGGTATGAATCAGTTGATCATAAAAGGTGATTCCCTCAATATTTTTAACTATATTTGAAATAAAAATGTAGCTAATTAGACTATTAATTATATGATGGAAGAGGTATATGATATCATTATTTCCTTTGATATAGTTCATATCCAATATATATACAGAGAAGAAAACCAAATTGTTCATTGGTTTACTAATATAGGAGTTCTTTCAATTAGTCAATAAATAGTTTAGTAAGGAAGATCTATCTAATGTCATCATCAATAAGATTAATATTCAGGATCCTCATCTAGTTTCTTGGGAGTAAGGTTAAAGGCCATAAAATTGAAGAAGGCACTAATCTTTCTAAATACTTATCTATGGTTTATTTTATCTTGGTCATTATTCTTTTTAGGAACTATAATATTGTGGCTCCAATTATTTATAATTATAATGGGGAAGGTCATATATATACCCATGATAAGAGGGATGGTTTTCACATCCTAATCATGATTACTATGGCATATTTCATATTAATCATTATAAGGAATGTGGGAAGGTTATTAAAAGTCACTATTATGTTAATGCAATAATTTGAATTAAGTTGGGGATCAAAATCAAGGACTTTGTAAATTTTATTAATATTATTATGGGTGGAGATATATGTAGGGTGGATCCCTACTTGTTTGATGTCTTGGTAAAGGATGCAAAGATTTGGAGTATATTGTAGAAGGGTAGTTTTACCAACTTCATTCAAAATGTTGAGGGCTATGATCCACATATATCAAAGGATTTTTCTAATAATTGGAATAAGATATTGGTTAAGTTGAAATGAGTCAATATTGAAGTAATCAAAGAGGTTATTTCTCATGTTATTGGTATGAAAATTAAAGGTCTGGAGTACTAAAAAATAAGTACGGGTAACAAAAAAGAAATTGAGAATTTCATAGTGGATGAAAAGGAGTTGATCAAGATTCAAGGTGAATTCTAGAAATATTATCTTACCCATCCCTATAATGAGGTTACCGTTGTAGACTTAGATTTCACCTTAGTTGAGCAAAGGATTGATTAGGTCCTTTTACTCAAACCTATTCCAATATGGGAATGACCCTAGGTTGTGGGTTACCTAATCTTGGGTCAGACCTCTAAGATTTTTAATGAGGCTAGCTCCTCTGATGCATCAATTAAATGCTCTCATAAGACCTAAATAGGTTGGGATGAAAAGAGAGGAGTTATATGAATTAAACCTAAACTAACTTGTGGTGATGCACCATGAATTCATTGTATCCACTCATAAGCTTGAACTCTCAACACACTAATGGACTATGAATAGACTTAACATAATGCCTAAAATGGTTTCCAAGAAATGGTGCTTCACCTAGAGGTCAATTTGATTGACTTATGTTGGAGGGAAATGAGGGTAAAGCCTGATTGAAGGAATTTACAATCAATAATCCACTTTATACTTGAGACATCAACATTAAGACATGCTAGATGACCTGTAAGGAAAGTTTTTTAGCACTTAGATTAAACTTGGACCTAAAAAGGGAAGATGAAAACCACTTTTACATATCAAAAAAATACAAAACACTAAGTACATATTGGTAAATAACTACAAATTTTCCTATTCATTAATCCAATATGTGCATGAGTACAAATTATGGTAGAGCTTAGTCATACTAGCCCTTGAGGGATCCCTTTTCAAGGCTTATAATCCTATAGATATATAGATATATATATATATATATATATAGTATAATGGGATGAGAGAGATGGGGAAGGATCACTAGAAGAATGCAGAAGGGCTCATCATGATTAAGGATAAGATTATAATTTCACATAATCATTATAAATATTTTATTAAATCCTTCTCAAGCTCCTCAAAAGGTTATGGATGCCAAAATTTCTAATGTGAGCAATCATGAATGACCGCCCAATTCTCCTCAAGTTTTCCCCTACATTAGTGTCACTATTTCTTTTTTTTGGCATTATGGAGAATGTGAATATCAAGACTTAGCTTTAGGAATTAATTCCCACCACCATATGAATCTCTCTTGATCTACTCAACATTAATTCCCTTCACTATCTTCCTTGATGATGCTCAATATTCTTTACGTTACTAGGTAGTTACTTAAGCTTTCTCATGATGTTCTTTCTAACATTCCTTACACAGCCACCATTCTACCATTGATTCTAAATCTTGAATATATACATCCATATTATATATATATATATATATATATATATATTATGGATGAAAACTAATCTCTTTATTGGTTTTCATATAGTCATGATTAGAAATGGAGGTTCTTAGGCTAGGGTCTCTTGAGTTTGAATGAGATGTAAAACCTACATCTAGAATCTCTCAAAAAGCTTTACAAGGATTTAATGGCATTTGATGGCTTTACAAGATTTGATCCTAGTTATCCATATCATGTTTCATCTTTAATTTATGTATTTTACCTACTCAAGGTGATAATATCAATTTTCCAACATGTCTGCCTTCATGGTATCATCTGGTTCAACCTGGATCCTATTCGATCGTGGTTCCTTTGTATTTACTTTTCCCAAGTTGAAAGATACTTCTTTGACCTCCAATGAAAAATATCTTGGGTTTTCCTTCACTCATTAGTTTTTGATGTTGAATCAATCCTATTGACCCCTTGACTAATCTCACACCATCGATCTACTTGGTATGAATTTCTATGAGACATAGATCTATCTTTTTGGGCCTACTAACTCTATCAGGTATCACACACCATTGGATATATGGTACAATTTAATGCCAACTATTGATATACTTATTTTTAATCCAATTTGATTTTTCATGAGGTCTACAATTGATGTTTTTGTACTTGTCTTTGATGTCTGTATGAACATTTTTGACATCTGCATGAATGTCTAAGGATTTTTAAATCCAAATGGTTATTTATCATGGCTTAATTTTGATGCTCACCCAAAAATTTTACTCTAATAGATCAAATTTGAAGGCTCTTATCTTGAGACAAAAGGCTCATCAAGATATGAATTTTTTAGACTAAGATCAAGGCATGAAGGATCTCATGTTCGTGTGTTTTTTGGCTTAAGTGGCTTTCTAAATGAATTTAGAAAATGCACAAAAGAGTTGATCAATCCAATTCTATGTGATGTGTAAGATGATCTAGATTTTATACTTGAGATCACTCCATTAGATCTTATATGCATGATTGAACGTGTATCATTAGATCTTGGAGTATCTATGCGACCCAAATTTGATGCTCGCATGCACATCTTATTCTATAAGTTTAACTTTAAATGCTTGTAACTTGAGATAGAAGGTTCATCAAGGCACCAAATTTTTAAGAGATAATCTTGGGAAAAATTACATCATGATCATGAAATATTTTGGCTTTGGTTATTCCCATAGGTGTATTTATTAAATGGACAACCGAGCTGATCTATACATCCCTACTTGACATGCATATGATGGTCTAGCTTCTCAAGTCCTATGTTAGTCATTTTTTCCTTAAATAAGGACACTATATGGCATATTAAATCAATCTAAGGAAATGGTAATCAAAGATTCAAATGATAGGGGTTGAAATTTTGGCTTGTGATGCCAAAAATGTTAACATTTTTTGCAACTCTAATGGCTTGACTAGCTTGTTGGTAATGGAATCCAGACACTTCATAGTAAGGTGAGTTAACAAAGAAGCATAAAATTATGAATCTCTAGATTAAATTTCAACCTTGACACCTCATAGAATTACATCAAAATAAGATACACATAAACAAGGAAATAAAATAAACATAACACTAAACAACACACCTAACAACTAAGAATAAATACAAGAAGGAAAAGGCAATAAGGCACAACTTACAAACATATGTAAAGAACTTATTTAGACAAACAAAAAAAATACAAAACTTACCTAAACTTTTATTTCATTCTCCCAAGATCAAATGGGAATGTTTTTTATCACTATAACACCCTGATATGAAGCTATCATATGATGATTTGTGTGTATTTAGACTTTAGCCAATGCGTGATAACCTCTTCTTATATCTAGCATTCTCCTGACTACCTGTAAGAGTGAAAAGACCATCTAGATTCATCCCTTTATGCATAGGCTGAGTATGAGGTTCAATAATCTAATCATAGTCCTCCTAAATATTTCTATATTGTATCACTAACCTTATCTCCTCTTTATTTAGGATCTACAACTAGTTCTATTATTTGGGTTCAAGATGATTAGGGATCAAAGAATTCTTGACAAGTTCCTTCTTTTCAATATTTTATTGGTGTAGAGGTGGGGTATCTAAATTCAGGTATAAGTCTTCTAAGTCTTCCAAAAGGACCTCTCATCTTGTTCAATGAATAAATCACAAGGTTTATTTGAACCTCTACCATCTATATGTAATTCATCAAGTTGATTACTCACCTCCTTCACTTTGGTATGATCATCATAAGGTTCTTGATTAGCTAAATTTTGCTCATCCTCTTCATCAATGGAAGGTGAAAACTCATGAGTCCACTCAAGTAGAATATCTTCTTTAATTATTATCTCTTATGTTGCATTTGAAACATAGGCCTATTTTTCAACTTCATCACTCAAATCTATCTTGCCAAGTTACTCAATCTCACCCAAGAACTCCAAACACAAGTGTTTCCACTAGTCTTTCAATGGATTATTGACCTTAATATTAATAATCATCATGGATGTTTCCACCTAATTGGTCTCTTATGAAAAGATCATCTTGTGTTTCATTTGGCTGAGCCTCATCATTATGACATTATAGCTACCCTTTATCATCCAAAGCTACTCATGCTTATCCTTTGATCCATTAGATTGTATAGGGGTCCCAATTTGAATCTCCTTTTAATAGACACTAGAAGTGTATTCTTCAAGGAACTTTTGACAGTCAACTACAACTATATCATTGTCTATCCCTTAAACAATTACCCCCTCCTTTACCAACTTTGATAGTTTTCCACCACGCTTGAATGATACAATTATGATTTTGGTGTACTTGACTTATTTTCAAGAGGGGAGAGGGTGGGTGAGTAGGAGATATCATTAGGATGCTTGATGCTTTCAAGGGTATCCTTCCAACTAGGTATCTTTAATGGTTTTAAAGGAAGCTCTTAGGATTGAGGAGGGATTTAAAGAGGGGTAGTAGGCACTTGAGTAATAGTAGATGAAGGACTAATAACAGATTTCACATCTTCCTTTCCTTCCTTACCCTCCTTTTCAAGGGTGGAATGATGAAATTAAGATCCATGGCTCATGAAGGATTCTATGTGGGTATTGTTTCAAGTGCTTTGGTGGGCATAGAATCTTGAACATGTGTGGATTAATTTTGAGAATGAGAGTGAAGGTATTCTACCTTTGGGTTGATTAGAGGAGGTGGTAGAATGTGGAAACTAGAGAGTAACTTGAACTTGATTCTCACATTCACACCATGTTTAAGTTTTCACACTATATGAGACAAGTGTTTGAGAAAGTACCCTCCAACCTTAGTCATAAAGTCATTACCTAAAAACAAGGCAAAATGAGGTAACAAATCTACTACATTAAGATCTTACACAACTAAAAGCTTGGGATCAGAATGGAGGGTGAGCTAAATGTTTTTAATAATGCTAAATACTTTCATGGGAGACCCATTCCATTGTAATTCAAAGTTAGAAATAGGTTTGTATCTCAGATTCAAGGTGTTTTCTATTAATTTAGGAATAACTAAAAGATTTACCTCATAATTAAGTAAATATATATGGACCAAGAAATCACCTATGACTAAAGAGGCAAGAAAAGGAGATGGGGTGACAAATTTAGCTGACTATTGTTGGATTACAAGGGTGGTTTGATGAGTAACAAGAGCTTGGCATTCAACCCTTTTCTATTGTCTAAGACTTTCCTGTAACTTGTCCCTTTCTTTTCTTATTCTCTCCATTTCTAAATGTAGATAGTTAGTTTTTGGTGTAGGTGTATTACAATCAGTAGTAGGTTGATAATATGAATGATTATGAGGATGAGGAGGTTTCCATGGAGGTAGAAGAGGTTAAAAGTATGGTGGATGATCTTGGTAATGTGTAGGATATGGATTATATGGTTGGTAAGGATTAGCGTACATGTCATATAGGTTATAATAAGGTGGAGGGTAAAACCCTACCTCATGGTCTACAATGAATATTTATGAAATATTTATATCAAATCAAAACCATGACTAAAAACCTTCTTATCTATGTAACCATGAAACCACTTGTATCTCTGAACTTGGGATTGATTGCAAACCTTCTAAAGATGCTTGAATTTGACCACAATGACTATAGATGATGTTGTTGATGCCTTTAGCTTCTAAATTTTTTCCAATATCTTCAAAACATACTTCAAAGCAATTAAAATTAGTCTCACTAGGTGTGCCAAAATTGTTGTAGGTTTAGATTGTACCCTAGCTGAGCAAAGGATTATTTAGGTCCTTTTACTCAAACATATTCTAACATGGAAATGACCTTAGATTATGGGTTACCGAATATTGGGTCAGACCTCTAATATTTTTAACAATGATAGGTCATCTAATGCATCACTTTACTACTCTCCTAAGACCTAAATAGGTTGGGATGAAAAGAGAGAAGGATTTGCATGAATTAAACCTAGACTAACATGTGGTGATGCACCATGAATTCATGGTATCCACTCATAATATCAAACTCTCAACACACTAATGACTATGAATAGACTAAATACAATGCCTACAATGGTTTCCAAGAAATAGTGCTTCACCTAGAGGTCTATTTGATTGACTTGGGCTAGAGGGAAATGAGGGTAAGGCCTAATTGAAGTCACAGTAAAAAATACACTTTATACCTTAGACATCAGCATTAAGACACACTAGATGACCTATAAGGAAAGTTTATTATAACTTAGGTTGAACTTGAACCTATAAAGGGAAGATGAAAGCCAATTTTACATATCAAAAAAATACAAAATAGTAAGTATAAATTGGTAAACAACTATAAAATGCTCTATCCATTAATCCAAGAGGTGCATGAGTACAAATTCTGGTAGAGTCTAGTCATACCATCCCCTGAGGGATCCCTTTTCAAGGCTTAAAAGCCTATATATATAGCAAAATGTGATGAGAACGATGGGGAGGGATCACTAGAAGAATGGAGAAGGGGTCATCATGATTAAGGCTGAGATTATTGATGCACATAATCATGACAATCATTGTATTAAATCCTTCTTAATCTCCTCAAAAGGTTATGGAGGCCAAAATTTATGCTACAATTAATCATGAATGGCTACCCAATTCTTCTTGAGCTTTCCCCTACATTAATGTCACTACCTCCTTTTATAGGAAGTAATCCTCACCACTATATGAATCTCTCTCAATCTCCTCAGCATTAATGCCCTTCACTATCTTCCTCGATCATGCTTGATATTCTTTATATTACCAGGTAGTTACTTGAGCTTGTTCATGATGTTATTTCTGACATTCTTTGTGTAGTCACCATTCTACCATTGCTTTTAAATCTTGAATATAGATCTATTTTAGATGAAAACCAATATCCTTTATTATTTTTTATATATTCATGATTATGAATGGAGGGTTGTAGGCTAGGGTTTTTTGATTCTAAATGAGATATAAAACATACATCTAGAATCTCTAAAAAATATTTACAGGGATTTAATGGCATTTAAAGGTTTTTTGGGATCTAGTATTGGTTATCCATATCATGTTTGATCAGGGTGGCATGATCATTTGTCTAATATGTCTACTTTCATGGCATCCTCTATTTTAACCTGGATCCTATTCAAGCTTGGTTCCTTTATATTTAGTTTGCTTGGGTCAAAAATTTCTTCTTCAACCTCTAATGAAAAACATCTTAAGTTTACCTTCACTCATCAATTGTCAATGTTGACTCAAGCCTATTGACCCCTTGACCAATATCACACCATCAATCTACTTGGTATAAATGTCTATGATCCATAGATATGCCTAGGCCCACTAACTCTATTAAGTGTCATGCACTATTGGATCTTTGGTAAAATTGAACACCAACCATTGATTTGCTTCTTTTGAATCTAAACAGTTGTTTCACTAGGTCCAAAATTGACATATGCATGCCCATATTTGATGTATGCATGAACATTTTTAAATCCAAATGGTTATTCATCATGGATTAATTTTGATGCTTGTGCAAAAAAATTTGACATCCACATGAACATCTAAGATATTTAAATCCAAATGGTTATTTTTCATGGCTTAATTTTGATGCTCATGTAAACATTTTAATCTAATAGAAACTTTAAATGATTGTATCTTGAGATAAAAGTCTCATCAAGATATGAATTTTGTAGATTAAGATTAAGGCATGAAGGACCTCATGTTCATGTATTTATTTTTCCTTGAGTGGCTTTCTAAATGAAATTATTTAATGTACAAATGAGTTGATCATTTCACTTATGCATGATGTGAAAGATGGTCTAGCTCTTAGACTTGAGAGCACTCCATTTGATCTTATATACATGATTGAATGCAAGCCATTAGATCTTGGAGTATCTATGGGGCTTAAATTTGATATTTTTGCACACGTCTTATTTTATAGGTTCAACTTTAAATGCTTTTAACTTGAGATAGAATGCTCATCAAGGCACCAAATTTGTAGGGGATGATATTGGGATAAATTACATCATTCTCATGCAATATTTTGGCTTTGGTTGATTCTATAGGTGTATTTATTAAATGCACAACCAATGAATATGATGGTCTAGATTATCAAGGCCTATGTTAGTCATTTTTTCCTTAAATAAAAACACTATGGGGCATAGAAAAGCAAGCTAAGGCAATAGCCATCAAAGATTCAAATGATAAGGTTTGACATTTTGGTTTATGAGGCCAAATTTTTAAAAGTTACTAAATATATCATGAATTTTATAACACTATAGGGTAGCTACAAATCAATCCTCTCTTTTCATTTTATGTTCCTCAATTAATTCAAGACTCATTACCATATTAGTATTCTATTTTACATTTTGAATTATTTATAAATATAGGTATTAGAGGTTAAAAAGGGTAAAAATCATTTTCCTTTGCACCAAGCTATCATATTCTTGATTTATAAGTATTATAAAACAAAGATAGGCCCAAGTCATATGTCTAGTGGGGAAAGACCCAGAACATGATGATTGTTAAAAATAGGTCTAAAAGTTTAGTTAAACCAAAATATCCTACTAGGGTGGCCTTTAATATTTTTTATAATGATATGGACCAAGATGATGAGGAGAATAGAAAATTTCCAAGTATTAATAAAGATAAATTGGACACCTCAAGTGAAAAAATAGAAGTGATGGCGACTTTGAAACTTTTGAAAACCAAAGGTTCTAAGACTTCTAAGAAGGTCAATGATAATGATAATGTGAAATGAAAATAGGTGGGAGATGATTTTGAAGAAATTACTGAAGAAATCAAGGAGTAGAGTAAAGTCAATCAGATGTCTGAAGAACTTGATTTACATAGGGACTTCCGTAGATGGTTCTTAAAATATCACTCTTTAAGGATTTCATTAGAAACAAGAATTGGGAGAGAGATGCCCTTAACATAAAATAATAGTTAAAAGAGGTGTCCCTTTAGGTGACAAAGTTAGAGGATAAGATGAGTAATTTAGATAAAGATAAAAAATCATCAAGGACAATTTGGAGACATTGGTGGGCTTCAACAAACCAAAAGTGCAAAACTATCTAAATAACATAGACAGGCTTATAAAACTTATCAAGAAGAGGCATGAAATTGAAGGTATAAGCAAGTTGGGTAAGAAAAAAAAGGGTATGACAAAGGACAAAGATGGATCCTCTGAGCTTCATTGTATGAAACACATGTAAAAATATTTAAATAATATGTTAGTTACTTGGGATGAATCCCTAGGGGTCAAAATTTTTAATGTTCCCCATTTTGCTTGTTTTGTTTATTTTATTTTGTTTCACTATTTTTGGTTGTTTTTTAGTCATTTTTATGATTTATAGTTATTGTGAAGTAGTTATTTCTCTATTTTTATAATCTTGGTATGCATATTTTAATTTTTTTTCTAGTTATGTTTCCCTAGTCTATAATTTATTTTTCAAAGGGTCGAGTCCTTTTTAAAAAACTCTCCTTTACCAATAATAAAATTAGTATATAAGTATTATATATTTAGATTATTGTTTCTTAAATTTTATTTTTTTAAATGTGATATAGGGTAAGTATTAATGGGTTTAAAGTGAGTTACGTCTATCTATTTACACTATTTTACTTTAAAACCCCTTCTTTACCAAAATGAAAAAGTACATCCCTTGCAACATAACTTGCACCTTACTTTATATTTAGTAAATTATATAGTATAATAATTTATATATTTATAAATATATTATATACTATGATATATTGTATTTATAATTAGTATATATAAATATGGACCCATGATTTTAATGTCGTATCTCCACATCCAGAACATTGTAGTGTTGAGTCAATTTGCACATTAGATGTGAAGCACTTCCATAATATAATCAGGTCTCATGGCATCCTCACCTACCCTTGAAAATTGAAAATCATGAATCTAATATGTCATAATCCTTCAATTTATGTACCCCTTTACATTGGGTGCAAGTCATGTAAATCCACTCGCTTCCTTGGATCTTGGTCTAGTGTATGGCATGGGCCCTTTGATATAAAATATCCCATGAAATACCCTATCATTTCCACTCACAATCATCACCCATCTCATCTTGAAATTTTTTACCACTAGCATGTTCTATATGGCATTACCCTTTCCCACTACTTCACCATTATTTAAACTTTCTATGAAATGAAACATCTCATCCCTGAATGGATTATTGTCATGTTGTATGAAGAAACACACAATCTCATTTTCCACTATCAATTCCATTAAAAATATAAGATTTTTTTTCTTAATAATTATTTAAAAAAAGTTGATACAAGGTCAGTAGTCATGAGTTAAAGGTGATACATGGTAAACATACAAATTTACACTCTCAATTTACATAGTTCTACTTTACCAAAAGAGAAAATTGCATCCCTTCCAACATAACATTCACCTTTGGGGAAAATTCTATTTTTAACATGTTGAAGAATGGAATGCCTCATTATTATCAAACATTAATATTTTTATATTTATTAATATTATCTTCACATACCCATTTGATACCCACAGTGAACAAACTAAGAGGGAAGTGAAAGAATATGGTGATGGATAGTTTGTGATTCATGGTTGAAATTTTAATGTTTTAAATTCTTAAACTTAAATATTTCTAATAAAGGATTTATGCTTTTTAATTTTTAATAAATTTTATGGATATATTAAATAGTATAAGTTCTTAGGCTTTATAATCTACAAATTATATGAGTATAATTAATATTTTTAGAACTTATTAAAATTTAATAGTTTTTTGACTAAAAGTTTAATACATTTGTGTAGATACTAAAACTAAATATTTATAGCATCTCATTCTTATACATTTGGAAAATATCAAGTAGGGTTATACCCTTAAAATCTAGACCTCCCTACTATTGAAAGGCTTGCATTAACCATCTTATTATGCCTAAATGATTATCTCTTAGTCTGATCCATATCATTTTGATGATTTAGGTCTCTTACACTACACAAAAAGATTAAAACTCGATAAAAATATTCACTATCAATTCAAATTCATATTTGTTTTCTTGTTTTTTAAACACTACCAACCATAAAGGGACACTACCATTGATGGTAGTGTTTAGATCCTTATTTAATGTACACTTGCCTAAATACATTCAAATTGTAAATGTTTATATTGGTTTATTTTTCTTATTAAACCCTTTCATGAGATATTTTCAAAAGGTGTGGTATAAATACAAGTATAATTATTCTCATTGTTCATCTTGTAAATACTAAGAAAACACCTACTACAACTCAATCAATAAACTTCACAATGAATCTATGCTTCCCTATTCATCCTTATTTTTGTATCAAGCATAGGAGTAATCACATTACAGATCTAAAGCATTCAAAGATAGTCCATGAGTAATATTTGTCAAATTACAAGGTAGATCATTGAATAAATATTTATATAGTATATTTTACCCTTGTGTATACTAATTCCTAGACATAGAGGATAAATACATAAGTCTGAGGCCCTTTGTTATAACCTAGCCTACATACTTTATTTTCCTAAACTGTTATATGTTTATAACATGCTTTTATACTATTTGACTATACTTTTGATCTATTATCTTATCAATAATATGCTAATTTATGTTATAATCTATTTCAAATCATATATATATGGCTATTTTTGACATTGGACTTAATATTCAAGTTATAGTTTCATTGCATATACATTGATTTGGTTACAACATTTAGTTGTCTGCATTATACTATTCAATTTAGCTATATATATTATACAAGTACTATTGATGCATGTATGTGGGTGTAGGTCTAGGTAAAATGAAATAAGTTAGTAGTGGACTCCTATAGTCATGGATAAGGGACAAGGGCAATGAGCAGTCAGATAATTGACATAGATAAAAAGAGATGTTGTACTTGAGCCATAATCACTATGTAATAGTCTATCCTTTTTTATTTCCATCTTTTTTTAATCATATTTTTATCTTATTCTTGTTTCAATCATCTTTTCAACTTTTGTTGAGTTTACCTTGATTTTTCATCATTGACCAGTTGGTATTAGTCACTTATTTGATTTCATTATCTAATTTTGTTAAATATAGTTATTGCATATTAATATTTCATTATGATATGCATAATCATTATTTTCATTATATCATAGGTCATAATTAGATTATAGCTAATTTTTCCCATAATTCTTGTTTTCATGAATGATAAATAAGGCCAGACCATTAAAATTGCTAACTTAAATAAGCTTATTTTGAACACTTAATAAAAATATTAAAATCTAGTATTGTCATGGATGTTTATAAAAGCATTTTAAATTAAAGCATAATCACTAAAGGATAAAATTTTATTTTCTTATGCTAAGTGACTTAGGAATATCAAATTAAATGCAAGTTAATGTCTTATTTGTATTTTTTTCACCCCATATAAGGGCCATAAATTGATTTGGCTTAATATTTTCTTTCAAATCAAAATATTTTATTTAGGGTATGAAGGTATTTGTATAAGGGGGCATGGCATTTTGGATCCATAAAAATAATAAATAGAACCTAAAATTTATTGGTCTTAGAACAAAATCATTTCATTTTGCTTGAGCTTGGCGTAGGAGGAGATAAAGGGCATAGGTACCAAAGGGATTTGGGCTATGAGTTATTGAGGAGATTTGGGGGAAAGGACGGGAAGATATTTTGGGAGAGAATGAGAAATAATCGAAGACATAGAAAGACCAAATTGGGCCATGGATATAAAAGGCTGAGCATGGGCTTGAGGAAATAACAAGGAAGTTGACAAAATAAGATTTTTTTTATTTTTCATTCCTCTATGTGAGCAATAAATAAGTTTTATTATTTTTATTTTATAGGAAATTAAGAGTTTGTTTATTTTCTTTAGCTAAAAATAATAATTATTTTTAGGATCATAAGGTAGTAAATAGACTTTCTGATGAGCTTGCAAAGGTTCTAAAATTGTAAAAAATGAATGCTTAGCTTCCATTCTAGTATGGGATGATGTGGTTTTGTTTCTAGTTAAAATAAATTTCTATGTTTTCAAAATCTGAAAATAAAAATGTTATTTTAGAAAACCATAAGTTATTTTACTCTCATTCTTACCTGTCCATAACAAAGAATCAAATAAATAATTTCTCTTATTTTCCTTACCTAGTTGCAGGGTTTGAATGGGGATTTGTGAGTTAATTCAACATTCTTTTGTATTGAGTATTTTAATCATGTAGAGGACGATGCCTCATTTAGATGGTTAGAAATTATGTTTATTTTTGCCTATCTATTGAAATATCTAGTTAGAATAAAAATTTTGAAGATTAATTTGCTTGAATTAAATATTCATTATGGATGGAATTATTTCCATTTTGCTTATTTGTTAAGGTAGCCAGTTAGAATGTCAATCTTGGATTTTATATTGCATAAATAAAATATTTCCTTATGGTTGATTTATATTCATTATCAAAAAAAAATTGGATTATTTACCTTACCTAATAAAATGGTTGGGTTTATTTTAATTAATTTTTTATAACCATATAATTCACCATTTATGGGTTAGGGTACATTTGCATTTTAATGTAAAAATCTACCTGATGTTTACAAGCTTTAAAAATAGGTTTCAATTATACATTGATTTTTTTTCAAACCCTTGATACTTCATTAATATTATTACAATTATATGTATTATTTTTATTTTTATTACTTTAACCTAGCCATACAAAAGGGTCAAATATAGTGATTTCACTACTTATAGATGATAAAATGACAAAACCTAATAATTTGGCAAAAATAGCAAGCATCTAAAAGCTTGGTGTTGGGCTATTTGTTTTCTTATACATGCATTACATGAATATTTATTATTTGTATTGGTTGTAGTAGTTGATTTTATATCATTTATAGAGGTGTATTTTACTAGGGTACATCTAGAACCTAAGATGAAATATGATTGGTTCAATTGAATTTACAATTGGTACCTAAAAACCTTTAGAGGTAAAACAAAAGGTGTTAAATCCCTATATATTTGTTGGTCTTTTGTACTTGATTTTTAGTCATGGCATGTTTATTAGTTGAAGTGAACACTATAAGTTTAGTATTGTCTCTTTATTCTCATATTTCTTAGGTTCTTTTTCTAAAAGACATGAAAACTAGACTCCACCTCCTAGCTGATGGTTGGGGGTGGTAAGGGCTACCTACTGGGGGGCTCATAAGATAAGTTAGGATAGATCATGCAAATAAGTTATATGACTTAGGTGTTTATTATGTAACTAATGATTTATTCTATTTTTTAAATTCTTGTATCAAAGATTGTTAATTATAATATGTTGGATAAATGCAAAATGAATCTTGATTTGTAAAATAGAAATGTGATTTAATCAATATTGTTGTTCATTCATTTCTTTCAACACTTTTTATGTTGTTGAATTCTTTAGTTGGTGTATACCTATATTTAATGGAAGGGTTAACTAAGTATAGGAATTAAGTTGCTACTTACACTCAATGAATGTATTTAACATAGTGATAATAATTCATTTTATTAGTGGTTATCAATTTATTTGATAGTTTTTGAATTAGTCTATGAAGGTGGGTTATTTGCTTAAAATAATTAAGTTGAAAGAATAGAATTTGGAACTTCTATAAATTCATAATTAAAGACTACACTTGCATATTAAATTCAAGTGTTACATGGAATGTTTCTACATTTTCTTCACTATTGAACCAACACTCTTGCAAAATAATCTTTAAGTTCTTTTGAACCCAAAATTACACCATGCATAAGAATAGTTTCCATCTATTACATTAATTTCATAGCATGATAAGAAATGGTTGTTAATTAAATGTTTTTTATTTATTTTTATAAGTTACAATCACATAATTATTTTTTTAAATTATTTTTTATATAAATAAGTTCAAGCCAATAAATGCATAAGTTGATTGTTTATTTCAAGACGTTACTTCTGTAAATCCTTATGAGGAACAAATTACTATTTCATTTATTAATAATGTTTTAAGAATTATTGTTATATTTATTCTAAGGATTAATTTAGTTATTAAAATTATAATATCTGAATTATGCTTTGCTTATTCAACAATGGATATAAAAATGCTTTGAGATCTTGCTAGTTTGCATAATCCATTGAAATCATGTTGACTTGAATAGTTCATTTTAGACATTGAAATGAAGTCCTTGAGCTTTCTAAGTATGGAATGAATCATTTTTAGATCTTGGAATTCATTTTATAATGGTTGTCTTTTTTTTTAACAAGCTTATAAAATAACATTAGGATGTCAATTTAGCCTAAGCTATTTTCCCTTCATATTCAACAAATGTTATTATTTCTTATAATTCAATTACCTAACTTGTATAGCATTGGGATCCTCCAAATAAATTAAGAATGAATATGATAAAATAATTTATCATCTCATAGGATATTTTTCTATGCTTAAATCCTATTAATCTCTTGAATTTAATTTAAAATAGTTTCTAAAATTCTAAGTTGTTAGTATGAATGACTTAGTGAACACAAAAAATTTATAATTATGATTAAGTGACATGCTTTACTTATAACAAAGACCAATTGACAAGTGATTGATGTTTGAGAGACATAGGTCTCTAAATGGATAATTTTAGGATGTCTCATAAGGATAAGTAGTCACTATAATCAAAAATTTTGATATTAATTATGACCCTAATAAGGTTTACAATAATTTAATTAATTGTTACATGTCAAATAAAGGTACATGGTATGATGACCCCCAAAATGGCAGATCATGGTATAATGATCTAATAGGGATAATAATAAAATGGGATCTTTGCCTAGGTAGAACTTATTAATGAAAATATGTATTAAAAATGCATGAATTTTCAAGTGTATTATTAAATTACTAAACTTCTTCAAAATACACCCTTAAATTAGGATGGTTAGACCAAATACATATTCATTACAAACTTTAGTTTACTAAAGGATGTTGTATGAATAATAAATGAACCTTGTTAGTACAATGCTTCCATAACACTTCAAGGGATGATTAATATACTCTAACCTATACCCAGACTAACATAGATGTGAGTCTCTTAGATAAGATAAGGACACCTAGGTGGTCCTATTAGAAAGGTGTCTAACACCATATAGTTTTGAGTTTGTCACTATGGTTTGCATATTGATACACAACAAATTGCATGAAGGTTTCCCCAAGGAAATAATCTTCCCTATAAAATATTCTTGAGGTAATTACCCTAACTAAGGGTTGTATGTGCATAATTGTGGTTATGGGGATTATGGTAGGTCACACAAAAACCAAGTTACATGTAATAAACCATTTCACCTTTTCTATTGTGAACTAAAAGATGGGACACTCAAAAAAAAATTGGGTCATTTCATCCTCCTTGAAGTATTTTCTATGTAGGTAGTATCCATTGAAATAGGGGTATTTTGGGTTAGTTTGACACCATGAACCCACTAAACCAATTTTATAAAACTCATTCTAAGGGTTAAGAAATAGGGTTTGATCAATTGGCAAAGAGAGACAATTTATATCACAGATCTAGATACATCAACATAAAGATGATAGAAAACCTAAAATAATAAAGCTGGTCACATTGAGGACTAGTCATTATTTCATACTAGACACTTGCATCACATTCTGACACTAGTATTGATGGTAGTGTCCATATCTGATGGTAGTCTTTCACAGCCACATAAGTATAATTTATAAAATTTGATAAATGATCCAAAATATTAATCATTCATGTTTTTCACCTATTTTTGGTTTAGATCTACTTGCACACAATAAACCCAATTAAGTATCATTTATCTTTGGTATTACATCTAATTGAATATATTTTAAATTTAATAATTTTTTTATTTAGCATATCTTAGTATTATAATTGAGAATATTCATTTATTTAAGTTTTAAATTAATTTTCATACTTTAGATTATTTTATCACCTTTATGCTTGAACTATTTCTATATTCTTAACTCTATCAAACATATTCAAAAATTTAGGGTTAAACATTTGGTTAACTTGACCTCTATGTATATTTATATAATCTTAGTTTCTCCTAAGGTATTCAGCCTCCTAAAAAAAATTCTTGCTATAATTTATATCTAATCTATTATCTATATGAAACCTATGAGTAACCCTAGATTAGGTGGTGTTTTTATTGAACGCTTGGAGATTCATCTTTTACCACTTAAAATTAATCAAACTAATGAGGTATCAAACCCTATGCCTAATGAGAGTGCCAATAATGCAAATGAACAAAATGTTGAAGAGGTTATCATAGAAGATAATTCTAATCATAAAAATAATAATATAAATCAAATAATGAACATAACCAAATAGATCAATATAAATTACAAGCTATTGTTATGTTTCAAGAGTGCATTCATCAAAATCCTAAGGATCTTGATTAGATCCTCAAAACTATATTGGAAACTTAAAAAATAAAAAGCATTGATGAATAATAGTGTTCATCTATTGATAATGTTATTAGAGTTCTAGGGAATCCTCACATTCTTTCTTCTCTCCCCTTAAGCACATCATTGATTCATAAATCTAATGGGGCATGAGTTATGTGTTTACATCATTTTTACCAAAAATAAATCCTATTATTGCTACATCCTCCATGGGAAACATTAGTACTTCAACCCAATTACTAGTTCCAATGCTTATATCAACTCAAGCCATGTTTTCATACCCTTTGGTGACTTATTAAAATTCAAATCATAGTGATCAAAATGTGTAATATCTTTTACACTATAAAACTTTTTCAAGCTAAGGTTATCAACATTGAAAACATTTCTATGAATTCACCTTATGTTATTGATTCATAAGATGTGGTACATAATCCTCTTGCACCTAAAATATATTTTCACTCTTTGACCACTGGTTTTGTTGCACACATTCAAATTTTATGATGGTAAGGGTGATCCTAATTATCAACTTCAATCCTTATATGTGGCATGTCTTGATTATATCTCCAATGATAAAATTTTGACCAAATTATTTAAAAGGAACCTAATTGAATCTGATTTATGATGGTTCTTTGATTTACCAATCTAATTAGTAAGAGAATTCAAACCTTTATCTAATCATTTTCTAGCACATTTCTCTATCAACATCACTAAAAATATGGCATATGTTCAAATTTCAAATAACAAACAAGGAACCAATGAACCCATCAATGAATATATTTTTATATATGAAACAATGTTGGTCAACGACAAATCCAATAGTAGATAAAGAACTTAAGACATCTTAAATCAAAGTTTACTTAGCCCATTATATAAATCCATTATTTTTTAAAATTTCAAATCTTTTGATGACTTATGCCATATTTTTAATATCATGAAATGAAACTTATTTCATTGGACAAGCTTAAGTATATGAAACTTGCAAACTTAAAAAGGAAATAACTAAAATAGTTAACATAGTGTCAAAACAACCTAATCAACACATCTTATCCAATGCACCTAATAATAAATTTAAAAGATTACATAATTCTATAGCTTATTTACTTTATAATATTTTGGAGTGTCATCTCATATATCTCCCTCCACCTATAGAGGTTGATATGAGTCAACATCTACCCAAAGGATATGATGCTAATGCATATTGTGACTATCACCAAGTCCCTGGGCATTCCACAAATAGTTTTATACCTTTAAGCATAATATCCAAGATCTTATTGATCAAAAAAATATTACCTTTGATGATCCTCCAAATAATTAAGGTGAATACCCTGGTGATCACTAGAATCATAAGATATATAACAAACCTTTATAATGTCATTCTAAGAAATATCTAGAAGTGAAAATGACATAAAATGCACACCCTCCTCCATCATGTTATGGCCACACATTATATGGATTATTATCACTTATACATGTAAAATACCTTAGAGGGTTCAAATACCTATTACATTTGATGATAGTGAAATAGCAGATGATGACTCAGATATATATTCATTATTTATTTGAGCATACCTTGAACATAATCCTATAAATAGTGTTATGATTTACAGTGATGCTAGTGATAATGTATATATCATTAGATTACTTATATATTTTGGATATACACATGATGATTTATACCCTTTAACCAAAACTATCAGAGTATTTGATGGGACATCAAAATACATTATTGGTGAGATTGATTTACCTTTATAGGTTGGTCAAGCACATGTAGTTAAAACCATTTTATTTATACCATATATAAGAGTCTTTGATATGTTATTTGGATAAACTTGGATACATAAAATTCACACAATACCTTCCATAGTGCATGGATGCATTAATTTACATTCATACCAATAATTTAGTCATAGTTTTTATAATTCTATATGAACATCCACTTGAACAACAAAAATTTATTCCAAAATAATTAATTATCAAATCTACTATTATTAATCCTTTGTAAAATGGTAGTCAATAATCAATCCCTTTGCCTAGATATCCCACACTTGAGAGACCTATACACTAGAGATATACAGTGGATTCCATAGAATACTCATCTTATCCTACACAACATACTTAGTTACCTAGAGAAACTAAATATGTTTTAATTATTTATACTCTAAAGAAACCATAGATTATTCAATTATGGGATCCATGAATGCTGACTCCTTTAATTATTTATTTTTGACCATAAAATTCTATTACGCATGATGAGGGTCATTGTGTCCTCTTTATTTAATCAACTAAGCTAAGTTAATGTCATCAAACCATGGTTAGTGTCCAATGGTAATTAGTAGTAAGGTATACAATATAATGGATAATATTTATATTCTTAGGGATATTTGTGGATCATTTATGCTTAAACATATAATCTCTTTCTTGAATTGAAATGCTTGGAAGGAAACACACTTTGCTTAAATTTAAATTGCATTAAAATAAACATACCTTTAAACTATTTAAAAAAATGTAAATTATATAAAATGTAAACACACTTTTAATCTAAGTTAGTGAAATAAAAATTGATGTGAAAGAGAAATGCCTGAAAGTATTCTTGTTTAAAACATGCATGCATAGACACACATACCTATGGGTTAAACATATAACATAATATTTTTCATAAAAGAATGAATCATAACAACACATAAATATATAAATATATAAATACCATAATAAATCTTATTTAATTAATTTAGTGGACCCTTAATCTCCCTTGGAATAGGATTATAACAATACTATCTTTGTAGAAACTTCATGAAATCAAATTTTTATTAATTCTAGAAATGCTTATAATTTGAAAAAAGTTTCATATCTATTAATAACTATCTTCAATCCATGATATCATCTACTTTATAACTTCTTACTAAGTCCTCTAACTCCTAACTATGAATGAGAATATATATATTTATAGTATAATTTATTCAACAACTTATTATTTTAGAGTAACAACTTTAACAAATCAATTTTGAAACTAATTCTTACTATAGACTAACAACTTAAACATATAACAAATTCAGTTTTTTACATATTTGGAGAATAACAATAATCCTCATTAAAGATAAAATAGTGAGCAATACTAAATTTTAAAATCCACTATTTTATAGTTTGTTAGAGATAATTTAGGTGTTTTGTTTTATTTATACCAACTTCTAATTTTTTTGGAGAGAATCAATTACAATCTTAGTCAATTTAGTTTCCTCCAACAACTTGATGTGTGAGATATCTATAATAGCTGAAATACTATAAATAACTTGATTTATTTGTAAATCTATATTTTTATAAATACTATAAATATATTTCATATAAATACTTTATAAAAATAAGTATCAATCATATGTTTTAATCTCATGTTCCTATAGTTGTAGACCTTTGTAGTTACTAATTTTTTATGATGTCTATTTTTGGAAGTTTTTATTTATAATTTTTTTTATATTTATAAAGACTATAAAACATGTCCTAAAACATTATTTCATTCATTATTTAGTCTTATAGACTCCAAAATCAATTATTTACATCCTTAGATATAATTATATATAATTATGAAGCCAAACTGATGGACTCTAGAGTCAGACTGATGGACTACAAAATTAGATTGATGGACTCCAAAGCTAGACTTGTGAAACTCTAGAGCCAATTGAAAAACTTATAAATTTTGCATATGATCTCAGATCAAGATGATTTGAATATTCAGCTTTATTTTGTTTAGAAGAAAGTAAATATGTAATTAGATTCAAATTTACAAATATTCTTGATGAATATTTTTGTTATTTTCCATAGCCTATTAATTATGTCCTTACACCTTCATAACCAAAACATAAAATAAACCAACATAAAGCTTAATTTTGGTCAATAAAAACTGTTTATATACCTTAGTTGATCATGCATCAATAATACATACATCTCAAAAGGAATTGAATAAAATTGAATATAGGTTGTATAAGATTATGAAGCTACTAAAGATCTCCAGAGCTACATAAAAATTATTCTAAATTTGGTATTTTAGAAATTCAAACTTTTTTATTTACATTTATGACTCATTTCATCTTGTATATATAACATTTAACATCTATTTTCTAAAAAACTATTAGAAAATAGTAACAATGTAGACTACAATGAATTATAAAGGATAGACTAGATATATTCATATATTTCATTCTAAAATAAATATAAGTTCTTAAAATTACATATAATTTCACTTTAAAATAAAATTTATGTAAGATAAAATAGTGTCATTTACTAATATAATGAGCCATTTTATGACCTCATCATTCTGTCACTCTTAAATTCATGCATGACCTCATGTATGCTATTATTTTTTATATAGATTTAACTTTCTCTAATATTTATTGCAACTATTTTTTTGGTATAAATTAGTCCACTTATTTTATCCAAAATAACATTTTCCATATTTTAAAATATTCATAGGCTTTTTCTATTGTGCTAACTTATGATAGTATTTGGAGTAGTGTATATTTGTAAGTTATTTTGATTCACTATTTTGTGATAATTTTAACAATGATATTTTGATTTATTGAAAGATATACTTAGTTAATAATATTTTTTCTTTTTTTTCAAGGAATTAAATAAATATGTTCATCCCATTTCTTATTGCAAACCATATAAGATGAATTGAAATATCTTAATGAACATTCTTTGAATTCAATAATTCATTCAAATTTTTGAAAAGAGTATTTTGAAATAAATAATGTATTCATTTGGTAAGAGTCAAAATTTATTGGTTTTCAATTCTTTCCTTCTCTTCTCTCCCACACTTAGAATTATGCATGTCCTCATGCATGGAGAGATTTTTTTCTCTTTTTTATTTTTTATTTTTATCTACTTAAAAAGTTTATCAAGTGGACCTATTTATAATTAAAAATAATAATATATTTAGAATTGAAAAAATAGAATAAATACCTTAGTCATACTCTCATTTATCTTTTACTTCATGTTGATGTGGCCAAATTGATTCGATATTGAAAGAGAGTAGGAAGACAAAGTCAATTAGGTATAAATTTATTACTTGTTTATAAAAAATAGACATTTACTAGTTTTCAAATTTTTTCTAATATTTTACCCTTAATCAATCATTTCTTATCAAGACTCTTTTATATAGTACATGAATAACTAATAAGCTAGTTTTCTAACCATGACTATCAACAACGTCCAAGAATTTTAATTGTTAAATTTTTTAATTTTATTTTATATTTAAATAAATGATAACATGATGATAAATTATGAATTGGCTATTCCAATTCCTTTACAACACTCAAATCAACTAAATAGTTCATTTTACTCATAATTTTTTTCTTTTGTAAGCCAACTTAACCAAAAATTAGCTTATGTGTAAAATCATGAAGAAAAAACCCCACTATTCTTCAAAAATATTAGAATGATTTTTAAATTATACACAATTTCAAAATATCCTTTGTTTAGATCCTAAATTGGTCTATACAACTCTAAATCCAAATTGATTTACTCCAATGCTAGACTAATAGACTTAAGATCCAGACTGATGTACTTCGAAGCCAGTCTGAGTTTGTCCATGATGGCTTGAATTAATCCTTTAAATTATATTTGTTTTTAAAAAAATAGTACTTGATTATAATTCATATATATTAAATTTATCTCATTTATCTTGATATTAACCCAAAATCTGCTCCAAATTCATTAATTATGACTTTACTAATCAAAATAACATTTTAAGAAGACAATGTTGCATCTAAATTATTTTTGAAAAATAAAAGAGTGAAAAATATGATAAAAAATACCTATTTACTACATTCAAACATCATATGTTGGTTTTAAAATATTATATCAAAAGTTATCCAAGAACATGGGTTTTTTTAAATCTTTCATTTGATATCTTACTTGCATAATTTCACATGTTTATTAAGGTTTTTTATTCAAGCATACATAAAAATAAAAATTGGGAAACAATGAAACAAATTTTATTATAAATAGATATGGCTCAGGGGTTAATTTATTTATAAGTAATGAAATATTTATTATTATATTAATAACTACCTTGAATTAGTTTCATTATTATGGTTGATTGTGAATGTGGTTGTATTATAATCCCTGATTATAGATGGAACTCAAGAGATAGAAAAGTTATAATTTCATTATTATACAATAGTTATTTTATAAATGTAAAAATCCAATATATTATTAATGGTGGGGTGGAGGACACAATGAATTGACTTGATATTGTATCAATTGGATGAGTGGTTGATTGAAATTATTTGAAAAATATTGAGATAGTGGATGTATATTATTTTGAGTATGAAATACATATTTATGGAAAAAATATTTATATTTATATGAAAACTAAAAATACATACCTGAAGTTTCTTGATTTGGTATCCATGGTTCTATTTTAATAAAAAATAACACTTTCATGCTTCCTTTGACATCTATTAATTCTGTGTATGTTAGGCTTGTTTGTAAAAACAACCTAAAATTCATACCCAGGATCTCCAAAACAACATTTAGTCAGATACTTTTTTACTATTTTTTCTTGAAATATTCATTCTATTAAATTTTAAATCATAGTCTCTTCCTCATTAATTAACCAACTATTTATATTTAATATTTTTCCTGGTTAGACTATAATTTGTTTTGTCACTAGATAGATTGAATTCACTTTATTAAATTCACTCATGAGAGTAGTAAAGGGTCAAGTATGAGGTTTCAACATGTGTAATATAGTTTTGTCTTTGAAAAAATACTTCCCTTATAAAATCACACTTACTATTGGACAACAAAAAACTAAAAAAAACATTCTTGACTATTTTATGTCAAGCTGACAACACTTTGATAGAGAGGTGTGTGAGCATAAGTTCATCATGAATCTCCTTAGATTTTTTTTGGTAACCTTATCCATATGGTTTGATAGTTTATAGTTTGGTATGGTCATATTTAGAACCATAATGGGAATCTCTGGAGTCAAATTGAGCATCTATAGAGCCAGACTCAACATCTCTAAAGCCAAATTGGTGATCTTTGAAGCTAGTATGGGCATCTATAGAGCTAGACTATCTTATTTAATATAAATTTTAAAATATTCCTCTAGCTCTTAAACGTATTATTTTTATTTTATTTTCTTGGGATGGATTAAACTTTATTTTTCCTTAAGAATTTTTGTGATGGTGTGTGGATAAGGGATAGTCAATGTCTTTCTTGAATGCAACTGAACATTACTAAAATATATAAAATTGACTCCAATAGTTATTTATTGTTTGGTTACATAGATAGGGGATACCTATATATTCTTAAGGTTTACTATCAATTTTGAAAGTAATTGAGGCTGAGTTACTTATTTAGGTTATAAATGCTAGTTAGTAGAAGTAAGAATTGACGTAGTTGAATTGGAAACCTTCTTTATTGATTTAATTCTTGTTGAGGTACCCATTGTTGATTTGTCCAAGGTTGTTTATTTGGATGTGACATACATGGCTATTTTGATGTCTAATATTTTGCAGACTAAGGTGGTTTCCATGTTTTTTCAGGTCTCTATCTAGCCCATGGTATCATCCATGGATTATAATAATCTTTGAGAACAAAATCATTTGGATTTTTATTATAAGAAAAATTATTCCCTTATCATTTTATGTAATTTTTTTCATTATTTGAGTATTTTATTTCAATTAATACTTAAGAACATGAATAAGGATGAATTTTTTTGTGTTATAGTCATTTGCATCACAAATATCACACATATCTATCATATCTTGAGGGCAATCTTGGATTCCATGTTTCAACCTACATTTTGGGCAATACATAGTTAGAGGTTCAGTAATAACATTATGTTTTCATTGAAATCCATCTAGTGTGGTGTTTAATTAAACCAAAATATTTGTTTTGAGGTTTGATAACTTTTTTATGATTTGTCCTACATCATTACTTTCTTTCCCTATTTTTAGCTTTCTAATACTAACCTTTGTCCTTAAATAGTTCCTACATAGTTCAAAAATTTCATTTAAAGTTATTCTATTTGCATCTCCTTTTCCTATCAGGTTTAATGACTCTCAAACATCATCATCTAATATTTTTAATGAAACTATCTTATTGATGTCTTCATTCAACTCATATCCACATATTCTATAGACAAAGAGGAATTGATCTAGATAATCTTCTATATTTTTTATTTCATATAGAAAAATTCCTCCTTTATATCCCTTACCCTACAATAGTCTTCAGATTTTTTTAAGAATTTATTTTTCATCTCATGAATGAATGGAATTTTATTACAACCCCATAAACCACCTCCTAGTTGAATACTTAAGTGTAAAAGGAAATAATTTTGATTTTTGATTATTTGTTTTGTAATCATAGACTTGACATATTATTTTGAACTCAAATAGGAATTGGTCAAAATATTTTGTTGACATCTCCTAAAATTAGATGGTATGGATGGGGATATATTCTTTATTGGAACATTCTCATCTTGGTCTAGGATAATAGGACAGGTAAAAGTTCTTCTTGCCCTAGGCCTATTTTGTAGATTTAATATATTTCCTAGATTATCTCTCATAATTAACTTGTGTTTTTTTAGGTGTTCTTAAGAATATACATTATCTTTGAATCTCTTGGTCTATTCAAAAATTTATTTAATTTATAAGAAAAAATTTAATCAACTAGCAACTTATGATTTATACCTTACTAACACCTATAAAATCCCTAACAATGACACCAAAAATGATGAGGGTCTTGTGTCCCCTTTATTTATGATGTCATTTCAAACCAAGGTTATTATCTAATGATAATAAATAGTAAGGTGTGCCCTAAACATCTAATCCACTAGCTTGAATTGAAATTCTTGGAAAGAAACACACTTTGTTGAAATTTAAATTATTTTAAATTAAATGCACATTTAATCTATTTGTAAAAATGTAAATTGTAGAAAATGTAAACACATTTCTAATCTATATTTCTAAAATATAAATTGATGTGAAATATAAATGCATTAAAGTAATATTTTTTGAAACACACATACATGCAAGTTAAACATATAAAACAATATTTTTCATAAAAGAATGGATTATAAAAAAACATAGAAATATAAACATATAATTATTATAATAAATCTTGTTTCCTTCATTGAGTGGGCCCTTCTTCTTCCTTGAATAGGATTAGAACAATGCTAATTTTGTAAAATTTTTGTGAAATTAAATTTTCATTAATTATAAAAATGCTTACAATCTAAAAAAGTTTGATATCTATTGACAACCATCTTCAATCCATGTTATCATCTACTTTATAACTTCTTACTAACTCTTATAACTGCCAACTATGAATGAGAAGTTTGTATTTATAACACAACTTATTATTTAAGAGTAACAAATTTAACAAATTGGTTTTAAAATTAATTCTTATTCTAGACTAACAACTTAAAAATATAACAAATTTAGTTTTTTATATATTTAAAAAATAAAAACAATCTCCATTAAGGAGAAAATAGTGAAAAATGCTAAATTCACAAATCCATCATTTTCTAGTTTATTGGAGAGAATTTAAGTTTTTTGTTTTCTTTCCAACAACTTCTAATTTTGTTAGAGAGAATCAATCATAATTTTGGTTAATTTAGTTTCCTCTAACAACTTGGTGTGTGAAATATCTATAGTAGCTTAAATACTATAAATATTTTACCCTTATTTGGAATTACCTATTTTTAAAAATTATTTAAATAAATTTCATATAAATAATTTCTAAAAATAAGTAGAAATCATCTCTTTTACTCTCGTGCTCTTATAATTACAAGCCCTTATAGTTGTTACTTTTTTATGATGTCTATTTTGAGAAGTTTCTATTTTTATTATATATATATATATATATATATATATATATATGTCTAAAAATATTTTTCATTCATTCTTTAGTCTTCTAGACCCCAAAATCAATCCTTTACATCTTCATATTCATTTTTGTGAAACTTCAAATCTCGACTAAAGGACTCTAGAGCTAGATTGATGGACTATGGAGATATACTGATGCACTTTAGATCTAGACTTGTGTAACTCTGAATTAAGTTGAAATACTTATTACTTTTGCATATGAAATGGGATCAAGATGATTCTTTTTTTTAAACTTGTTTATTGTTGAGATAAATCTAAATATGTAATTAGATTTAGGTTAAGGGATATTTTTATAATTATTTTTATTATTTTATAGAATCTATCAATTATTTCTTTACACATTCATTACCGAAACATAAAACAAATCAACACAAAAATATAAGACATATTTTTGGTTGATATAAATTTATTTGTATGCCTTAGTTGATCATGCATCAATAGTACATCCATATCAAAAGCAATTGAAGAAACTTGGATATGGTTTGTATAGGATTCTAAATATATTGAGGATCTCCAAAAATACATGAAGATTGTTCTTGATATGGTATTTGATAACTTCAAACTTTTATATTTGTATTGATAACATATTCCATCCTACATATATAATATTTGATATTTATTTTCTAAAAAATTATCAAAAAATAGCAACAATGTAAACTACAATGACTTCTAAATAATAGATAGATATATTGCTATATTTCATTCTAAAACAAGCATAAGTTATTAAAGATACATCTAAGTCTAATTTAAAACATGATTTGTATAATAAAATATGGTGTCATTTTTTGATATAGTGAGCCATTTTATAGCCTCATCAAGGCATACATGGAATGCCACAGATTTTCTAGATTTAGTTATGACACCTATGCATGCTCATTGATAGTACCATCATTTTGATGTACCATATTTTATGTTTAGAGATACTTGTGAGTATCTATTTAATGAGATCATAGGCTAGCCTTTTCTTTTCAAATATTTCAAAAATACAAAAACATTCAAATAATTTATAAATAAAAAAATACTCAGCATTCCAATAATTTATTAGCTCCTTGGCATCTAAGATTTTTGCTTAATGTTAATTATGTAGTATATAATTTCATTTATACATACACATATATTTCACACATATTTTAGTGTGATACAAGCATACCCAAACACATGATATATGAACTTACATATGTTGGACCTTTCCTCTACCCATGTCATATAGTATATTGGATGAGTCTACTTATTTTATCATAATTTATATAGGTTACATATCCTTTATGATCATTTATACATTATCATGTTAAATATTTTTATACTAACTCTTACACATATCTATATTCATGCCCATATTTTTCACAATTTACTTGATATACTTTGTTACATAGTATTTTTTGATAATACATATATGTAAGGACTAGTATGATATGTTTATGTTAGTTGCTTATAATTCATCTATTTTTCACTTTCTTGAGTGTATTCCATTGTTTATTTTGGTATTTATTATAGAACATTTACATATGTTCCTTCTTTTCTGGCTCCTATGTCATTATATGTTGATTGGACATTTAAATATGTCATTCCTTTTGATTATGTAGAATTTGAACATGCCCCTTGTATGCAATCTCCTTAGACCATTATTTTGCATTGCATTGAGTGATATTGTATGTGTGATTTATTTTTTGATAATTTTTTGATGTTACTTTTTATACATTTCCATGATCTATATCATACATCTTAATTTTTAAGCACAAGATATACTAAGGGGGAGTGAATTAGTATATCATATATCTTATAAATATTTTACTTAATTAAACTCCACTTAACTATACATTCAAGATATGTAATAAAATTGAAACAATAACATGCATCACACAAGAGAGAAAGAGAGAGACCAAATTTTTATGTGGAAACTCAATGTAGGAAAAATAATGGAGAACAATCTCAAGTATATGAATGAACACCAACTCAAATTGCAAAGTTCACAAACACCAACTTGTAGGAGCACCAACCCCTTTGCTGAGCACCGACATAACAACTATTTGTGAGAACTAACACACAGGAGCACCAACCCATAGGATCACCAACCCCTCTTGTGTATAAAACATAACTATCTCTCTATGTTGCTTTCTTAATAAATGATAGAAGTCTACAATATCTCTTTCTATTTTCTCCTCTTTTCTTATATAAAAAAATTACAAACCATGCACTCTCTTGCATATTACAAATGGATTCCCAATCCTTTATTTATATCTTTCCAAATGACCTTTGGTATTCACCCTTTGTGACTCTTCACTCTTCATGGAAAATGGTTCCAAACTTGCATGACCCTTTTGAATCCTTGTATTTGAAAAGTCACATGGTGACCCTTAATAAGAAAATGCATCCTTTCCTCTTTTGTATTTAGCTTGGTGACCTTTAGAATTATTTAAGGTGATTCTTCATGAAAAAAAGTGCCATACCCTCTTTTGTCTTTGATCCAAAAACCAGAGTTACTCCCTGGGATAAATCACACAAATTTTATAAAATCAGATACTAAATTTTTTAATTCCCTGAGTAAAATAGAATTGGTTTCAAAATTCTCAATTTCTTAGTTAAATAAAAATAGGAAATAGATTTAAAAATTATAATAAGTAATTTTCCAAAATTTAATTAAAAGGAATTGACTTTTAACTCTCTCAAAGTAAATAGTCTGAATAATTTTGAGTATGAGTATTCGGAAAAATCATATAACTTTGTTGCTCATTTAAATCCATTTAATTCATATTTTTATCTCTTGAAATATTCTTTTAATTAATTTCTCATAATAATCTTCCAAATATCAATGATTAATTTTAAAACTGACATAAAATGGAATGCTAATAAAATAGAGAAAACATAGAGACAAATTGTTTACAAGGTTCATCAATTGGCTACATCCCAGAGTTAATTTTAACTATTCCATTATAAAAAGATGTAAATACATAATTTAAACTTACATCCCTATATAATTTAAGAAAACTTTCAGCTCTGTAGAATATAAAGAACTCATCTGTAGTATGAAAACATTAATTTTTTCAACCAAATGAATATCTACAAGTGCTAATTAATTATCTCAACCAGAAGAAAAATATTCTTAAAGGATTTATTAAAATATCCTTGGCTTTTAAAACTCTTTGTAATTCATACAAGATAAAAAAATATTTGAGAATAAATAAATTCAAAACATGGTCAATTCACTAAATTAAATAACCTGTGTTCTTCAAGCAAAATAGACATTCATTTGTATGGATCGTCCATGCTTGAAATTATCATAACATTCCTTCTCTATCAAAAATATTCAACCCATATCCATCTATGTTGGATTTTTCTAGATATTCATTTGTATGTATCATCCATGCTTGAAATTCTCATAACATTCCTTCTCTATCAAAAATATTTAACCCATATCCATCTCTGATAGCTTTTGCTCTCTTTAAGCTTCATGTAAGCTATCCCTAGATTAATAATAATCCTCAATATTTAAAAATTGACATATAACCAATGTTGGCTAATAATTTTCTATTTCTACCCAAAAATATGATTATTTCCAAAATAAGATTTGAATATTTAATAAAGGAATAAAATCCCATAATTTATAAGAAGTTCCAACTCCATTCTTTATTTAATAAAGCTTTTTGTAGATAACAACCATGATCTTCAACCAAATCCGTGACCATTAAAAAGTTAAGTGAAAGACCCACATGGAGAAAAAGGTGAATAAATCTTAAGAGTTTAATGCCAAACATAAAACATGCGAGGACATTTACCATGCAAATCTCCACCAAAACTGTTGCCCCTTTCAAAGCAGGAGTTAAAATTTAACGTTGGACATAGAAACATATCCCATAATGAAAAGCTTATTCTCCCCATGTAAAGTGGAGATCCATGTGCGAGTGGGATGATCAATATTTATTTAATTAAATCCATGTAATTTCCAATTTGAGAAAAAGGTAAGTAGGGATAATGTTTATTATTATTGTTTTCATATCTCCCATTATTAATAAATTCTTTGACGTGGAGTGGAAAAATAATTTAATTTTTGGAACTTAGGCAAGATTAAAAATATCCAATGATTTAATAAAATCATAAATAAGATAAATTAATTTGAGATTTTAATTTAAAATTATGATTTAATAAATTTGGGTTTAATATATCCAATGATAAATTAATACCATTAATAGGATATGAAGATTAATTAAAATTGGGATTTAGGATAATTATGATGGGAATAATTAATTAGTTATGGAAGGAATAAATCTTAGTGGTTTAATAGAATTATGTGGTAAAGTTGGTAACATTGGATGTCATTTGGTAATGGGATGATGTGGGTAAATGGCCAGTTTGATCCCACATCTATAACACAACATCCATTAGAAACATAATAAAATAATTCTAATATAAGAAGTAAAACTTTTGCAACCTTTTTATATTTTTTTCCATGTATCGATTTTCCACTACAACACTTATTCTTTCCACATTTTTTCAAACCATATAAAAATCCTCCAGATTAGTCTTCAGTTGGTGACTCTTAGAATTCCTCAAGATGAATCTTCATGGTAAAATGCATCTCATTCCTCTTTTGCCTTTACCCCATGACTCTTTGAATTCTCCATGGGCCCTCTTTTGACTTTTATGTAACCAAAAATATATTCACTAATATTATATAAATATCAACACATTTTAGCCAAAATATGAACATTGAAAACACCTTTAGATAATAAATTCTATGGGTCCTTTATCACCAATGATATACCTTTGACACCACTGAAAATATTTCCAATAATCTCCCTCTTTGTCATTGATGGCAACGTCAAACTAAAACTACCACATCTTGAAACCTATTCCTTGTACCTATTTTGGCACTTGTTCCCTATACTTGTACCTATTTCCTATAGCTATTTTTGTTCTTCTCCTCCTTTGACATTGTGATCTAAGAATTGACTCAAGAGAGGATGGTTAGTATAGTGTTAGTTTTAAAATGAAAGAAACACACTAACTAGCGTAACACCTCTAGGCCTAGACACTAGAGAAAGCTTAGTTAACAAACATGAATAAAACACATAAATAAAATGCAAAATAAACCCTCTTTTACCTTACTTGGATGCTCCAAAATGCTTGTTTTAGTGGTTTGCTCAGCTTGTGATCATGAAGTCCTTAGCAATGGAAGCTTGGTTACCTCCATCTCTTCTTGGCACCTTTGGCTTTTGGCTTGGCTTGGCTTGGCTTGGAATCAATTTGTCATGGTAACACTAGTTGTTTGAAGCTTTTTTAACCATTTATGCATTATAAATTTTCATAATCAAGATTTAAAATTCATGTGATGAGGTCTCTTATTTATAGATTTTTGAGAATGTCTAGAATCAACTTGAACTGTCCATCTTGAGATTGAGATGTGTGGTTGAATATTAATTCAATTTTTGGAATTAAGTTTATAATTATCTTTATCATGAAATTGGAAGAAGGGGAAATTAAGAGGCATGGAGGGCATCATGAAAGGCATTGATGAGGCATGGAGGGTAGGAATCTTAATATTTATGACATTTATGGCTTAGGGATGTCTTCCCAAAAATTGAGAACACGTGATAATGCAGATATTCAATATTAATTTTCAAAAATAAGTTTTTAAAAAGATTCCATGGAATTATTAATTATGCCTTGATTTGGGTTAATTATCTCTTAAGCATGTTTAAGCACTTTGTGCACAAATTACTCAAATTGATCATAATGCCTTTTTATTGGTCCAAAATTTGATTAGATTGGAATTGGAAGGAGATATCAGATGCATTATATCCATTATCCTATTTAGGATGTTACTAAAAATAAATAAAAAATGCATACATCTTGTACAAAATATTTGATAGGAAAGAGAAATTCAAAGCACTCAGGTGCAAAATTAGCATTTTGACTCAAAATAATTTGATCAAAATTAGCTGGTCCATAAATTGCATTACCCCATTTACGGATACCCTAGCCAAAATTGGTATTTGAATATGTCAATTTAAAATCATTTAATGTGTTTTAGTGTTTTTAAGTCAAATTATGCATTTTAGGTGAAAATTGGTCAAAATCTTAATTAGAAGTTATTAGTGGCCAGATTTAGGTGTCTATAGTTTTCCCCTATTTGAGAAGGTGTTGCAATCTATAAGAACATTAATGTATTCTAAAATAATGAAAAGGTCTTGTATGCCTATAACTATAATGGTGATAAACTAATTATATGATGCCCCCTCAAGGGAATGACTGGCACAAGTAAGTTGACAAACAGTCCCTCAAAAAGAAAGAAGTGAAATGAGGGTACAAAAGAAAGGAAAGATGATGGGGTGAAAACACAAATTATATTGAAAAAATAGTCAAAATCATTGAGAATATAAGTGAGATGGTGTACAATGATTTTTCCAAAGGTGGTTATAAGCATTATACCCTGATAGTGGCAACGTGGTATGATAACACAATAATTTGCTTAAAGGAAGTTATAGTCATTGAGAAGATGGATTTGTTCCCATTAGGATAGACAAACAAGATAACAACATGCCCCTATATAGGCAAAAAAAGTAAAGTGATTACAACACAATAATTTGTCTAAAGGTGGTTATAATTATTAAGAAATGTCAGTGGGATGGTGTGTAATGATTTGTCCATAAGTGGTTATAATCATTGGACCCTAATTATGGCAAACATGATAAACTTGGTCAAGGATTATGATAACTTAACACAAAGGGTAATGATGAATTAGAATAACCCACTAGTAGGGAGATGCTCATCCAAACTAATAAAGGTTAGAATTATTTTGTGTTTAATTACTCAATTTGGGATATGATTAGGATGGAATCAAGATGTTGGTGATGAAGAGATGTTGATTCCACCATTACTAAATAGACTTCTTGAAGTTGAGGTTTGTTGTAACATGTGTCAGTAGGCATCATGGTATAACATCATGAGGACTTGGATGAAATATTCATATAGACTAACTCCCAAAATCTAATACTCAATAGAACATAATGCACCAATGATATAAACCATGATGATAATGTAAACATATGAATATGGATGGATTCGAGTATAAGTGTGGGCAAGGAATCACCTAATGAACACACATAAACTGAATCAAGGCAATAGTGCTGAAAGCAAACAATCAAGTAGATAAACAAATAAATAATGCAATAAAAACCATATGAATATTACCCCTAAAAAATAGGTGATAACTTAACAAATGAGAAAAATGAGGGAATAGAAGAAAAGGAAGGGGGTGGCCGATCTATCTCCATATGCACTAGAAAAGTGGATGCTGCCTACATAGTTCCATGGGTGTAATATCTAATAAAAAAATTTAGGCCAAATATAGTTCTCTCAGAGAATGGGAAGAATGTGATAATTGATGAAAAAAATAGAATAGATGTGAGAGAAGAGGAATGGTCTTGAAAAATGGCAAGTACATAAGAGAAAAAGACCAAAAAATATGGGGAGACTAAATGACAAGTGATTTGCTTATAACTTAGTAAGGGTTCCCAGGATTCTTAAGGCAAAGAAGTAGTCAATGTTTTTTTCTTTTCTAATGATTTTTCAAATGTTTTTGGAATTATTTTGGAGTATCTCAACTCAATCAAGAATGACAAGACACTAAATGGTTTAATCTCACAAAATTGCAAGAGTGTTTAAACTAAGGTTGCTCATAAAATGATGAGAGTGTGGCTTAGGTTACACATAAAATGGTGAGAGCATTAAAACTTAGGTTGCTCTCAAAATAGTGAGAGTGTGGCTTAGGGTGCTTGTAAAATGGTGAGAGCATGGCTTAGGTTACTTGAACAATAGTGAGAGTGTGGCTTAGGGTGCTCACAAAATAGTGAGAGCCTAACTTAGGTTACTCAAAAAAGGGTGAGAGTGTGGCTTAGGGTGCTCAAAAAATGATGAGAGTATGGCTTAGGGTGACTGAGCTGACCTCAAAAAGTATCGAGCATTGCCTACATAGTCCTAGAGTAGGACCTCAAGTCATTGTAGTTCAACCCTTATAGCAAATGAATTTGAGTAGTGTAGCAATCAATTCAAACAAAATAGGAACAATTCATAAAAAGGCATAGTATGATATAAGAAGTGGTAAGTTGGTATGTCAAGGCTTAATGTTGCCCCTAGTTTACCCATAGGTAGTTATAACTAATAAAAAATAACATAGATCAATGGTACTAATTTACCCAAAGGTAGTTATAATTAGTAGCAAGACCGATGGTAAGAAAGGAATAACAAATGAAGGATGTAACTATCAAAACTTCTGTCACACTATTCCAAAATATGATCTCTATCTGAAGTACTTGAACTAACTGAGAAAATTGATCAGATATATTGATGCTAAAAATATGTAATGAATGGTAAAAACCAAGGTCAAACGAGCTAGGCTTTAGAACACATTGGGTTGATAGGTCAAAATTAGAAAGTGGATACGACTAAGAGGATAGATAAGGATGATATTTGTACAAAGAAGAATAGTAATAAAATGGAATAATTGAAATGGTCCTTAAAAATAATACACCTTAGCGCTCAAACATAGTATCACTTGAAATAAACAATATTCATTAGTTAAGGAAGTTCATCTCCATCTAGTGTGGAAAGCTTGTATGCTCCTAATCTATAATCTATAGTAATGATGAAAGGACCTAGTCAGTTTGGTTTGAATTTACCTTTATGCTTCTTCTCAGCCATGGTATTCTTTTGGTTTTCTTTAAGAACATGATCAACAAGTTTAAATGTTCTATACTTAACACACTAATTATAGTGGCCTTTGAGTCAGTTCTGATATGCTTGAAGATTGTTGAGCATGGCTATTAATTTCTCATCAAGTAGGTCTAGCTCTTGAAGGTTGGCTATTTGATAGTCATGATCATCTAGGACATGCTTAAAAGAGATGCATAATGAAGGTAATTAGACCTCAATGGGAAGGATGGATTTAGTACCATAAATAAGTGAGTATGGAGTGGCTCTTGTGGGGGTATGATGATTGGTATGGTATGCCCAAAGGGTAGGGAATATCTTCAAGTGTCAATCATGATCGACATAATTGAGATTTTTTTTGAGAATATTGATAATGGTTTTGTTGGATGCCTTAGCTTGGCCATTACCTTGAGGGTAATATGTTATATAAAAATGTTGTGTGATGTTATATTCAATACATAGTTGATCTACATCTTTATTCTTGAATGATCCTCCATTATCAGATATAATATCAGAGGGGATACCATAGCAACAAATGAGATGGTTAAAGATGAATTTGGAAATTTGCTTTCCAATCATGTAAGTGAGGGGTGTAGCTTTAACCCACTTAGTGAAATACTTAGTGCTAGTAAGGATATGTTTATGGCTATCCGATGAAGTGGGTTTAATATTCCAAATGAGGTCAATTCCCCATGTAGAAAATGGATATGGTGTCAACATTAGTTTCAAAGTTTTTGTTGGGGCATGAACCAGATTAGCATGTCATTGACATTTCTCACACTTTTTTTACATATGCAATGGCATCTACATCCATTATGGGCCAAGAATAACTAGTATGAAAGAGTTTTTTAGATATGACTATCCCACTAGAATGAACTCCACATACTCCTTCATGAACTTCTCTTAACACCAGTGTAGACTCTACCAGAGTTAAATAATGAAGCAGAGTTCCATCAAAACTATGATGGTAAAGGGTGGATCTAAGTAGAGTATAATGAGTGGAATGGTGAATGAAGGATTTGGTTTATTTTTGATATAGGCTAGGTGGTAGAACTTGGTCATGAAGGTAGTTGTAAATTTTTGAGTACCAGATAGAATTAAGACCAAAAATATCACAAAGCATTGCAATGTTTGAAGGTTCATGTGCTGGTACTGACAAATTCTTGATGAGGAATTGATACTCTCTAGATTTATCTATTTGTTAAATTAGAGAGCCAATAGTAGCCATAGAATTTGAAATTTTATTATTAGCCCTTGGTATGTACTCAAATTAAATATTGGAAATTTGTTTCTTAAGATTTTTTACCAGGGATTTATATGGAACTAGCTTATCATCTTTGGTCTAAAAATGATATGTGACTTGATTGATGATTAACTGAGAATCACCATAAAATTGGAGATGAGATATATTCCAATGTACTACTTTTCAAAGTCTTGCAATAAGTGCTTCATACTCAGCCATGTTGTTTGTACAAGGAAAGCTAATTCTAAATGATTTAGGGATTAGATCCCCCTGTGGTATAATAAATAATAAACCTGCCCCTGATCCATGTGTAGTAAATGAACCATAAAAATACAACTTCTAGGGCTACTCCTCAAGGGGTGTATCAATGATGGTCATTATGAATTCATAAATAAATTGAAACATGAGTGGTTGTGTGTCTATGAGAGGTGCTTCAGCAAGTTGATGTACAATAACTTGTCCCTTGATTGCCTTTTGATTGACATACTCTATGTCAAACTCATTAATAAGCATGATCCATTTAGCCATTCTACCTTGAAAAGCTATTTTTGATAGTATATATTTGAGTGGATCTACTTTTGAAATGACCATGGTCTTATTATTCAACATGTAATGGCATAGTTTCTAAGTTGTGAAGACCATGGCTAGACAAGCTTTTTCAATAGGTGCATAGTTATGTTCATATATAACCAAGGTATGGCTTAGATAGTATATGGCATGATTTTTTCCATTATCATCATGTTGATCCAAGAGTGCCCCCAGAGCATGGTCTATAGTTGATAGGTATAACAAGAATGGATTTATCAGCATAGGAGGTAATAAAATAGGTAGATTAATAAGATAATCTTTGAGTTGTTGAAAATTTATTTGGTAGTGATCATCCTAGTGAAATGCAACTCCCTTATTCACAAGGTATGTAAATGGATGACACTTGTCTACTAATTGAGAAATGAAGCATCAAATTAACTAGATCTTACCCTATAAACTATGGAGTTGCTTAATTGGTTGGTGGTGACATCTCGATTATAACATGAACCTTAGCTAGATCGACTTCAATACCTCTATGAGAGATGATGAAGCCAAGTAATTAACCTAAAGTTACACTAAACACACATTTATTTGGATTGATTCTAACTTCGTACTCTTGTAATCTTTCAAATATCTTACACATCACTACTAAATGGTGGGCCCTAGTTTTAGATTTTCCTAATATGTCATCAACATAGTCTTTAACAATATCATGCATCATATCATGGAATATGACAATCATGGCTCTTTGATATGTAGCTATAGCATTTTTAAGACTAAATGGAATTACCTGATAACAAAATGTTCCCCATGGAGTGGTGAATGTTGTTTTATGTTAGTCTTCTAGTGTTATTTTGATTTGGTTGTATCCTAAAAAGCCATCCATGAGTGAAAGCATTCCATAACCTATCATGAATTCAATGATCATGTTGATAGTAGGCAAGGGAAAATCATATTTAGAACAAGCTTTATTGATGTCTTAAAAAGTAGTATAAATTCTGTTCCTTTCAAGCTTTTTACTAATAGGTACCACATTAGAGATCTATTTTGAGTAGTCAATGGATCAGATACATCTTACTTCTAAGAATTTTTCTAACTCTTTCTCTACCAATAAAATAATGTTAGGATGCATCTTATGTAGCTTTTATTTTACTGATTTCGAGTTAGGATTAACCACAAGGTGGTGTAGAACCAATGTGGGGTCTAAACTTGGCATGTCAAAATAGGCCCATGTAAAGATATCTACAAATTCTCTCAATAAATATGTAAAGACATCATGTTCCTCCTTAATGAGGAACGTGCCTAATTTTATCCATTTTAGGTCTGATGAAGTCCTAATATTTACCTCTATTATATATTTGACTAGAAGGATCGAACCCTCTTCTAGGATAATAGGTAACAACTTGAATTGTTGGATTATGTCAGGGTCCTCCATTAGGACTTGCTCTTCAACTTCTCCTAGGTATGATGAATCTAGTTCCCCTAATGAGAGATCTAGCCATGTGAAAAAAATAGTCAAAAATTCTTAAATAATTTAATCAAATACTTATTCTTGCTTAAAGCTAAACTCAGATCCATAGGCAAGTTCATTATTGGTGGTCTCCTGGTCTAAATTTGAAGAAGAATAAACACCCCCATCTAATGGTGCCTAAAATAGGTTTTTGCCACTAGAATAGCCTATATCTAATTTTTCCCTAGTCAGAAAGTATCTCAAATAGGTTTTCACATTGGGACCTCAATGTTTTACTTATTTATTTTTGGCTAAGGGTGTTCACTTGCTCTCTAAAATAGGCTACAGGATCCAATGTAATTAAAAATATTGACTTGTGATCTCCCAATAGAACATTGTCTCTAAGGCCTAAGAAGTCATAGAATACCTCATCATTCTAAAACTCATCAATTGGTATACTAGATTCTTGTTGGTCCTAATCTATTAGTTGGGGATAATATAATGGTAATGGGTTGTGATGAATGACCAAGGTAAGGGTACAAATAACATTGTTATCAAATAGTTTGGTTTTAGCTAGGTCATCAAAGGTGAGGTTATAATTAGATTATGCTTTGTTGTTGGCATCATAATCACTAGTCATTGGTGATGGAGTTTAAATAAGATATGTGGGGTTACCCCCAAATAGTTTAAATCCATGTCCATAAGGTCTTTCATACTTAGTCATGGAAATTGGCTCGATGGTTCCTTGTTGATTCAGTCTAAGGCCTCTTCTTTCATAATTATGATGCTCAATGATCTTATTGGGAATAGGATACTTTTTAATTTTATAATAATCAATTTGGTTTTCATTGTATAATAATGATTCATCCCCTTCAAGAGGGTTAGGTTCTAGGCTAGATGCTGGTACAAATGTGATAGTTCCTTTATCTTTGTTTTGTATTTCCAATGCATATGTGGAGTGACTTTAAGTCTCTCAAAGGTTTTTGGATTCTAAGGAAGATTAGCAATATGAAATGTATCATGGGTCACATATTGTTTTGATCTACTATCTAAAATGGTGAAATGACTAAAAGCTTTAGGATGCAGTATGTGGGAAAGAGAATCCAACGTATTAGGATCTATGCAATTATCTGATGAAGGATCAATAAGTGTAGCCTTTCATTTATCCTACTTGGAACTTATATTCATGCCATACTAATAATTATAGCTTTAAAATTTAGCCTCAAGATGTTTACAATGTTCATATGGGTGTAAATCTCCTAAAATATTCACTTATATCCTTGAGTGGGAAAACTTGATACATTGGTGTAACATTAATGGGACTACATGAATCTCATGTAACCAAGGCCTACCTAGAAGCATATTGTATGATAACTCAAGATCAAGCACATGGAAAAGTTTATCATGGGTCAAAGGCCCAATGATAATTGCAAAACTAATGGTGCCTTATGATTCTCTTTCCTAATTATCATAATCTTTTATGGTTATTATTTCTGGCTAAAGATTTACCATTGTGTACCCAAGAAGCTTGATGAGATTTAGAGACACTATGTTGAGGCTTGATCCATTGTCTATAAGGACATGTTTCACTTTATGTTGCTTTATATAAAATTCTATGTACAATGGGTTATTATGGAGTGGGCCAAGGGAAGACATATCGCTTTGGTTGAATGTGACTTGTTGGGCTAGAGCTAGGTGTGCAACCAAAGCTTAAAATTTATCAGGGGATATGTCACTAGCAACAATGGATTGGGTCAAAAAATCATTCAAGATGTTCTTGTGGATTATTTACATTTACAAAAAATCTAAAATAGAAATTTGTGCTGGTGTCTTTTGCAATTATTCCACAATATCAAACTTCTTGTCTTGGTTAGGAGTGAATGGTTTATTTTGAAGCTGAATAGTTGGTTGGATGATAAACAAAGTGGTAAATGGTTGTGGGCTTGGAATAGTAATCTTTGACCTCTGAGTTGTGATTTCAAAATTGAGATTAAATACTAGACCATTATTGCTATCAAATGTTGGGAATGGTGTGGGACTAAATAGGACAAGTCTCAGTTTTTGATGCACTCGTAAGTGGTCACATGGCAAAGATGAGTTATCGATATAAGGTCTAAAAAGGGAAGTCCTAATTTTCTAGTTTGCCTATATGCACTCCCAAGTCAAAGAAGGATTATCCATGTAATGTGGTTGAATGTTGTTGTTTAGCAATAGTCTAGGTTGATTAGTGCTTGGTCTAAGATTAATGGAGATGGTATTAATGCTACCCCCTATAATATGACATACAACCCTATTGTATTCAATTACAACTACATGGTAGGTTTGTTGGTTGTTACCATTTTGACCTTGGTTTTGTCTATTGTTTTGTCATTATGGTTTTTGTTTCTAATTTTATTGATTCTACTAGTTTGGACTTTGATTTTGATACTGTTGATTTTATTGCTACACTAGCCATTGTTGTCATTATTGTTGATTGTTCTACTATTATTGATTATTATGTTGAGGAAAGGGGTTTTGATAAATCCCAAGAGTGTGATTGGAAGTAGAAGCACCATTATCCAATGCTATCTCCCCATTCTCTAACATATTCTCAATTAAATGCTTGATTTGGACACATCTTCATAGATTATGCCTATTGACCTGATGATAGTCACATAATTTGTTTTCATGGTATCAATCAGGATAAGGAATACCTTGTAGATAATGCTTTGTTATATGCCAACTAATCAAATTAGAGGTAGAAAGCTTGCAAAATATAGACTCAACAGGTTCTCCAAGGTCACTAAAGACACAATGTGCAAGCATACTTCTCTTAGGAGGAGGGGTTTGAAATGGTAAAGGTTGTTATATTTTTTGTACAGGTCTTGGTTGTTGTGCTTTCGGCATTAGTTGGAAAGGTGGTACAGATGATGTTTACACTATTTAGACATGACAAGATTCAATCACTCCATTTTCCATAACATTCTTATTATGGTTGAATTGCTTTAGTCTTTTTTGGTTATTGGCGTATGCTAGTTATGATGCTTGCATTTGAATGGGATGTTGATCTTGGCCATTTCCTTGATTGGTGCCTTGATTTTTATTAGTTGAATTAAGCTTAATGACTCCTTTATTGATGAGTGCCCACTTGATTAACAAGACTTTATCAATGATAGCTTTGAAATTATATGCACATTATAGTTCCATATTATATGCTATCTTACTATGAAAATTTTTGGTAAACATAGCGGCTAATTTTTTATCTAGTAAACTGTTGATGGCGTAAAATTGCATTGGATCTTAACCAATCAACAATGGGAAGTTTAAAGCTGTGGGACAATGTGGCTTGAAACAACCTCTAGTTTTTAAAGAAGCTGGTCTCTTCTATTTTATAGGTGTTGGGGAAAAGGGATAGGAGACTAAATAGAAACGTAAAATGTAGGAATTAAAACCTAACTATGGAAATGCGCCTGAGTGTAATCCTAATCCTAACCTGAGCATAGTGAGACTATTATATGATTCAATTACATTTAAGAGTAGACAAGTGCATGATCAATGTAAAAGATTAGAGTAACAGAAATAAAGGCTCATAACAGGGGAGTATTTTGTTGAGATACAAGAATTGTCAACAAAGGCATAGTGTTCAATCTTCTTAATAGAATCCTCCAATCACATAAGAGGCACAAAAGTCACGCATAGTTATGTAGGACTTTAGACTCTAGAAAATGAGACAAGAGCAAATAACATTTCCAATCACAACACTAGGAAATCTACAGCATAGACTACTTTGCAAATAATGCAGATAACATCAACAAGGGCATAATGTTCAATCTTCTTATTGAATATTCTATTCATACAAAAGATACAGAAACACACACAGTCATATAAACCTTTCAACTCAAGAAAATGAAACAAAATAAAATGATATTATTGGTCAAAACTCTAAAAGTCTAAAACTATGGAAAATTTTCCCCCCTTCTTTTGATTTTACAATCCTACTTATATAGCTTCGAATGTCTCCTTCAATCACTTTCTTTCCCACACAATTCCACTCCATCCTTCACTCATAGGGGAAAAAATAGATGGTGCATTCAATGCCTTGGATGCATCTTGGTCTTATCAAGAACTGCCTTGACTACGGCATGGCAATCCATGTCTAGTACCTCTCTTCATGCTAAAAATTCTTCATTCCATCATCTGTTTGGCCACTCAACTGTCTACTATGTCTCTGCTATTAGGGGACAAACAGATGGCATCTTCAATGCTTGTAAGCCCCCAAAAATCTACTTGATGCACTGTTCTATCTACCAAGAATAACTCACACCAAATTTCTTTCCATCTTTGCTGAAATAGATAGACAGATGTGAGGACACTTAGTCAATCCATGAAAATTCTCCTTTACGGTCTAGAAGGCACCAGAGGATGGCACTTGGCCACTTTCACTTTCTTTATATTTCATTGAGGGATGCTCCACCTTTGACACCTATCATAATCCGCTTCCTTGATACTTTGTAATTTTAACAAAACAAAACTTATCACGTTCCTTGCTCGGGCAACCTTTTAGGAAGGGATGGATGCACATGGCAGTCTTCACTTGTTGACATTCATCACTTCCATAGTTCTTTGGAGTAACACCTAGGGACCCACCACAATATTTATTTGGAAATTAGGCTCAAATATGGTCTCTCAAAAATTGACATGTGGTGATCTCTGCTGCTCTTGGGAAGATACGTGGCATCTTCTACTTCTCTATCTAGGGAATGTGGTGTCTTCCACTGCCTTCTTCAAAAAGGTCATTTAGGGTCTTTGCAACTGCCACCTGGTGCTTTCCACTCTCAATGCTACTTGTTCCATTGAAAGTCTTTGTCAAAAGGTAAAATGAAACATGAGTGCCTGTATGAGACTCAGACGCTGACATGTGGTGCATTCCGCTTAGCCGTTATTAGGTACATGGCACATTCCATGGCCTTCCCAAAAGTTACAAAAGGGTGTTTAGAGGATGCCAGCTGTCCATCTTTATCTCTTAGAAATCAACACATGGTGACTTCCACTTGAATTTGATACTTGGGAAAAATGAGACGAAGGAAACAAGAAGGGAAAAAAGACTCATGCTCGAAGAGTGACACTTGGCAGCTTCCACTACACTTCGACACTTAGGCAAAATGAACCGGCCCTTTGCTTCAAAATTATGCCATGATGTCCAAGGATACATAGGAACCAAAATTGTAGTAATCAAATCAAAAAATAAAATAAATATGATGTAGAGTAGGAAATTACTCTACAATTATTGGTGACCTCCAAGACCTTTGAGCCTGCTCAAAAAGAACCTGACTCCTGCTCGATCAAAATTTCAAAATTTATAGCTTCAACAGCACTGTTTGTAAGACAGACCACTCATGGTCAGATAATCCTTGCTCACTCTGCAACTCAACAAAAGCTAGATCCAAGTTAATGAGATTCTTGAGTGAGAAGGTTTGCAGGATCTGAACTGTGGCTTTCAACTTGGATTCTAGCCAAAAAATAGGAATGAGAACTGTTTCAACCTCTGGGGGTGAGGAATCATCCTGTAGGCTTTGGAAAACTATCTAATCCCTTTGTTTGGTGAACAAAAATGGTTCAAGTTGATTAGCCATAAGGACCATCTTTGCATTTGGAAATGGGGAAGGTAGGCCTAATTGCACCAAATCTTTAATGTGGTGTCTCATCTCACTGATGCCTTCTTTCACGACATCGAGACAACTTTTACAACTATTGGCTACAACATTGCGATTGAGCTCCTCCTTGACCCATTTTGTGGTGGCCATTCTATCTTAGATTCTTACAGCTACCAATGTTGCATCCCTTGTGTCATAGAGCTTCTCCAGCAATGAATGGGAGTCTGGGACTCTTTTGGGGATCATGGCCAGAGTGTTCTATACTAAATTTTCCACCCTTTTACATAGTTTTTTTGCATTGAGTAGGAAGGTGAAAATGGCTTGAGCTAGATAATATTTGAAGAGATTCTTTCCCACGCTAACTCGTAGAGCTCCTTCACTAGCTGCACCACTCTGACACCTCTTGGCCTATTGGCCAGCTCAATTTCCAATTGTGTCATCCTCTACATCCTATTGATAATAGGGAAGGTGGTAGTATCATCGTATCATAGGGAAAGCATGTCCCTAATGGCTTATGGGGTGACCTACAACATGAAGGGGCCTTGTTGAATAAAGAAATATTGTGGATGGAGCAAGTTTGTGCACAATTCAATTATATCTAGGCATGGGTGTACAGCTGGGACAATGAATTGAGCCAGTTGTGAGGTCCATATCCTCATCTTGAATGTTTCATATTGCCTTGCCCTGGCTCTTTATAGGCACCTTTGGTGTGCCCCTTCTCTAAGATTCTTGCCACTAGCTCTTTATAGAATTGGGTCCACAATTCCATCTGCATAGTCTCTTACCCTTGATGGATCACTAGTCTGGCCAACTCCCAGTGCTTTTATTCTTGGGTAGCTCTTTGGTAGCTACACAGGAGCTATAGCATATGATTTACTTGCCAACAATTTATCTAGATATCCAGGTGCCCCCGTTCCTTGTTGTGGAGCTGATGTTGTTGCCATCTCTATATCTCTTGTATGATACCTAGTATATGAGTCTTGTGCAGGATAGCAAATATGCTTGCTAAAACAAATTTCACTATGCGCTGACAATCATAATGAGAAAGATATTTTCACAAGAATGCTTGAGAGTTGTAAACTTTAAAATTTGCTAAGGGGGTATTTATGGGCCTATCAAGTCCCAAATAGCATTAATTTTAGGTGATTGTTAGCAAATCCTACTCAATCTTTATGAAACAAAGGGGCAGACATGTTATGAGGCACAAGGTACCTTAGAGATCTCAAATATCTAGGGAAGCATTTATTGTGGCAAAATTTAAAGAATTTAAAGCTTCTAAGACACTGACTCTGCATTTAAAACTCTTATTTTAAAAGAAAAGTGGGAAAGCAAAAAACAAAACAAAGCAATGCAAGAATGGAAACTACCTAACTACATTAATTACAAATCCTTATTTTCCTTTGGGATCAAAAATGAACTTTCCAACATCTTCTTTATTACAAGCCAAATTGTGTTGCCATACTAGTGATTCGGGTATACCTTTGATGGGATGTCCTCTACGCCAGCCACACAAATTTGCCTACACTCGAATGAGTCTAAGCAAAACATGTATTTGACACCTATGAACTCTTCTTGTCCTTGAATGCCATCGAATACTGGTTCTTCAAGTTGTTGAGTGTCATCAAGAAATCATTGGCTATTGGTTCTTCACTCTGTGCCTTTTGATATCCATTATCTTTCAGCTCATCTTCTTCAGATTCCAGCTTTATTGCATCAGTATGCTCTTTGATGATTTCATCCTCTTGAAAGGATGAATTTGAAAACTAGCATTCCTTCTGCATACTCAGTTGAGTCTTGATGTTTTCTTCTCCATACTTGGCCAATCCATAGCCTTCTTGCAGGATAGTGTCATCTATCTCAATGACTTGGTGAAGGGAGTATCCATGTTCCTTTGTATCTTCTTGCAAAGTAAGGAAAAAGTTAGAAATGATCTCCTCCTCATCTGAAGTGAAGGAAAAAGCTTGTGGATTATCCTCTTACTCATCAAAAGGGGAATCTACAGTGATTTCCTCCTTATCCATACTTATGGAATCCTCTTGACTAGCCATAAATTGAGCATATTCTTCTACATACTCAATTGCCTCTTTCAAAATATATTCTTCTTCAAAAGGGGATGAAAAAGAAGGTTGTGATGGAAAACAAGAAGCTTCTTGAGTAAGGGAGGAAGGGACTTGAGGGGAAAGTGAGAGTTTGGGGTCCTCTTGACTTACTGCTATCATAGACTCTACATTATTGGGGAAATGATCTTGACAAGTCTGACCTTGTTCATGAATAGGGGTGGCATATGTTTGATATGGGATTTTTGGTGGTGGATATGAAGTTTGGTAGACTTGGTAAGGATGTTTCTCATGAATGCTTAGCCTTTCTTCTATAAATGCAATCAATCTACACACATCCAGCATTTCATATGTAAGTTCTTGCCAATTTGCCCTTTTAATGGGATCCCACTCACTTTTGATAGGGTCTATTACTTCCCTCACTTGATAGATGACATGACAAGGAATTTCTTGGCCATATTCCCTTTTGCTATCAATCTCTAACACATATTTTTTTAAATCCCAGCAATGCTTTCTTGAAGGTGAAAATGAGATTAGACTAGGCATAAAATTGGTATAGCTCGTGGCCATGTGCATCCTCATTACTTGGAGATATTTTAGGAGGAACTTAATCTTGATTGAATATATGAGAATATGACTCATAGCTATGTGTAACAGAGTTATACATACCAAAAGGGATTTCTTGATGATACTGCTTGATCAGCTGATGACTCAGAGCATTGTTGGTGTTGATGAAAACCTCCAAATACTAATTGGCTAAAGAATACACCAAAATTTCTTTAACTCCTTGAAATATCTATCCCAGCAGGCATGCCAGAAACTATTGATGGCATAAAATTGTGTTGAATCTTAACCAATCAACAATGGGAAGTTTTAAGCTGTGGGAAGATGTGGCTTGAAACAACCTCCAAGTTTTAAAGAAGCTAGTCTCTTCTATTTTATAGGTGTTAGGGAAAAGGGATAGGAGACTAAACAAAAATGCAAAATGCAAGAATTAAAACCTAACTATGGTGATGCACCTGAGTGTAATCCTAATCCTAACCTGAGCATAGTGAGACTATTATATGATTCAATTACATTTAAGAGCAGACAAGTGCATGATCAATGTAAAAGATTAGAGTAACAAAAACAAAGGCTCACAACAGGGGAGTCTTTTGCTGAGATACAGGAATTGTCAACAAAGGCATAGTGTTCAATCTTATTAATAGAATCCTCCAATCACATAAGAGGCACAGAAGTCATGCACAATTATGTATAACTTCAAACTCTAGAAAATGAGACAGGATCAAATAACATTTCTAATCACAACACTAGGAAATCTACAGCATAGACTACTTTGCAAATAATGCATATAACATCAACAAGGGCATAATGTTCAATCTTCTTATTGAATCTACCAGTCATACAAAAGATGCAAAAACACACACAGTCATATAAACCTTTTAACTCAAGAAAATGAAACAAAAGCAAATGATATTATTGGTCAAAACTCTATAAGTCTAAAACTATGGAAAATTCTCACCCCCCCTTATTTTGATTTTACAATCCTGCTTATATAGCTTCGGATGTCTCCTTCAATCACTTTCTTTCTCACACAATTCCACTCCATCCTTCACTTATAGGGGACAAAATAGATAGCACATTTAATGCCTTGGATGCATCCTAGTCTTATCAGGAACTGCCCTGACTGTGGCATGGCAATCCATGTCTAGTACCTCTCTTCATGCTAGAAATTCTTCATTCCATCATCTATTTGGCCGCTCAACTATCTACTCTATTTTTGATATTAGGGGACAAATAGACAACATCTTCAATGCTTGTAAGCCCCCAAAAATCTACCCAATGCACTATTTTATCTACCAAGAATAACTCACGCCAAATTTCTTTCCATCTTTGTTAAAATAGATAGACGGACGCGAGGACACTTAGTCAATCCATGAAAATTATCCTTTACTATCTAGAAGGCACCAGAGGATGACACTTGGCCACATCCACTTTCTTTATATTTTTTTGAGGGATACTTCACCTTCAACACCTATCACAATCGGCTTCCTTGATACTTTGCAGTTTTAACAAAACAAAACTTATCGCGTTCCTTACTCGGGCAACCTTTTAGGAAGGGATGGATGCATGTGGCAGTCTTTGCTTGTTGACATTCATCACTTCCATATTTATTTGGAGTAACACTCAGTAAACCCACCACAATCTTTATTTGGTAATTAGGCTCAAAGATGGTCTCTTGGAAATTGACACATGGTGATCTTTGCTGCTCTTGGAAAGATACGTGGCATCTTCTACTTCTTTATCTAGGTAATGTGGCATCTTCCACTGCCTTCTTCAAAAAGGTTGTTCAGGGTCTTTGCAACTACCACCTGGCACTTTCCACTCTCAATGCTTATTGGTCCATTGAAAGTCTTTGTCAAAAGGTAAAATGAAACACGGGTGCCTCTATGAGACTCGAATGCTGACATGTGGTGTGTTCCACTTAGCCATTATTAGGTACATGGCACATTTCTTGACCTTCCCAAAAGTTACAAAAGGGTGTTTAGAGGATGCCAGCTGTCCATCTTTGTCTCCCAAAAATTGACATGTTGTGACTTCCACTTGAATTCAATACTTGGGAAAAATGAGACGAAGGAAACAAGAAGGGGAAAAGACTCGTGCTCGAAGGGCAACACTTGGTAGCTTCCACTGCACTTTTATACTTAGGCAAAATGAATAGGCCCTCTGCTTCAAAATTATGCTGTGACGTCCAAGGATACGTAGGAACCAAAATTGTAGCACTCAAATGAAAAAATAAAATAAATACGACGTAGAGTAGGAAATTAATCTACATAAACTATGAGTGAAATAGCTTACAAGGGCTCTCCATCACTGTAGATAACTTACAAAAATCTCACCATCTTTTTTGTTTTGCTTGTGTTAAGTCCACTAATGAAATATCATGCTTGAGATTATAAGAAAAGTGTTGCACAAACTTATTATAAAGATCATCAAAATATATTATTGAATGTTTGGGAAACTTTAAAAACCATTCCAAGACTTGTTCAACTAAGCTCCTTGGAAATAATAACAAAAGGTATATGTCACTATATGCCACTAGTTGACATGCGACAAAGAATTTAGCTAAATGGGCCTTAGGGTCACTTTTTCCTTTGTATTTGTCAAATTTTGATGGTTCGTATCTTGGGGAAATGGTATCTATAAATACTCCATGTTGAATGGATAGGAACACACATCATATAATTTGAACTTTTTAGTCTATTTCTTAGCCTAAATGGTAGTAATTACATCCTTCATCTGTTATAATTCTTGGGATAGGAAACTAGAAGGAACATTGGTTTGAGGGAGAATATTGGTTTGGGTAGATGGTTGGAAGGTCACAAGTGGGACACTTTGACCAAGGTATGATGGAGATACATATTCGGGTATATTGGTTTTTTTAGGGAATAGACTAAGAATATGCATTTGTGGATTAGTATGTAATTGAAATTACACATTTGGTTGTGTGATATTCTAGTTTGGGTTAGTGATAAAGGTTCAAATTGGATGATTTTGTGGTTGGGATGGAGGGATATAACTATATTATGGCTATTTCAGTTGAAAAGAGACATGATACTGACTAATAAAACCTTACTGTTGAGTGGAAACTTGTGGACCAAGACCTTATCTCTAAATTTATGGCATGTTTTGAACCAACAATTGTCTAGTAAGTACTTGAGAAATATGGGGACCTCCTTGTTGCATGAATCCCTATGGGGAAGTGAAAATAGGTTGTAGATTTGGTATCTATTACTGACCAATATTTACATGTTATTGACTAGTCATTACTTGGTTTTGGATTGGCATATTAGTCTATGACTAAAGAGGTATGTTTATCATTTCCTAGTGAGGTGGAACATTAGTTACCCCTGATTGAGGTGGTAATGAATTTGTCCTATTTTACATTGATACACTATATTATGCTTGTTGTTATGGAATACTACTCATTACTTATTAAGGAGGAGTATGATTCATCACATTCTATTGTTGAGGTGTGATATTGGCCATTATTTGATTACTTAATCTCGTAGGTTGTACACTTGAGGAAGCAGCTGGTTGAAGTTGGGGTGTAGAAACTCCTATTCCCTAATATGATGATCTACTCATAGGATTAACTACATGCACATATTTTTGGCTATTTTTTTGTGTGTTAGTACCACTTTGATTGGCATTAGATGTTGCTTGCACATTATCAACTACATTTGTCTCACTATTCTATGTAGAGGTTGAAGACACTTCTTTAATAATGGGCATATGCATCAAGTTATCTACTAAAATATTTTGCATGAATGGGTCAAAACTCATATTCTCTTGTCTAGTTAACTCTATCAACACTCTTATTGAAGGAACTAAGTCAATAAAAGGTTTGCTCATCATGTTCATTTGATTGAAATTACATGCTAGATTTAGGTAGGTTGGATATGCTATCTACATTTGGTTAAAATGATCTTCCATGATGGTTTTTCCTTTATTATATATGTTAGGGTCTTGATACATTATTTGGACTAGAGCTATAGGATTTTTAGAAGAAACTTGTTGATAGTAAATGATATTGTGGGGCACTCTTACTAGGCTTGGTAAATTCTCATGAGAGAAGTCTATTGGAAACATGGCAATTACCTCTATGGCTCTAACCAAAATCTCATATTTATTCTCTGAAAAATGTCACTCAAACAAAAATGGATAATACATGGAAGTCATATTAATATAATATGACTGTTGAAAAATTGGCTCGTCCACTATGGGTATTATAGCTAGGTATTGTGTGGTTTGTTCTTGGTCTTGTTCTGAATAAGGTGGTGTGTTATTCAGATAGTTATTCAATAGATCTTAGATTTATGCCCCTAATTGAGTATTATAAGAGGGATAAGAATCCATCTTAGAAGAAATATTATCCACATAGAGGTCTTGCACCATTTCTTCCTACGCAACTACATTACTAATCCCTGGATTGTACATGAGTCCACTATGAGTGTAGGAATACATGTTGGGATCCATAGTCAATGTTTTGTGATAAAAGGTCAAAGAGTTATACAAAATTTAAAATATATGATGTTCCAACTTGGTCTAGATTCATCAAATGGATCAAAAGGTTTATGCAAATATTTTTGAGGAAACAAGCTAGCGTCAAGTATCTAATGTTTCATTATTCACACAAAGATAAGAAAGTAAATGGACTAAAAATCAAAATGTTAAACTCTAAGGTCAAAGTGTTTCAAATCAATTGTATCTAGGAATTTAAAAGTTACTAGGTCTTTTGTCCAAATGCAACAAAGCTCAAATAAGGCATGCGCTAGGACTCTTGGCCAACTGGTGTCAAAAGCTAGACTTTGAAATAGGTGAAATTTTTAATCTAACATATTTGAAACACTTCTAACAAATACTAGGAATTTGATTCTTGGACATGAACTTGATCAACTAGGCATAAGGTATGAAACAAAAGGAACTTTAGAGAGTTTATTTTCTCATAAATAATTGTATAAAAATTGGTTCTTTTGATAAATAAGCTAGACAAAAGTGAATAGTATAAGTATTCTAGACAAAATATCACAAAAGTATAGTTATATTAGTCTAAAAATGTAGGAACAAATTTGAATTTTATGTAAGAGGATATTTGAAACAATATTTGAAATTTTATGGGTAGCGTAACAATGCTACACTACCCAAAAGGTGTGACAAAAAAGTTTGTTTTAAAAACTCTCTAAGGCAAAGATAATTTCCCATAATTTTGACAGCATAACACTACTTTTCCTGACTCAAAATGTTGTGGTGCATAGACTCAAAGTGCAAGTGTTTAGCATAAAATGACTTAAGTTTATCAAATGATGATAATAATTATGAGTCTTAAACAACCTTCAACCCAAATTGGAAATTAAACTTAAGTTCCCTCAATTTTAGTGAAAATGACAAACCCACTTAACACATCAACCCTATGAACTTATAAAGGTGCAATTTCAAATTTAGATTATAAGTAAAGGACTTAAAACAACTTTGGTAAAGGCCTAGACTTAATTGGGTATCATAACTATGCCAAAGTGGATGATATGATTCTCAAGCTTTTGATGGACTTTGAATAAGGCAAATTGGTGTTTTCATGTGGGTAGTATAATGCCTCTTTATTCAAATAAAAATTAGGACTATGTGTTTGATTTGAATTTTTTTTACACCAAGTGTTGACTTCAAACAAGACTTTAATCTAAGATAAGACCAACTAATTAATCGCTCTTAGATCCTAAATTGACAAGGTTGCTTGGTATTGTTGGAATTCATCAATATACATCATTTGAGAGGATTTTAAGTGTTCATCCAAAAGTAAATGCACATTATATAGTAGGTTTTTTACACCCCCTTCTCTCAAATGATAGTACTATGACATGGACCTTAAAGTGCACCTTGCACCAACAATACTTCCATGACAAGTGTCGATTTGTCTAAGATCTAAAAAGTTTCTAAAGGTTATAGGGGAATCAATTGAATAATGACTTTTATGCCAAATAATACAAAATAAAAGCATGGATTTTGGGTTTGTATCACTTGGCTTGTTGCAAAAAGGTCTAGTCCTTTTTGCAACCACCACATGCTATTGTTCGCTTAGTGTAGTGCAATGTCTGAAGTGCTACTACATCCTATGTGTAACTCCAATTAGGAGAAAAATGAATTTAATACCAAGAGGTGAAACCCTAGGTCAAATCTTCCCTAAAGAACTCATGGGAGGTGATGAAGCCCCCCTCGTAAGCCAAGTTTGCATAAAAATAAAGAAAGCATGAAATTAGAAAGACTTTAGTGTCATTTTCAAGGTCACCCAAACTTTGATGAGTTTTTGGGGAGTGATTTAGATGACTTTCTTTCTAAGCCTTGGACTAGGCTACTTATAATATGAATGGTGCTTTTGATTCCAAGGGTTCCCTAAAGGGGACAAATGGAAGAGCATACACGCAACACCCCTCTTTTTGTCAAACAAAAATTTAATTTACAACTAAGTGAATACAAAAATCTTGAAAAGGTGAGTTCATTTTTAAGCCCAAATGGAAAATGATTTGGGTTTCATTTGACCCCTTGGTCTTAGTTGTAACTTTGAAAACTAATGCTAAAAACACTTATTTAAGCACTTAAATGTTACTTTAAGCACCAAAATAATGTTCCTAATTAATTTTTAATCATGCAAAAGGTGATCTAAACATGCTTTTAACAAATTTCAAGCTTGGTCCTACAACAAAAATGTTATCATGTCCTTTAGCCTTGAAGATCTTTTAGGTTTGAAACAATAAACTTTAAAAAAAGATATTTTAGGTCTATGTTTAAAAAAAACATAGTGACCGACGTTGATTATATAACCAATGATGGTAACATTTGTTAACTGATGATGGTTATCTAAAAAAAATTAGTTATACCAATGTGACTGATGACAGTTATCTAATTGATGTCAATTTTACTAATTGATGTTGATTATTGCATAAAATTATGGCAAACAAAAATGGTAAAACAAAGTCAGAAAATTAATTTGCAAGAGTTTTAATGATTCAAATGAAGATTTTAAAGCTAAAAATGATCTAATTCATGTGTGGAATGCATCTAGTCCCATCGAGAGTGCCATATGTGATCTAAGAATTTGACTCAAGAGAGGATGGTTAGTATAGTGTTACTTTCAAAATGAAAACAAAATGAAAGAAACATACTAACTAGCATAACATCTCTAGGCCTAGACACTAGGGTGAGCTTATTTAATAAATATGAATAAAACACACAACTAAAATACAAAATAAACCCTCTTTTACCTTCCTTGGATGCTCCAAAATGATTGTTGTAGTGGCTTGCTCAAATTTTGCTCATAAAGTCCTTGGCAATGGAAGCTTGGCTACCTTCGTCTCTTCTTGGCATCTTTGGCTTATGGCTTAGCTTGGATTACAATCAATTTGGCATGGTAACACTAGTTGCTTGAAGCTTTTGGAACGATTTGTGCATTATAACTTTGCATAATCAAGACTTAAAATTCATGTGGTGAGGCCTCCTATTTATAGATTTTTGAGAATGTCTAGAATCAACCTGAACTATCCATCCTGAGATTGAGATGTGTGGTTAAATATTAATTTAATTTTTGGAATTAAGTTTATAATATCCTCATCATGACATTGGAAGAAGGGGAAATTAAGAGGTATGGAGGGCATCATGGAAGGAATTAATGAGGCATGTAGGGCATCATGGAAGGCATTAATGAGGTATGTATGGCATGAATTTTGATGTTTGTGGCATTTATAGCCTAGGGATGTCTTCCCAAGAAATGAGGTCACTTGATGTAGATATTCAATATTCATTTTGAAAAAAAAGTTTTCAACAAGTTTCCATGGAATTCTTAATTATGCCTTGATTTGGGTTAATTATCTCTTAATCATATTTAAGCACTTTGTGCACAAATTACTCATATTGATTAGAATGCTTTTTTATTAGTCAAAAATTTTACTAGATTGGAATTAAAAGGTGATGTTAGATGCATTAGATCTATTATCCCATTTAGTATTTTACTAACAACAAATAACAAAGGCATATGTCTTGTACAAAAGATTTGATAGGAAAGAGCAATCTAGAGCACCCAGGTAAAAAATTAGCATTTTGACTCAAAATGATTTGATCAAAGTTAGTTGGCCCATAAATTACATTTCCCCATTTAGGGATACCCTAGCCAAAATTGGCATTTGAATATGTTAGTTTCAAATCATTTATCATGTTTTAGTGTTTTTAGGCCAAATTATGGATTTTAGGTAGAAATTGGTCAAAATCCTAATTAGAGGTTATTGGTGGCTAGATTTAGGTGTTTAAAAACATCAATGGTAAAGGGCCTATCATAGAGCTAACACTTAGCTCCCCCTCAATTGATGCTAATCCTCAATGGAAAGAAGTAAAAGAAATTACTCCCAACTTCTCCCATAGATACTCAAATGTATCTTTTGGTAGTGCCTTTGTGAAAATATTTTCAATCTATTCTATAGTATTGATATATTCTATCTTAACCTACTGATCTAAAACCTACTCTCTTAAGAAGTGATATCTGATAGGAATAAGTTTTGTTCTTGAATGCATCACTATATTATTAGAAATATTAATAGCACTTGTGTTGTCACAAAAAATAGAAATAGGTTCATCATATTTTACCTTAATATCTTTCAAAGTTTGCTTCATTCAAACCACTTGAGTACAACATAATACCACTACAATATATTCTGATTTAGCTATAGAAAGTGATATTGAGTTGTATTTTTTACTTAGCCATGATACTAAGCTATCATTGAGGAATCAAGTTCCTCCACTTGTACTCTTTCTATCATCCAAGAAACCTACCCAATCTAAATCTGTGTAAGTAACCAAAGTGAAATCTTTGCTTTTGGAATACCACAATCCATAATCTAATATCCCCTTGACATATTTGAATATTCCTTTCACCAGCTAAAAATGACATTCCTTAGGGGTTGCCTAATATCTTGCAACCATGCCTACTGCATGCATGATGTCTGGCCTCAATGCTATCAAATATAAAAGACTACCAATCATAGATCTATACAAATATTGATCTACAACATGTGAATCTTTATCCTTACTCACCTTGTTCCCTATACCCATTAGTGTGACAATCATAGCACAATCCTCAAAACCAAAAAAAATTAACATTTTCTTGGCATATTTACTTTGAGATATGAAAATTCCTTTATCTAACTAAAATATTTTCAACCCTAAGAAAAATTATAATTCTCCAAGCATAGACATCTCAAATTCTTTTTGAATATTATAAAAAAAAAAATTTATCATCTTTTTAATGTTTCCTCCAAATATTATGTTATCAACATATACCACAACAATCAATTGATGCTCACCTTTTGTTTTGATGTAGAGATTACTGTCAACAAAACCTCTCTTGAAACCTTGATCTTGTATGTACTTATCAAGTCTTGCATACCAAGCTTTAGGATCTTTTTTCAATCCATACAGTGCTTTCTTCAATCTACATACATAACTACTATAATTTGAGAAAATAAATCCCTTAGGCTAGTCAATGTAGACCTCCTCTTCTAGATTCCCATTTAGGAAGGTAGATTTGACATCCATCTAAAACACTTTTAAATTTTTAAGCACTGCATATGCAAAAAGCATTTTAATATCCTTTAGCCTTTTCACTAGTGCAAAGCAAAAGTTTCTTCAAAATATATACCCTCAATCTGAGCATATCCTTTACATGCTAACCTTGATTTATTCCAGGTAACTTCACCATCTTCATTCAACTTATTTCTATAAACCCATTTTATTCCTATCACATTTTGATCTTTTGATTTAGGCACTAATTCTCAAGTATCATTCTTTTCTATCTAATTTAATTATTCATCCATTGCCTTAACCCAATGCTCATCATGTTTAGCTTCTAAAAAAAATTAGGTTGAATTTTGAATAACAAATAAAAATTGACTTGCTCAGATTCACTTACTATCATCCTTCTAGTGTGAACTCCTTCATTTATGTTCCTGATGATGTCACTCTTATTATGATTTCTATTATTTGGATGGGGTCTTAGTATCCTTTTTCTCCTTCTTCTCATCCCCATTTTACTCTTCAAAATCTTATTATTTAATGATTTTATGAGTGTCTATTAGATTACTAGCTCTTTGTGCTACATCTTCATCTATCTTGACACTTGCACTTTTAACAATCTTTTTGGTTTTTTTATTATAACATTTATAATATTTACTTTTTCTATAATATCTAAGAAATATACTTTCATTTTTTCTAGTTTCAAACTTACCCAATTTTTCATTGGTTCTCTTTATGAAGCATTTGATGCCAAAAACTCTAAAGTAAACAATTGTAGTTGGTTTGCCTTTCCATAGTTTATAGGGAGTCTTTTCACTATTGACTCTCAACAATGCTCTATTCTTAATATGCACTATTGTACCTACTACCTCTCTCCAATATTTATCTAGTATCTTGGATTCATTTAGCATTGTCCTTGTTATCTCCTGAACTATTCTATTTTTCCACCCAACTACTCTATTTTGTTGTAGATTTCTAGTTGATGAATGATGTCTCTTTATCCCATGATCTTCACAATACTCAATAAAATCATATGAAATGAAATCTCCTCTATAATCTAATCTTAGGCACTTAACCTTAAAATCATTTCAATTCTTAACAAAAGTCTTGAATGCTTTGAAGTGGCTGAAAGCTTCTAATTTTGTTTTCAAAAATATTACCCAAGTCATCCATATAAAATCATCAATGAAAAATATGAAATATTTCTCACCCTGAGTACTTTGAGTTTTCATAGGTCTAAAAAAATTAGTATGAACAAGCTCTGATATTTGAGTGGTCAAGTATTCTTTTGTCTTGAACTATCTTCTGACTTGTTTCCCATGTTGACATGGTTCACAAAGTGTGTTGAAGGGCTTTATAATATTTGGAAGATTTATGACTATTTTTTTCTTGCTAATGTTGATAAGATTGTCATAATTTATGTGTCTTATTATCTTGTGACATAGCCAAGTTTCCTCAATCTAACTCAAACAACATCTTTGACCTTTAACATCTAATAGCATATACAAATTGTTGCTTGTTCTTTGAGCATCTGTAATCAACACATCTAAATATTCTCTCTTAATTTCAAAACTTTATGCATAAAATTTTAGTGTGTGTCCTTGATCACACATTTGAATTATAATCAAAATATTATGCTTAATACCTTCTACATATAAAAAAATTTTAATCTTAGTCTACCATTATTCAAACTTAGTGTACCTTTTTCAATAATTTTGGTAGTAGTATTATCTCTAGATTTCACTATGCCACCATTGATCTTCTTTAGGGTTATGAACTTTCTCTTGTCTCCTATCATGTGCCTCAAACATCTGTTATTAATGAACCATGGATTTTCTTCATTTATTACATGTAAAGTTATATGGACCAACATAGACTTTTTCAAGTTATTTCTTATGCCATGAACCTATCTGAACTTTATTCTTAAAGAATAGAACCTTGAAACTCTGATCTTTCTTGACTTACTCGAACATGCTTCTAGAGTACCAAGCTACATGTTTGAAGTTATAACACATGTAACATATTATGGCCTCTTCATTAAAGCCTAATAGAGGAGCAAAAGAGTTGTGGCTTCTACTTGACTTTGCATGAGTTTCCTTTTCCTTATTTCTAAAATTATTAGCCCTTTTTTGACATTTTATTTTTTTATGACCATATCTATTTGAATAAAAATAGTAACCATAAAAATAGAACATATTTGTGTATCTTTGACCTGATTGCCTTTTGTATCTCTATTCCTTCCAGCCTTCTTTATTTGAGATGTCCTATGCTTTCTTAATTTCTTCCTTTTTCATTTCTTCTTTTGTAAGAGCTTTAGCATAACTCTTTTTTTTTGTGTTAACCTTGTCTATGAAAGTAGTGGCCTCCCCTTTCTCTTTTTCAAATTTGATACTTGTCTTATTTGACATTGATCTATTTTTATAATATCTTATTTAGCATATTAGTGTTATTTTCAAATTTTGAATCATTGGTTGCTCTATCATTGATTACTTTATTTGTTTTCTCAAGATCTAATTTTAAAGAGATAATTTCAACAACATACCTTTCACATTCTTCACTTAATTTTTGTAACTGAGCTGTTAGATCTTCTTCATTCTTTTTGGCTTCATCAATGTGTGCTTGTAGATCTTCAATTATTTATTTTGACTCCTTTTTATTTTTCTCAATTTGGCACTTTAATCTATGATTCTATTTTTTAAGAGCTTGTAATTCTTCTGAGGCATAAATGTGTTATCCTTCTAGATTCACTTCAGCTTCATCTTGTTCTTCTTCTTGATCATCTATATTTTTGCTTGTAGATTCATTTTTATCTATGGTCATGAATAGAATATCTTTTTCATCTAAATCACTAACTCCACTATCTTCAGCTAAGCTAGGATCTTTAGAGTATAAACTTTTCTTCTCGAATCCCTTCTTGAATTTGCCTTTGAATTTTTTCTTGTATGTAGACCTTCCTTATTCATTGTCACCATTACTCTTATTTGGGCACTTAGCTGAAAAATGTCCAATCTTTCTATAATCAAAAAATTTAAAAGGTAATTTTCCTTGATATTTACCTGTGCCCTTTTTTGACTTGCAAATGAATAGAGATTTGTTATCATCGTCATCATCACTAGAGTTGTCACTTGTTTCTTTAATCTTATCCTTGTCTTTCTTTGATGTCTTGAAATTAGCTTCTCTCTTTAAGGGTTTTTTTTGTTTGGTCCACATCTCATATGCCATAAAAATACCATGTATTTCATCCATCTTTAGCTTGGATAGATCCTTCATCTCCTCGATTGCCAAAACTTTTACATCATATCTCATTGTTAGAGATCTCAAAACCTTTTGTACCACCACTAATTCTTCTAGCTTTTCTCCAAGGCCTTGACTATGATTAACTATTTGATCAACCCATAAAAGATAACTCATTATATTTTCTTCCTCTTCCATTTTCAAAATACTTTCTAAAATTTTGGAGCTTAGCTTGCTGAACCTTTCCATCACCTTTGTAAATATTTTCAAGCTTTACCCAAGTCTCATGAGCAAATTTTCATTTCATAACTTTAACAAATTCTGATTTACATAAACCATATAAAATAGCATTTAAATCTTTAGCATTATTTTCACTTTCCTTCTTTTCTACTAGAGTAGTCACAAGTGTCTATGGTTCTTCGTATTACTCCATAACTACTTGTCAAATGTTAAATCTAAGAGACATCAAATAAGTTCTCATCTTTATGCTCCAAAAAGCATAATTTGTCCCATCAAACAAAGGTGTCTTATTTGTATAAAAACCTTCACGTGATCTATCCATTATGCTTTTCTTGATCTACCTTCATGCTGTAAAACTCTTTCCAAAGGAACCTGCTTTGATACCAATTGTTAAGCATGGGATATAGTGAGAGGGGGGGTGAATAAGTATATCATATATCTTATAAATATTTTACTTAATCAAACACCACTTAACCATACATTCAAGATATGAAATAAAACTAAAATAATAACATGCACCACACGAGAGAGAGAGAGAGAGAGAGAGAGAGAGAGAGAGAGAGAGAGAGAGAGAGAGAGAGAGAGAGAGAGAGAGAGAGAGAGAGAGAGAGAGAGAGAGAGAGAGAGAGAGAGAGAGAGAGAGAGAGAGAGAGAGAGAGATTTTTATGTGAAAACCCAATGTGGTAAAAACCATGAAGAACAGTCTCATGTACATGAATGAGAACCAACTCAAATTATAAATTTAGTAAGCACCAAATTACAGAAGCACCAACCTCTTTGCTAAACACTAACACAACAACTATTTGTGAACACCAACCCACAGGAGCACCAACCCCTCTTGTGTATAAAACACATCTCTCAATGTTGCTTTCTCAACAAATGATAGAACTCTACAATATCTCTTTCTATTCTCTACTCTTTTCTTATATAAAACAATTGTAAGCCATGCACTCTCTTGCATATTAAAAATGTCTTCTCAAGCCTTTATTTATAGATTTTTAAATGACCTTCAAAATTAACCCTTTGTGACTCTTCGCTCCTCATGTAAAATGGTGCCAAACTTACATGACCCTTTGAATCCTTGTATTTGAAAAGTCACATGGTGACCCTTAAGTAAATGCTCCTTCCTCTTTTTTCTTTATCTTGGTGACCTTTCAAATAATTTAAAGTGAATCTTCATAAAAAAATGTACCATACCTTATTTTGTTTTCACTTGGTGACTCTTGGAATTCCTTAAGATGACTCTTTATGGGAAAATGTGTCCCATTCCTCTTTTGTCTTTACCCCATGACTCTTTGACTTCTCCATGGGTCCTTTTTTGACTTTTATGCAACCAAAAATATATTCATTAATATTAAATAAATATCAACACATTTTAGCCAAAATATGAACATTAAAAACACATTTAGACAATAAATGCTATGGGGCCTTTACCACCAATGCTATACCCTTGACATCAATGACAATATTTATAACAAGCATACTCAAACACATGATATATGAAATTACATATGTTGAACCTTTCCTCTACCCATGTCATATAGTGTTTTGGATGAGTCTACTTATTTTATCATAATTTATATATGTTACATATCCTTTATGATCATTTTTACATTATCTTGTTCAATATTTTTATACTAACTCTTACACATATCCTATATTCATGCTCATATTTTTCACAATTTACTTGATATGCTATGTTACATAGCATTTTTTTATAACACATATATCTAGGGACTAGTATGATATGTTAATGTTGGTTTCTTATACTTCATCTATTTTTCACTTCCTTGAGTGTATTGCATTTTTTAATTTTGTCTTTATTGTGGAACATTTACATATGTTCCTTGGTTTTTAGCCCCTATGTCATTATATGTTGATTGGACATTTAAATATGTCATTCTTTTTTATTATGCAAAATTTGAACATGCCCCTTGTATACAATCTCCTTATGCCATTATTTTGCATTACATTGAGTGATATTGTGTCTGTGATTGCTTCTTTGATGATTTTGTGATGTTACTCTCTATATATTTTTATAATATATATCATGCATCTTAGAACTTAATACGATCACATAATGTGATCTTCATTGATATATCTACTTAAATATGTTATCCCTACAAACTAAATTATTCATACATAGATTATATGGTTACCTTATCATTTTTAGGTAAGGTACCTACCAATTTATATCTTCTTCCCTTTAAAATGGGAGGCATATCAGTGGGGCCATGTTATAAAAGCATGACCTCTACATTTTTCTCAGGATATCTAGATTTTAGTAGGGACATGTGGGGGCATGTCATAAATACATGACCTCCTAACTTGCATAATCTCCAGTTTAGTTTCATGATTTTGATATACACTTGGGTCAAAATTATACAAATCGCATCAATTTTGCATATATTTGAAACATATTTTTTTCATATTTATTACATATATAATCCATTTGAGACATATTATATGTGTGTATTCCATTTTATTACACCAAAAAATTACAATTGTACCAATTATACTACTCACTAGGATGCACCAATTACACTAGGATGCATTGTTATCAAACATTTTCTATTGTAGTAATTATTTCACTTTATAGGTTGAATTGATTAAATTATTTAATATCAATATACTTATAGGTTAGATTTATTAAATAATATAATCTCACGATATTTATATGATGGTTTTATTAAATCACTCACCCTCACCAGATCATATATATTCACACATGATTTGTACGATTGAGATATAATGATCTCAATGATCATGTCATAACTCATCCTTGCAGTGGATTAGGGGAATAATACCTTCAAATATCTCACTTAAAGTCTCTAAGGTTAAATTTTGAACCTTTTTATATCTCTAATGATTTATAATAAAGCATCTTTACCAAATCAAAGCATCAAGAGGAAACATGGTTACATCAACACACAAGTGTATTCCATTGCTATCTTTATTTTCAAGCATTTCAATTATTTAAAATTTTAGATTATATGCATTGATTTATAATATAACATGATCTTGTTTACATTTCATACACTATTAAAAAACTCAAAGCAGGCTCAAGCAAAGGTAAGATGTGTTGTACTCACCCAGGTATGCATTTCTTTCATTTAAATTAGTAATTTCATCTATATGTATTACTATATTAAAGGGGGGAAATGTAGATACTAAAACTGAATATTTATAGAATATTATTATTATACATTTAATAAATATAAGTTAAGGATCTACCCTTCATTTTTAGACCTCCCTACTACCAAAAGGCTCTCATTTACCATCTCACTATGCCTTAATGCTTATCTTTTAGTCTAATTTGTATCATTCTAATTCCTTAGGTATCTTGAATTATAAATAAATCTTAAAACCTGATAAAAATAATTCACTATTAGTTTCATATCCATACTTATTTTCTATACTTTTGGACACTAACATCCATAGAGGGACACTACCACCGATGGTAGCATCCATATCCTTATCTAATTTATAGTTGTCAAAAGTCATCAAAATTAAAAATGTTTCTAAACCTATGGGTCAACCTATTTGTCATGTTAAACCATACCTTGAGATATTTTCAAAAAGTGTGATATAAATACAAGTATAAGGCTTCTCATTGTTCATCTAAAAAATACCAAGCAAACATGTACTAAATCTCAATTAATCACATACACAACCAAGCTATTATGTCTTGTTCATCCCTATTTTCATATCAAGCATATGATTAGTCATATTACAGGTCTGAATCATTCAAAAATTATCCTATGAGTGATATTTTTCAAATTACAAGGTAGATCTCTACATAAATCTTCATAAATTATATTACACCCTTGTGCACACATAGTAGATAAATACATAAGTCGGAGTCCTTCTTTGGAGTATTGGCTATGTAAGAAACATCTATTGAGAGAGAGGTCTTTGGTTTTAGTTTGACAACATGAGCCCACTAACTCTTTTTTAAGAAACTCATTCTAAGGGTGAATAAGGATGAAGAGATAGGGTTTGATCAATTGGTAAAGAGTGACAAGTTGTATCCCATATCTAAATACATCAACAAAAAGGTAATAGAAAACCTAGAAGAATGAAGTTGGTCACACGAAGATATAGTTATTGTTATATAACAGAGAACTACATCATAGTCATACACTAACATTAATTTTAGTGTCTATGGCCATAGAATTAAAATTTCCAAAATATGATGACTTGTTATCCAAAAATCAATATTTTGTGAGTCAATTTCTAAAATTTTCATGATAACCAAGTTTTAAATTTTAAAGTGTTTTATGATCTTGTGGATGTTATTAAAATAATTCATTCATTCACTTCATTTATCCCTTACATGACCTCTTGCCATCCTTGATCATTTTTGTCTCGATCCAATGTCATTTTTTTGTCCCTTACAAGCTCATTCACCTCCTAAAAAACTTTACTATCTCTCTGCATAGTGACCCCAAAATGTGAATCAAAAAATTTAAAACCTTTTTACCAATTCAAGTTATGGTTTTATCCTTTTAAAAAATAAAAAAGGGCTAGTTTTCATATGATCATGGTGTATAAGAGTTGTTTTTAGTCTTAAATACATGGTCATGCTCCATTTAAATCTTTTCCCACCATAAATACATACCATTTCCATAAAAATATTGTCTCATGAAACTCTCCATGTAGGTTTCTTTTTAAAAGGGATTTTTTATAAAAAAATTTGATACATGGGTTGTTTTTAACCTTGGAAAATTATTTCCTACCACTTTCAAAATAACTTGTTTCATGATCCTCCCCATGTGGTTTTGCCTTTTATATGGGATTTGTTTTAGTTTTAAATACATGTTTTTAACACTTTTAAAAGTTGTTTGCAACCATAAAATTCATGGTATCCTCCATAAATCCTTTTTAAAACCATGGTATGGTCATTTTATGCATGGCATTCACCTTTTTTTAAGAGTTTTTTAATGGTTCAAAATCATAAAACCATCATTTGTAAGCCTTCATCCCACCACCATTCTTTCACATATTTAAGGTGCTCATAAACCATTTTCACGATGGTTTTCCTCATTTAAATAGTGTCATTAGCCTTCAATTCATGGTTTTTGTCCATTAAAATGTGGTTTTAAGTAAACCCCACCATTTTGAAATTTATAAAAGTGGTTTTCGTTGGCGCACAGTGGTTTTCAAATCTTAATGCATGTTATATTAAAAACAAAAGTTGTGATAAAAATAAATTATAATAAAAATTTTTATGCAATATTTTTCATGCTTGAAAACATGTTTTATCCCTATAAAACTCTTGCATACTATTTGAGAAATCTGAACTCCTTCATAACTGCTCATTTCCTTTCTAAATAGCTAATTTGATTCCTCCATGTGGTAAACAACTATTCATTATAGGTTTTCAAGCCTATTTTTAAATTGCAGTATTTTTAATGCTTCCAAACATGTTTTTTATCCTTTAAAACTCCATAAATTATTTAAGATAGTGAAAAAGTCTATCAAACTACATGTTGTTATCTACAATAACTTATCTCATCCTTGTACATGGTGGTTAGCTATCTCATGGTCAGATTGAGTAGTTTATTTTTAGGATTATAGAATTTTTCATGATTCAACATGTTCTTTCACCTTTAAATCTCCACCCACCTACTCTCACCATATTAAAAATAGTGTTAAAGTAGTTTCAAGGATTAATTCATGGTATTCAGCCTCCAAAGATGGATTTCACTACTCACAGGTGATTTTAGTAAATAAAATGTAATCTCAGTTCATGCTTGCATCTACTCGAACTATCAAGCCTATGTATATATCATTACAATCACCTTCAACATCAAAAATCACAAATCTTCCAAAATAACCATTTTGAATTGTTCACAAGCAATTTTGAAAAATAATAAGAGTTGGTTTTGCTTGGCAACATTCAATAAACTTCTTCTGTCTTGTCACAACATTAAGGAGTCTTCTTTGTACACAAAAGGAACCCCATAAACTATCATTCCTCCATTTCTCTTACATGAAGGTCTTCAAATGTAAATAAGTGATTTTTGATAGATTGAATATGATTTTAAACCAAGTAAAAACAATTGACAATATATACAGAGCTCAAGTTATCTCATGCACATACAAAACATTCTCTCATCAATTACATGCTCTCATAAGTCAAAATGTTTCATGTTGTTAAAAAAAAAATTAATTCCCTTTCATGAATTAATGGTGTTTTCAAACATGATATCATGATCTTCTTGCTCATAATATTGAAACAAATTTGAAATGATCATTGCATGCATAAATAATTCTTTAGAATAGTTTTCTAATTCATAAACCTTCATGAGATTGTATAGTTTTTCATGTCCACTACACTAGACTTAGTTTCATATACATAATTTCTCTCTTCAAATTTTGTCTACATAAATATTGATTTACTTGTTTAAGTTATTATTCAGTCAGCTACATTGTCAAATATGAAGTTTAAATATATGGGATATGAGCTTATTTCCATTCTAGATATAGGCATATTTAATATATCTAATAGTGACATGAATGACATGGATATAGATGATTTTATGTAAATAATGGATGCTACAATAAGAACTCTTCTAGGAGGATGAATTTTGGACAATGGACTTTTACATGCAACTACATTCCCAACTTCCACTCAGTGTGTAGATCCAATGCTTGCATGCACAAAGTACTACAGCCCTAAAATTAGAGAGATAAGGTCTTTAGATAACCAGATGATAGCCAAACTAGACAACACCTCTATAGGAATCACCTTCAGCATTGAACCCATGATGAAATGGTTCAAATCAATAGAGACATTGCTTAATAGTTTTGGATGGATAAACAAGATAACTACAATACAATGCTAAGTCAATATTAGTTGAACACAATAAAAAGAATCATTCTCAATCATTTCAAAACCATATACAAGTTAGATTTTTAATAACTATCATATATGATTACCATTTTGAACAAGGTTATGTGAGTTAAAAATACAAATAGTTTTTCTCAGTGGATGTGTATGTTCATGTGTATCATCTATGCAGGGAATCAATTCATTGATTGGGATTTAATCATTAGAAACAAAATTCATGAACAACTAATCAAACTAGAATTAATATAATAATTATATATGAATTCATAATTAGTCTATTTCATTATAGTCCTCAAGCCTTGGCCTAGTTTTATAGAGGTGAAAGAGAATATCCCTGGCATATTGACATATGATAATTTTATTCAACTCACTTGTAAGAAGGGAAAAATACATTTCAAGAGAGTAAATGATGCATTATCCATGATGCTAGTTAGAATACTATATGGGAACCTTAAGGCCTAAATTTCCAATGAAGCAACTACTTTGATTAGGAAGTATGGAAGTTATTTCATGTAATTTCCAAAATTCACATATATCTAGCTTGATGGATTCAAAGGTGTCCCTTTCAGATTGCCAAGGTATATTAGTGACAAAATTATTCTGATTGAGATTTGTAGATAGCTCATTAAAGTGCATAATAAATGTATTGATTAATCTATAAGAGGATTAAAATTCCCTATTGGTCTTGGTTACTTTAGTTTAAAAATTCCTAAATATGCCTCCAAGATTGAAAAGTCATTGGTGGACTTTTCAATGTACCCACACACTAGGAGAATTAGATTTGATATAATTTTTTTTATGAAAAACAATATCATAATAGGCTATAACTACCCTCATATTTTAGATATTTAAGACTAATATGAAGACTATGAAGATGATTTCAAATTAGAAAGAGATATTGGTTAAAGAAACATTGAAATAGATAAAGTCTTTCAGACTTGACCAGTACAAAATGAACTTTGAGAACAATGGTACCAACATTGTAGAAGAGATTTTCTATGAAAATATCCACCTCAAAACCATCCCTTTAATCAATTGATAAATAAAATAAGCAATATACATTTCAAAATGCATGAAATTCATGTTATCTATATCAAGATAATGATATGATAAGAAAGTGAGAGAGATCACTTCAAGAAGTTATCCAAAATATGAAGGAATTACAAAAGGGAAACAACAAACTTATTTTTTTAGAAGTAAAATTATTGAGAGTGGGGTGAATCATTATTCAAAACTTTTCATTTAATTCCTTTTGAACATACATGAACCTCTCTAACAAGCATTTATAACTAAACATACATAAGCACCAAATCATAAGAGCATGAAACACATGAACACAACATATACATGGGAAACCCTTAAAGGCAAGAAAATCTACTGGTGAATCAAATTGACTATATTTATATTATACAAACATTAATCTTTAGTGAATCACCCACTTCACATGGAGAAGCAACCCTAACTAGTTAAGCACTAACTCAACTAGGCTTTATCAAGAACCTACTTTCAAGGAGGCACCAACCCCATAGATGACTCAATACCAACTCATCCACCTGATAAACATGATCATGTTTTAAAACCCTTGAGAGTGGGGTGAATAATTATTCAAAACTTTTCCTTTAATTCCTTTTGACCATACATGAACCTCTCTAACAAACATTTATAACTAAATAGACATAAGCACCAAATCATAAGAGCATGAAACACATGAACACAACATATACATGGGAAACCCTTAAAGGGAAAAAAATCCACTGATGAATCAAATGGATTATATTCTTATTATACAAACATTAATCTTTAGTGAAGCACCCACTTCACATGGAGAACCAACCCTAACTAGTTAAGCACCCACTCAACTCGGCTTTATCAAGCACCTCTTGCAAGGAGGCACCAACCCCATAGATGAATCAACACCAAATCATCCACCTGATAAACATGATCATGTTTAAAAAAACATTATTTCTTATACAAAATATGACGATCTTCATCTTCATCTCTTTGCTCACTTTTATCCCTCTCAAACTGGCTTTTATCCCTCTTCACTCAAGTAGCCCTCTTCATGGCTTGATTAGGTTTTATAACCTTGATCATCATATATAAAACATCTATTATATATTAATGACACTTTTATTATGGTCCAAATTACCTTATTCTACTCACCAATTATTTATATCATTCACTTATCCTCTTCACACTCTTAACACTCTAAATAAGCTTAAACTACATTGCTTTTATACAAGACATTTGATCATATCCTTCTTAGTTGGTCACACATTCAAATATCTTAGGTTAGCCATGAATAAGTATTATAATATTATTTAATCATGAATCAAAAAATATAATAGGTTGGCAATAGCTTAATTTGTCCTTACTCCTCTTTTAGGCTTTATGGAGACCTAATAGGCCTTCTTAGCATCATGTTACCCTTTGATCTTATTGAAACATATTAAAACAAATCAAACTATATTAAAACATCATATTCAACTCCAATATACCTTATAAAACTCCATCAGAGGTCCATAACACCTTTTAGGTCCAACCACTATTTGAACCCTTAAAACATTGTTCATAAAAGGCCTATGTATACATAGAAAATCTATCTTGAACAAATAAGGCATAAACTCAAATTTTACAAAAAAACCATGGAAAAAAATCAAATATAAAAAAACCTCATGACCTCAAGATAATCAAAAACTTTATCAAATGCTTCAACTCAAGGTATATAGGTTTAAACTCTACTCTACAAGATGCTCATTTAGAACTACCAACTGACTTCAAAATACAATCAAGGAAACATGAAATTATAAAACCTAATTATATAAATTCAAGGTATTTTAATGCATGAAAAATATCTTATAACATCCTCATAACAACTTTAAATAATTATCTCTAATGAAAACTATTGGTCTTATAAACCAATCTGTTGATATTTTCTCTCACAAACTCTACTCTAAGTCATTTTGGATTCAATGATCCAGCCTCTTACAATGACTTATAAGATTATAAAAATCATTAATATATTATTCAAGTCCCAATAAAAATCATAAAACACTTCAATCCATCATTATTTCATGAAAACACATTAGGAATCATCTTCTCACTTTTGTCTGAATCTCTTACTATCTACACCATTAAGTCTGTTAGTGACTGGACAACTTGGATCACCAAATTTTAACATATGAGATATATAACTTGTTAAAAAACCTTCATGGACAACAACTAAAATTATCACTCTTTTCACTTCATCCACTTATCAACTTTGACTTGGTCAACTCTACCTACTAATATAAATCTTCAAAAAATAAGCACTTTCCTATAGGGTTTATTCATTCAACTAAGAAAACAATCATACCTAGAGGTTATTGAGAGAGTTTAATTCAACCTCAAATCAATTTTATATCCATAACAAACCATTCTAATATCTTTCTAACAATATCTTCAATATTAGGTTACTATTAGGCTTCTTTGAGGGTTTAAACCAATTTCTATTTTTAAAAATCATTCATAAAACTTAGCTCTTATTTCCAGAAACCAATTCTTTTAACTTTGAGATATAATCCTTAATTATCTAACATGAATATCTTATATTCTCATTAGAATGTTTTGTGTCAGATAGCACTTGAAAACCCTTATAGGGTAGATAATTCTTCATTTTGTGCACTCGAAAAACCTTGAAATACTTTTTAAAGCCTTTTATTACAAACCATGACCTAAAACTTCATGCACATAATTAAAATAACTTGTCTCACCTCTATCAATGCTCACCTACTCACCCATGTCATGGAAACTAATCCTTATACCTCATCTGGCCTCCATCTCTTTTTCTATTTTTTATACCTTGTCCTACAAGTCACATTAGGTCTTTGAAGCTGATCTGTTAACCACTATCCAAGCTCTCAACACTTCATGTATATTACATATAATCTCCTATAATTATTAACTATTATTATATATTCTTTACATATCTTGTCAACATCTCATGATGCCTCATTAGGCCAAGCAGGATCTAGAACTAGTCTAGCTATAGACTTGGATTAAAGTACTTACCCCTATAGGCTTCACCTTGAAACTCTTTTATGTGTTATAATGCCTCTTATGTATTTTCAATAAAATTTATACACTTAATATTATTTATATCTTCAATAGAGCATATTTGTGGCTCACCTAGAGCATTTTTAGATTTGTTTACAAATCTTCAGAGCATCGTCAGTGCTACATACATAGTTATTTAAAGTTAACCTTATAAAATTTTTAAATAAACTCCACACCTCATGTATAAACTCTCTCATGCTCAAACACTATTAGGTATTTTTGAGACTATTCTCATCTTCATATATCATTCAAAGAATCTTCAAAACTACTTACACAAATTGTCAAAACATATAAATTCTTCTTTAGAGCTCACTCATTTCATCATGCTACCTTCACATAATATCTCACATGGTCTAGATAAAAATTTTCAAGTTAATTAACACTTAATATACTAACCTTTACTCGCTTATGCTAATCTCAATGATATAACTCAAGCTGACATAAGATCATTCTTCAAATAGTAATCTCACATCACTAGTCTCTTATAGCAACAATCACTATGTTGGTTTACTTGACCATGCACCATTACAATAACATTTGACGTCAATGAAATAACTCATCATACACATACCTTAAGGCTTACTTGACCATGCACCTTCACAAGAACCTTTGACATTAATGACAATATTTATAACAAATCTCAACAATCAATGACAATGTTCAACAATATCCCCCTTTGTCATTAATGGTAAACACACTCAAAAAACTATGTCAACCATTCTTGATGGTAATCATCTCTTAGACCTGGTTCTTACTTTTTATCACCCTTTCTGATCTTGTTTTTTCTTTCTCCATTTTTGATCTTTCTCCCCCTTTGATATTTAATGACAAATATCTTCCACAACTATCATATATTTTAGAATGAAATTAGATTAAAAGATCACTTCAACATAAATCAATCTTAGATAATACTCTAAAAATATCCCTTTCAAACCAAGCATCCATCATGTTTCTATTAATAGTAGATGTGAAGGGTCATTGTAGCTACTGAGATCATACTTTCTTCTTTTGATCTGATATTATCTCTCAAAGACACTAAATGGCACATAGTATTCAAAAATTATGGAAACTACCTATGATAATCATTATTAGAAACTTCTCTCAATCAGGTCACTCTCCCAGATGATCCATCAAAAGCTCAGCAAACAAAATTCTATGAATCATCTCAGATACAATCTCTCCTTAACTCGATGCACATTAAAAGAAATTGCTTTCTTGATATAAAAACATAGAGCTACCAAGATCCCCCTTAGACCAAGAATATCTCCTTTAAGAAACTATGAACTCAATATCACTTACCTTCCTTGATATGACTAAAGAAGATCAAACTCTTTGACCATACATAAGGTTGTCCCATACATGACATCAAATGTAGAAATAGGGACACCCCCTTTTTCTTCATGGATCAAGATCAACTACTCATACAAATAGATATAAAAAAGCTTACCTCTCATATACTAATTGTTTTCACTTTGACTTCAAAGCTATCAACACATGAATATATCATATCCATCTTAATCTCCTTGCTTGCAACATAGATAATCTAGAATCTTCTAAACAATAAACCTTCTTTGACCTATAACTCATACTTTTGTTGATAAAATAATGTCTCCATGAATCTTAATGGATCCACCCCTTTTCATATGAAACTAAAACAAAATTAACTTAGGAGATTCCCAAATCTCTATTCTTTCACAATACTAGACATTCTTCAACATCCTTCTAGACTTGATTAGCACTATAAGCTTGATCTCATCATCGACCATTTAATAATCAATGTGAGTTAACAACAGATATTCTTTACTTGATTTCTCACCTAAGGTAGGGTCTATCTAGGTAAGAAATCCACTTGATCTTGTATATCGATCATGACTTATTTTTACTTCCTTTGATTTCTATACATGCATTTTCCTTCTTTCTTACACTCTAGGAGCTCCAAACTTCCTATTTTAACTTGATGACCTAACTCTATTAGAACATAATATTATAATGTGTATTATATTATGATAGTTGTAATAGATCACATTAGCATACATTTTATTGATGTGAATTGTGACTCCTTCCATAGTTCCATGAGTACTCATTCTTGTAGGGTTTTCTACATTCTCTTGCTCTATGACCAAACTGACTACATTTAAAATAGTAATTATTGAAATAATTATCATACCTTATGGCATTAGGCTACATGATTAGAATTTTCTTGTTGACCTTATTGTCTTCAACAATCTTCTCCTTCACTTGAGGTGCCTTCTTTTAGTTTTCTTTAAAACCAAGACCTATTTTGTCACTTACAGACTTTTGACTACTCAAGATATCATCTAAAGCCTCAATTCTCTTTTTAAACTTCACAAATCTCTTTAAATTACTATATGCTTGATCCAAATTATATTTTAAGGATTATACTTTAGTTTCATACTTGATGCATTATTCCTCTTTAGTCTTTAGGTTTTCATTTACTATCTCCATCTATGTCCCAACTTGATTGATAATCTCATCATACTCCTTCGAAGTGTTGCTCATCCTTTCCTCAAACAATCATATATACTCCTCATAATCCTTGAATAATGATCTTAGTTTTTGATTATTTCTTCTTTGAAATTTTAACTCCTCTAGGGCACTTATAATCTCTACCTCAAGATTTACTTCTGCTTCTCCTTCTTCACTATCATAGTATACTTCTTCATTTGATTCTACATCAAGCATAAGGCCTCATTGTCTGATTTTATGACTATGAAAAAAGTTTCACTATTGTCATGTTTAAATTCATTATTGCTATCATCACTATCAGATGTGTCTAAATCAATTACATCAGATGAGTTTTCTTCTTTGGTATAGAAACTCTTCTTATTTTTGAATGATCCTTTCCTTCTTTCTTTCTTATTGAATTATTTCTTGTTCTTTTTAGTCTTGTAAACTTTTTTGCCATCTCCATGGTGTTCATCATGTTCTTCATTATGCTCAGATTTATCCTTATTAGGACACTTGGTTACAAAGTGACCAATCTTGCCACAGTTAAAATATTTAAAGGGTAACTTACCCTTATACTTACTTGAGCCAAACCTCAACTTCTTAGCAAACATAGTTATGAGTTCATCATCATCAATATCTAAACATACCTCATCCTTGAAATTCTTGACCTTTGACTTCTTTTTAAATTTAAAAGCTTATTCCTTCTTGGGAGGTCTTCCTTCATTTTTTCTCTTCTCATAGGCAGTCAAGATGCCATGAAGTCCATCCATCTTTACCGTATCCAAATCTTTCATCTCTTCTAATTCAAACACATTAGAGTCAAAATTTGGAGTTAGTGATCTTAACACCTTCTAAATAATAGTAGATTCTTTCAATTATTCTCCCAATCCTCTAATGATATTGACAACTTCATCAATCCTCAATAAGTAAGATGTAATGTTTTCATTTTCATTCATCTTCAAGCTTTCAAATTGCCTTATGTGGGTTTGTAACTTAGACAACTTCACCTTGGTGTCTCCTTCATATATGGTCTTAAATATTTCCCATATATCTTTGGTTGATACACAATACATTATCTTTACAATATTTGCCTCTGATAGGCCACACAAATAATGGCATTCATTTCCTTAGAGTTATTTTCACTAGTCTTCTTACATGTTGAATCTATTGGGGGAATTGGAGGTGCAATATAACCATCTATAACTAAATTCCAAATATAATATCCTTGTGACATAAGATATATATTCATTTTTGAATTCCAAAATTCATAGGTAGATCCATTGAACAATCAAACCTTATTGGTAGAGAAAACACCTTGACCTTGTTTATTAGTCATCCTTACTTCTAAGATCTCCTTGAATTTTAGACCTAATTCAAAGGACTAGGATCTAATACCAATTTTTGGAAAAAAATTATTGAGAGGGGGGTGAATAAATATTTAAAAATTTTCATTTAATTCCTTTTAAACGTACATGAACAATTCTAACAAGCATGCATATCTTAGCAAGCATAAGCACTAGAACATAAGAGCATGAAACACATGAACACAACATATACATGGGAAACCCTTAAATGGAAAAAAAAACCATTGATGAAGAAAATGGAATAATTATTATAATATAAAAATCAATCTTTAGTGAAACACCCAATTCACATAGAGCATCAACCCCAACTAGCTAAACACTAACTCAGTTAGGTTTTAATACGTACCCAATTGCAAGGAGGCACCAACCCTCTAGATGACTTAACACAAAATTAACCACCTAATATATTTTATCACCTTCATAAACCATTTTTTATTATGCAATATATTATGATCTTCATCTTCATCTTTTTGCTCACTTTTATCCCTCTCAAACTAGTTTCTATCCCTCTTCGCTCAACTAGCCCTCTTCATGGCTCGATTAGGTATTTTGACCTTGATCCTCATATAAAAAACCTATATTATATATTAATGACACTTATATTATGGTATTAATGACCTTATTCTTCTCACTGATGATCAATATCATTCACTTATCCTCTTCACACTCTTAGCACTCTAAATAGGCTTAAATTGTCTTGCTTTTATGTAAGACATTTAATCATATCCTTTTTAATCAGCCACACATTTAAATATATTAGGTCAGTCATGAATAGGTATTAAAATATTAAAATAACATTACTTAATAATTATTTAACCAATACAATAGGTTTTCCATAGCTCAATTTGTCATTACTCCTTTTTTAGGTTTTATAGATATCTAATAGGCCTTCTTAGCAACACGTTACCCTTTGATATCCTTAAAACATATTAAAACACCTCAAATGGTATAAAAACATTATATTCCACTCAAATATACCTTATCCAAATCTAATTTATGTCCATAACACCTTTTAGGTCCAACCACCATTTGAACCCTTTCTCAAAACACTATTCATAAAAGGCTTGTGCATACACAGAAAATATGTCATGAAAAACTAAGGCATAAAATAAATTTTACCAAACAAACATGGAAATAAATAAAATATTCAAAAACATCATGACCTAAGGTTCATCACAAAATTCATAAAATTCTTCAATTTAGGGCATACAAGCTCAAACTCTTCTCTACAAGATGCTCACTTAAAACTGCTAACTGACTTCAAAACATAGTCAGGGAAACATGAACTTATAACACCTAATTATATGAAATAAAGTTATTTTAATGTATGAAAAATATATTATATCATGTTTATAACAACCTCAAATAATGATCTCTAATGAAAACTATTGGTCTTGTAAACAAATTGTTGACCTTCTCTCTCACAGACTCTACTTAGCCAGCTAATCTATTTTGGCTTCAATGATCCAACCTCTTACACTAAATTCAAAGCATATAAAAAAGTATTAATATATTATTCAAGTCTAAAACAATATCATAAAACACTTTAATCCATCATTATTTCATGAAAACACATAAAAAATCAGCTTCTCACTTCTACCTAAATCTCTTATTATTTATACCATTAAGTCTATTAGTGACTAGCCAATTTGGATAACCAACTTTTATAATATTATATATATATAACCTATCCATAAAAATTCATAGACAACAAATACAATTCTCACACTTTGAACTTCATCCACTTAGCAACTTTGACTCAATCAAATCTACTGCTATAATAAATATCCAAAAACAAAGCACTTTTTATAGGGTTTGTTCACTCAGCTGAGAAACCAATCACACCTATAGGTTATTGAGAGATTTAAATTAAATAAAAAATCACTTTTCTATCCATACCAAACTATTTTTATCTCTTTATAATAAGATCTTCAATATCAAGTTACTATTAGGGTTCTTTAAGGGTTTAAACCAACTTCTAATTTTAGCGATCATTCATAAAAATTATCTCCTATTTACAAAAACCAATTATTGTAAATTTGAGATATAACCATTAATTATCTACCATGAATATCTTATATTCTCATATTAATACTATACGTGCCAATGAACACCTGAAAAACCTTCTTTGGTAGATAACTATTCATTCTATACACTTGAGAAACCTTAAAATATTTTTTCAAGCCTTTTCTTGCAAACAATGACTTAAAACTTCATGCACATACTTAAAACAACTTATATCACCTCTGTCAATGTTTACTTTCTCACCCATATCATGGAAACTGATCATGATACCTCATCTGGCCTCCATCTCTCTTTTTGTTTTTTATGCCTTATCTTACAAGTCACATTAGGTCTTTGAAGCTGATATTTTAACCAATTTCAAACCTCTCATCACTTCATATATATTCCATGAAATATCCTATCATTCTTAACTATTTTTATCTATTCTTTATATATCTTTTCAATAACTCATAATGCCTCAATAGGCTAAGTAGGATCTAGAACTAATCTAAATGCAGACTTGGATTAAAGTAATTACCCTTGTAGGCTTCACCTTGAAACTCTCCTATGTGTTCCAAATCCTCTTATGTATTATCAACAAAAATTATACACTTACGTTTCTTCAAATATTCAATAAATAATCTTTGTGGCTCACTCAAATCATCTTTAGAATTATTTATAAATCTTCATAACATCTTCACAGCTACATATGTAGACCTTCAAAGCTGACCTTCTAATAATTTTTAAGGCCCTAAAAACCTCATGTACAAACTAAAACAAACTCTCTCATGCTCAATTACTATCAGTTATTCTTTAGATAATTCTCATCTTCATAGCTAATTTTGAGCATCTTTGAAACTGCTTACACAAATCTTCAGAGCATACATCTTCTTCGAAGCTCACTCATTTCATCATGCTACCTACACATACCATCTCACATGGTCTAGATAAAGATTTTAAAGTTACTTTATAATTGAAATAGTGACATGTAGTAACTCATGTTTATCTCAATGATATAACTCAAGCTAAGATAAGATCATTCTTCAAACAATACTCTCATATCACTGCTCGCATACAATAACAACATTCACTATGTTGACTTACTTGACCATACACCATTACAATAACCTTTGACATAAATTAAATAACTCATCATACACATACCTCAAGGATTACTTGATCATGCATCTTCACAAAAAAAATTGACATCAATGAAAACATTAATACCAAAGCTCAACATTCAATGATAATGTTCAACATATTTTACTCCAATTACTCAATCTTCAAGTACCAAGATATTCATAAATAAATCTAATTTGGTTTCTATATGTGGGGGAGATGCATAAAATCCCAATAAATATAGAGTTACTGAATATGCATGTGAGGGTGATACTTTGAAGAAAAATCTCTAAATCAAGAGACTAAATCCATATACCACTCCAAAAACCACATAATATATGGACCATTTAGAGTTGATTGACAACACTACTCAATAATTTTTGGCTATGAACCTAGGTTTAGTCCCTTTTCCTATTATTTCTCTTCCCATAAAGCTACTTACACTTTAATTATTTCCATTTTCCCTTTCACTTCCACCATCCTCATGCTCAGTTGACTCTATATTGTTAATTTATAATAAAAAGTATCAATTAGAATGCTAAGTTTGCCTAGTTGACTCTATATTGTAAACTATCAAAAAGGGATTTAGGCTTAGGAAGGGATAATAAAGGTGAAAAATGACTAGTGGAGGGTGCAAGAGAGGACAAAAGGCTTAGGGAAGTACATAGGAGAAGGTTGTGTTGATATCAAGTGGTTGGATAAATGGTAGGAATTATACAAAGCCTCAATAATCTTATGAAGCACCAATGGTCTACCCACCCCTTTTTTGATGCACCCTTTAAGGCATGCACTTAGAGATATTGAAACTCTTCAGGTTCTTGCAAGATAGAAAGTGTTAATAAGTTCTAAATTTAATAACAATATTGTGTGTATATATATGCCCCACTCAAAGTACATCATGTTTCACATGAGTGTAATAGGGGATGGTGTTTCAAGAAAAAAACATAGCAACACATGAAAGTGAGATAACTAAAAAAAATGATTTACTAAAATTAATGCTGAAATGAAATGAAAGTAACTAAAAAATATCATATGCATACCTTAACTTACCTTTTTATTATATGAATGCATGAAAATATCCTAGTCTTGATCATGGAGGGTGCAATACCTACATTTAAGATACCCTAGGGATACAAAACCAATAATATAATCAATATGTGCATACATAGGATGGTTAAAGTAACAATTAATTACTTTAAAAAATTGGAATATTATGATTGTTAAGGCAAGGTTAGAACCAAAAGATCCAACATGTAAATGACAAAATTATGGGAAATGAATGACAAATGATTGGAAAGCATATATAACATAAATGGAAAAAAGGAATGTATAACATTCTAAATTAAATTGTGAAGCATGTAAAACATGAATGACAAATGAAATATCAATTCAAGAAAACTCTAGTAAAGATATGTAAGCAAGTGAAAAGTAACACCATGTAAGATAGGCATGTCAAATCAAACATAAATAAAAACATGAATGACTAAAAATGAAATGTAAGTTAATATGTAAGACAAAAATGAATAAATCATACATAAAGAGAAACATGTAATAATGTAAAATGTCATATGTAAGATAAGTGAAGTCCACCAAAATCAAATAAGAACATGATAGATAGATGAAAATCAAAATCTCTAAAGGATGAAAACTCAAACTTAGTGCTTGGTCTAAGATATAATATAAGAAAAAACAACCATATAATGACATGACTAATATAATAATGAGATGGTGTGGTAAAAAAATGATGTAAGGGTGTTTGTGAGGAAGACCTAGTCCTATCCAAGGTCTTACAATGTAATTCATAAATTATAAACTAAGAGGCCTAAGTAAGTAGAGATGATCAAGGATGTGACCAAATAAAAAAATTATCCAACAAGGGGAATATAAGGAAAATATGATGTAAAAAAGGAATTTGAAGCACCATATGGGTGATGTGAACATAATTATCAAGAATGAGACACACTAGGAAAGTGAGAAAGGCTAATAACTATCAACACCAAAGATGTAGGACACTTTGAATAATGAACACAAATCTTGGGATAAAAAGTGAAGTACATAGATCAACCCATGAAGGCTATATGCAAAAAAAATTAAAATGGACCTACCTTTCAATAGTGTGTTCCCCATTCCTCAAACCCCTTATAGAGCCATTGGTCTACTACAAATATTGGGTACTTATATGAGAAATTAGGTGGCACTAGATAGTATATGATATAATAAGACCTCTTACCCTGATCTACTAGCCTACCATAGCCCAATGGACCTTGGCTCTATCATGAGTCCACCTATGGAGTTTAAGATTTGACTAAGATAGGAGATGTGCCAAATATAGATCATGTCTTTTGGTGTGTTCCAACTTTTAAGATTATTTTTTCCTTTTAATCATTGTCTTTTGTTTGTATTTTATGATTTGGCTTTTAACTTTTTTTTTCTTTTTCTATTCCTCTTCCATATGAATTTGGAGAACCAATAATAAGTGAAATAGGTGACAAACATAATATATCTTACACTTGGTCACTAAATAAAAGGACCCAAATACCAAAGTACCTAAAGACGCTTAGGATTACCCACAAGTGTGCAATCTCAAAATTGACTAATGTGAGCCTTAAATGAAAGGAAATAAGGGAAATATGGGGATCATGAGAGATCCATATGTGTAATACATGATATAATGATGAATATTATCATATATAATCACAAGGAGGTAAAATAGTATTATGAAATGGATGAGGCTATGATATGATAGTCATGTCACTAGAAAAGACATACTAAACTACAATAAATGTAGCACAAACACCAAAGAAAGTAGTAGCCATTCCAAAAAGTGATTTAAAGATGTTTTAATGTGGTAATTTGTGAGGAGAGCCTAGCCCTATCCATGGTCTTACATTTCAACTCAAAATTCAAACACCAATGAGGTGAATGCTAAATAATGGGGGGGGAAATAATCATAAATCTACTAAGGCAAAAAATGACATAAAAAGACAAAAATGAAAGAGAGATATAAGAACCAAAATGAAAACAAATGCCAAATGTAATGTGTAAGGGAAAAAAAAAAAACCCAAATGCAAAAATGATGTTAGTAAAGTGAAAATAAAATAAGTAAAGTACATAAAAACAAATAAACATGAGACAAAAAATAACAGGTAAGATTTATGATAATGTCTTTATGAAATATGAGCATGTGAAATACAATTTTATAAGTCTTAGAAGGTTTTTGAAATTGAATTTATTTTTTATTACGTATTATAGAATAAGAGTTGGAATCTTAAGATGCCCTATTGGGTAATTGGATGTAGGGATGGGCTTCACAAGATTCCCTAAAGTATAAAGGGACATGTGGATGGGCATCACAAGATGCCCCAATATGTGATGTGGAGTGAGGTAACTTTGAACCACTAAAATTATTTAAAGTGGGTTGGTAGGTACATTTGGAGATAGGTAAATGTGTAGGGTTGTTATATTTTAAGGATGTTGAATTTGACATATGATGTTTAGGAAAGGTAGGAAGAGGTAAAGGAGGACCATGTACGGTATGCTTTGGAGTAGGAATTTAAACTAGGTACTCCTTTGGTTCATGTGACCTAAGAGGTTGAGTTTCAATTGATGTTATTTATCCTTTTTTATTGGTTTAGGAATAAATATCAACTATGGTTCAAAAAATGTTAGTTGATGAGATGTAATTATGGGATAATTTTTTATTTTCATTAGGTAGTTAATGTTGATGTGATTATGATTCTTTAGATTGAAGTTGTGAGTCTTGAAAATATTCTTGATATCATTATTTTGTTAGAGTATCAAGATTGAAATGTGGACCAAGCAAAGAAGCAATAATAAACTGATAAAGGTCATGATAAGACTCTTGAGAATGACCTATAGTGGCATGACACCAATAAAACTTATCAATATTGTACCATTTTGGAGGAGGTTTGAAAGGATCAAAGCTCATGGGTTTAGAGGGTGGAAATTTCTTATTAAGTTATTCTAGACTTAAGGGAGGGTGGGTTGAGTTTAAATTGATTAAATTGGATGCTTCATTTTGAGGTTGGGGAGGCTTGGATGAATCAATATTATGATAAAATGATTGGAAAGGTTATTTAGTAGTTATTGGAGATGTTTCAAATTGATTCATAAGAAAGTTTTACCTTTTTGCTTGGTTTAGGCTTCTTCCAAAGTTTTAGGGGAAAAAATTCAAAATTTTTATTAAAGGGGAGATTTAAGAGCATTAATAAATAGTTTTAAAAAAGTATCATCATTCACGTTATGGTCTAATTTGTGATCTATAGGCTTTCTTAATTTGATGAAAGTGTGAGCAGATTCATTAGGAAGTTTTTTGGCATTGATGAAATGGTTAAGGTAATTTTTAGGAAGGTCATCATGTTTGGATTCCTTCACTAGAGCATTAACTAAATCATCTAGTTATGGGATGGAATGTCTAGGAATTTGGTTATACCATTCAAGTGCATCACCAAAAAAGGTTTTAGATAAGATTTTTGTGGTAGGAAAGGTGTTAGTTTTGAACCATTCCTCATAGAGATTACCAAAAGACTTAAGAAAGATATTAGGGTCCTTAGTCCCATCATATGTGATAGTTGGAGAAATGTTTCCAATATATATGGATGCAATGAATGGGTCTAAAGGTTCATTTTGAATATTTTGAAGAGTTTTATTATGAAAATTAGGTTGAGGGATGATATTCCCATTGGCATCTCTAAGAGGAGGGGGGACAAAATTATGATTTGGTGGGGATAAAATTATGATTTGTTTGAGACATGATGACTTGAGTTGGTTGAATAGTCATGTTTAATAAATGTTATTTAATTTTCATCATTTGGGAATGATTAGTTATTTATATTATGTTCATTTATTAATCTATTTGTGTAAGTATTTGAGTTGTGTTGATTTGTGCATTAGTATTTGAAGGTGGATTATTAGTGTTATTAGGAGGGGGATTATTAGTATTGGTGGGAGGAGGGGTATTGGGTGGAGGATTTATAAAATTGGTGCTAGTTTTCCTAAGTGTGGTATAAGAATAAGGAATCTTGTTAAAGCCACCATTCTTGTTAGAAGTGTAAATGGTATTATCATCAAGGTCTTTGAATAATCATGAATCATCTAGATCATAGATTGGATTGATTTCAACCATGTTGATTTGGGAATTGATAATCACAGTTGCTCTTTTTATGGGTTTATCAAAAGGATTACCACCATTGGTATTAAGAGGAAGACTAGGATGGAATACCTCAACTATATTACATTATGTAGTGATTGGTTTTGGATTAAGAAAAGATGAAGGAAGAAATTGAATAATTTCATATTAAGTAAAAAAATAAGTAATGTTTTTATCTAAATCCTTAATAATTCAATGTTCTTGACCAAGTAGAAGCTAAAAATATGACATCATTATGAAATAAGACTAGATAACCACACACAAAATAGGGTCAGCCCATAGGTACTAAGTTGATTGAGTTGAATTAGTACTACTTTGAATTAGGACTCTATATTAAGACAAATTCGGCCAATAGGTACTAATTTTAATGGGTCAATTTAGTACTATAGAGAGAAAATTTTGATTAAATAACAAAAATATAGAGTTGAATAGGTTAACTATGTACTATAGGCAAAAAATGTGAATCAGTCAGTAAGAGACTGTGTTGACACAAGTGATAGTGTTATGATAACAAGAAATATTATTTATATGTATATGAAATCAAACATACAAGCAATTGGATCAATGTGGTTGGTCTGATTGGAGAATACAACACAAATCTTGTACCAATGCTAGTTAGTGAAATTTTTACAATACAAAATATAATGATCAGAGAGAAAGTAATGATTCAAAATTAAAATCTAGATATTTGGTCATTCCTAAGTATTTTTAAGTTATAATAAAGTTTTTAATTAATGTGATAGAGAGTTGGTTGTAAGAAGCAACTAAAAATCAATATAAGTTTGGTTTCAAGTAGTTTAGGCTGAAAGGTATTTGTATTAAAAATGGTACTAGCTTGGTATTGAGGCCTACCCCCTCCCTTCACAATATTTTAGTGATAATGGTGTCAAGTTCATTTCAAATATATACCATTAACCATGTATTTATACTTGGCTAGAAAACTAAGTCAGCTTCCCCCTTGGTAATGAAATCCAAGTAGGTAGGCCTTGGGAAGACAAGTGTTTAAATATGTTTTAAATGTTATTTTATTTGGTAATGTGTGCAAAAGATAAAAATAGTGTAACTAAAGTGGCAATTTAAAAAAGCACCTATTTAGACTATGTGAGTTACTCTAAGCATGTAAATAGCTAAAAAGGAAATGTAAAATAATTACTAGTAAATAGTTGTTAATTCCTTGATAAAGAATAATATAGAGTCAATTTAGGTAACACTTTATGCAAACAATAAATAATAAATTCAACTGGGTCATTTCTATTCTATAGAAGCAAGGTCTTTAAAATAGATTTGAATAGGTTGACTATGTCTTTTAGAGAGAAGATAGATGACAAAACTAAGTTGACCAAGTCAACCTAGTTAGTTGTAGGGTTTTAGTTTTAAAGACTGCCAACTTATGGAAAAAAAAACTAAAATAAATACTAAAATGATAGAGAGAGGAAAGAGAGGAACCTTGGTGGGTTTTAATACGGTTAAGATTGTAAATTTTTATGTTGTGATGCTCAAATGTTGCTTTGAAGTTTTATCAACTAGGTTGACTAGATCGACATAGTCTGTAGAACCCTATGTGCCAAAAATAAATACTACAAACTAAGTCAACTAGGTTGACTTAGCTAGTATAAACTCTACCAAAAAGAAACACTAAAAACTAAATCAAATGGGTCAACTTAGTTGGTAAAACCTAACTCCAAAAAAGAAACACTATAAAGAAAGTTGACTAGGTCAACATAGTTGGTAGAATCTGATTGAAGAAGAATGTTGTGTCAATCAGATCGATCTAGTTACTTGTGTTTGGTGAAGACATGTAAAAATAAAACATAATCACTTTTATACAATCATGTGTTAAATCTATGCACAAACTGTTAGAACTATACTGACAGGTTTAATATACTATTGTAAATATGGAAAAATATAATAAAATGATAAAAATAATAGCATGAAAGAAAACTTAAAAGGGTTATATTCACATCAGATTCACTAGAATGTATGTAATGGGAAATTTAATATATCTATAAATAAATCCTATCTTAGAGAAGATAAATCCTACTTACACTTCCAATTGTGGATACATTAGATATTTAAAGTCATGACCAAGATGAATCCACTAGACCTATCCATGGGATCTCTTACCACAATAATATCACTAGGGAGAGTTCCAAATCCGCCAGTCAAGTAAAAACTACAAAATAACCTTAACTAGGTCCTATGTTTTCATATACACTAAACTAATAAAAAGTAAATCAAAGTCTAATTTAGTGCTCACCAAAGCTTGTGGCATAAAGTGCAGATAATAAACATGAAAATTAAATATGCATAGAATACATGTACTCACATTACTGTATATATAATATTAATACATGGAATATAAGTAAAAATGCATATCCATCTACTCTTACAAAGGAGGAACAAAGTTAGAAATATTTACCTTTGAAGATGAACCTGTCGAGCCTCAATATCTCCCTTGGCTAAGGTGCTTTGTAATATAATTTTTTGATATGTAAGGATGAAAAGGATTAATTAGATTTAGGCTACATAACCTACCAATGCATCTAAAATACTTATCCACAAGACAAGATATGTATCTCCAAAGAAAGTTTGCTCCTCAAGTAGAATGGTGGATAAGCAAATGCACAATATATCTTACTTATTCCTCTCTTCTTTTCTAATAAATAATGGAAATAGATGTGTATATATAGTTTAATATAACCCTAATATTTTCCAAAAGTTTATAAAATAGATTTGTCCCAAATGACTATGTTTCTAATTGATAATAAAAAGTATCAATTATAATACTAAGTCGACGCAGTCGACTCTATATTATTAATTGATAATAATAAGTATCCTTTAGAATACTAAGTCAACTCAATAAACTTTATATTGTTAATTGATAACAACATTTATCAATTATAATACTAAGTTAGCCCAGTAAACTCTATATTGTAAACTATCAAAAAGGGTTTTAGGCTTAGGAAGGGCTAATGAAGGTGGAAAATGACTAATGAACGGTGAAAGAAAGGAAACAAGGCATAAGGAATTATATAGGATAAGTTTGTGTTGATATAAAGTGGTTATACAAATGTTAGGAATGATTTAAAGTAACAATAATATTATGAAGCACCAATGGTTTACCTACCCCTTTCTCAGTGCACCTTTTAAGGCATGCACCTAGAGAGATTGAAACTCGACAGGTTCTTACAAGATATAAAGTGTTAGTAAGTGGTAAAGTTAATAAAAATATTATGTGTATACATGGGAGATGGATAATATCCCAATAAATATAGAGTTAATAAACAAACATGTGAGGGTGATCCTTTGATAAAAAATCTCTAGATCAAGAGACTAATTCAATCTACCACTCCAAAAATCACACAAGAGATGGACCCTTCAGATTTAATTGATAACACTACTCAACAATTTTTGGCTATGGACCTAGGTGTTGATGTCAACATACCCCCATTTCTAAAAAATAGGGACCTTTATTTCAAATTTTACAAATTTGTGCTTTAAATTGAAAAATACCACTTGATCTAAGTTCTTTATTTGAAAATCATTCACACTTGGTTCTCATTTATCTTAAAAAATATGCCTCCATTTGATCCTTATATTATTTTGTCTAATGTTGCTAATGGTTTCTTCATTTGTTTTCAAGATGTAGGCTTAATGAAGTCTCAAGTGTGTGAACAATGTTTAGGGTTTCATACTTCAAATGATAATTTGGCCATTTGTTAATCCTTAGTCTTTAATGGTTTTATTGAATTCATGAGTAAACAATGTTAAAACCTAGGGTTTTATACCTTAAAATATATTTTAGCCTAGGTCTTCTAAATTAAATTCAAATTTGCATGGGTCCATTTTACGTCAGAACACTTTATATCATTTTAAAACTTAGTTTATATTTTATCCTAAGGCTTTAATTGTGTTTATTAACACAATAAAAACCTTAATTAAAACTTTATGCTAATTCTCTCTTTTCCCAAAAAACCCTAAGTCTATTTTAATCATGGACTTAGACTAAGTGAGGGGACACTTTATTATGATTTAAAGCTTAGCTTAAAAGTTTTATCCTAAAGTTTTAATTGTATTTATTAATATAATTAAAAACTTAGCCCAAAACTTTTATCCTAAGTTCTTTATGTTATCTGAACACTTATTTGTTAATTTTATTACCTACAAGGATGAACAAATCACGTTCAACTTCATGGATCAAGATCCAATAGAGAGATTTAAAGCAAGAATCAAAGATCCAATGGCATGAAGCAAGGTCAAATTGTCAAAGGTCTTACAAAGGAACTCGCAAGTTCCAAGTGGCATAATCTCAATGGATTATCCCAAGAATCAAAAGTTTGCACTCAACCTAACCAAAATAAGTAGATCACAACCAATGACACTTGTTGATTTGGGAAAAAAATATCTAATGACACATAGCAAAGATAACAAGTCAAGCATATTCCAAGAAGCAGAGCATTCAATCACATTTAGACTTTTAGATTAAGATCGATGGAGTGCATCAATCCATGCAAAGCATATCCAATGGTGTAAAATGAAGAAGACTTTTCAATGAGTTTAGAATGAATGCAATAGTGACATGTGTTTCAAATGCGGTGAATCAAATAGATATCAACCTATAGGATTTAATCTCCTATATCATGATCAATAATGAGCAAAGCATGGAATTTTCAATGATCCTAGATCCAATAAAAAGCTATCACATGGTATAAAGGCATTAAATGGTGACATGTGTTTACAGTAAGTGTAGAAAGCTTACAAAGCTACCACATGGCACACTCTTGGGAAGAACTTTTGAAGATCGATGTTATGTGATAAGTCAAAACTAAAGGACTTATTTTAATATCAATGGAGCATATTTAATCCAATTCTAGGATTACACAAGGTGTTGACATATGTCCTAGAATTGACAAATGGTCATTTTTCAAAATTTAATAAGTTGTGTGACATGGTGGTGCCACATAAGTAAGATATGATAGATTTTGAGATCTTGTGGACATGAGAAGGCAAAGGTATAAGTACATGATCCAAAGAAAATCTAAGTCATGGAGCTCATATCATTTGAATCACCTACCACCATTAAAGCTCTGTGTAAGCCTATTTGAACTTTAAAAATACTTAAGAACATATGGAAGCCCTAGTTTGTCCCTATTTTCACTATGATTGAGACAAATAAAATTGAATTATTGTTTATGTAAGGATAATTCAATCATGAGTTGAATTATAGCCCACCAATAAATAATTTGATAAAGAATCACAATAATGGTAGCTCAAAAAGGTATCTCAAAATAATATGTGGAGTTGTATCTGACCTCAAATGTTGAGGGATGGGTGTTTAGAGACATAGAATTTGTTTCCAATTCTTTGAACACTAGAGAAAACAATTAGTCAAATTTTTTTTGGACCATCAAGAACCAACCAGCCATTACCCAGGAAGATGAGAAAAATCTATCAACCAAGAGACTATATGATGATATAGTATCAATCCAGATGGTGGGTTTTTATTATGTAGTAGTAAAGCCTAAGGTACTCCAATTAATTAACATTCTCACTCCTATTTTCAAATAAACTAAGATAGATAAGAGCATGATTGTTAATGAACATAATCTTAGAAAAGATGTCTATATTTCTACTATGGCATTTGAATCCTATTACAAACTGCCCCCACCTCAAATTAACTTAACCTCAATCAATTCTTAGGCTAAATAACATGGTTTAAAGGACATCCTATCCATGTGGTTATACTCTAAGAACTAGGTCTTTTCATACTTTAGTAAGAACATCCCCATTAACCAGTTCAAATCAAGGGTAAGAATGATTATGATAATGTTAAACAAATTTTGTGGAAACCCAACCACAGCCTATATTGACCCAGTATGGGTGAAAATTATTTATTTCATGGGTGAAAATTAGATTATTCCCCCTCTATGTTAAATAATAAGCATCTTGTTAAGTAGACAGTTCTTTTCAATTAGGAACAAAAGGAAAACTCAATTCTATATGATGTCATATCTCTTAGACACCCTTTATGCAACATCCAAAATTATAAACTAGAGGGAATTGTCACCAAATAGGACATAAATAGTCTCCCAGTATTATTCAAAGATGCACATATTCAAATATATAGATCACATTCAATTCATTTCATTTGTGATTGTGTCTACCTATCCCTAAGTGAGGATATAATTGGGATTATGACGCCAAGAGTTAGCCTACTAATCAAAAAAATTATTGAAGCTATGTGTGATATCTAGTTAGTTATATCTAGACTGTATAGTCTTAAGAATTAAAGGGACACAAATTTCTCCTCTCATGCTACCTATTCATGTCCCTGATAAGCTAGCTGAGCAAGAAGTGGCATATTAGTTGTTTCATGGTATAAATGGTCTATGTAAGACCAAGAGAAAATGCCTCCTCCACAACTTCCCTATGAAAATTAGGAAGATCATCTTCAATCAATGGGAGAACATTGAGGCAACATCCAGGCATAGGACATCCTTTAATCTATAGTTGGATGGGCTTAGATAGTGAGATCCTTGTCTAAGGGTTAAATAATGTTTGAAGATTAAGTGAATATTAAATGTACCTTATGATCATGATCTTGGAGCCTTTGACCCCATTTACACCAAAGCATCTTGATACTTTAAGGTCACTAAGATATTAAAGGAACATAATCTTAGTCCTTAGTCCAAACTTGAGAGGAACCGAAAGGTGGATGACATATGGTAGTTGGGGCCTAGAAAATATCATTTGCTAAGTAATGTACCTTTTAGACCTTTATCAACTTACCCACAAGAAGAATAAAGGCCTAGGGCATAAATTAAACATAGAAAAAAAGAAAGAAGACTTGATGAGGTTTTTTCTTCATCATCAAAGGAAGAAGAACAAGGATCACCTTTAGAGGAGATTCACATGGTATCCCTAAACCCTAATGAGTCTGTAGAGGATATATTGAGGATGATATTTATCACTTATAAATCATATGATGAATAATATTAGGTTGAAGAAACCAAGGAAGAGAAAGGGAAGGAAGTATTAGACTTAGTCCCTATCAACATCCCTAAGAAGAACGTTGAGTTGGCCATTATTCCCAAAGCTAAGAGACCCAAAGTGACTTTTAGTCCTCCTTTGAGTGAATTCAAGCTATTTAGGGAAGGAAACATTATTTATGGTCCATATATTCTAGAATGGTTCATCTATAGACCTAAATTACAAAGATTTCCTACTGAGCATCATCCTTGGGCTATGGTAAAGACCACCAACATGCCCCTAGAGCAAGAAATGAAGTCGTGGATTGTGACTTTACAAGAGAAAGAGGAGAAGAGATTTATTGCACCAAGCTAATCAAGTGAAGCATAAGGAGAGATCCATGCTCCTAAAGTGAATTAATATTTAATTGAAGTCAAGTTTGACCCAAATACTATTGGCTTGATGAGGGTGATAGAAAAAAAGATCATAAAAGGTGGTGAAGAAATAACATACCAAAAAGTAGAAATTTGGGCTAGTTTGATTCAAGTAGGAAGACAAAAGCATGGAGAAGATCCAATTTTTGAATAAGATGTCTTAGAGTTAGCCGAAGAATAAATAGAATAACTAAAGGCTACCATTAAGGGATTAAAAAATTAAAGGAAGAACTTACAGGAGTATTCCATCCTATCTATCCCAAAGGCTATGGTTGACATGTTTAGAGTTGCCTTGCATGGTATGTTCAATTATTCAAAATTAATAAAGTATAGGTAGGGTGTGGTGAACCAGTAGAGTACTATGGTCATGATTCTAGTTTACCAATGGAAGAGTTCAAGGAAAAAATTAAAATATTTGATCAATATTTTGATAGAATATCAAATCCCTGGTTTCAAAATAGTCATCTTTGCTCATTTTAATATGGCCATGACAATATTGGTAGATATGATCAAAAGTTTGAGCAAATGGTCTAAGAGCCTAGAAAATATTTTTGAGGATGATAAGCAATTATAAAATAAGATGGAGCATATATTAGGAATCATAATCAAGGATCCCACTACATTCAGCCCAATGAGTCTAATAATTGATGAGTTCAAGAACAGATCCACCCAAGTCATGAATAAAGTGAAAATTTAGAGCCAAAGAAATACATGAGATAACAACACAAATATCATGGACATTATATTTACTATGAAGATAAGATTGCAGAGGCTAAGAGTATAAAAGAAGCATTAGAAAGGGCCAATAAAGATTTCATAAGCATGGAATATCAAGAGGATGAAATCTTCATGGAGCCTATTGTCAATATGAAGTTAATTGATGATTAACATGAAAGAGGAATGAAGATTCTATAACATACATAGGGGATTTTAGCAATAAAATGACCTCAAATTTAAATTTATTGATTAAAGCATATTCTTTTAAAAACTAGACATGTATATTTTGAAGAAAAAAAAGAATATTCTTTTTGTAAAGGTATGTGCTACTTGTAAATCACATCACCTATAGGTCATTTCATTAGGAAATGTCAAAATTCTAGAACTTTGTAAAAGGACAATTATCCTTAATACTTGTACAAATATCATTGGACATGATTGACCAACATACTCCCTTAATCTTTTATATAATGGGTATTGTCAATTGTAATAAAGGGAGGGAGTTTTGAGTAATGAAACTTTGTGCTAGTTTTGGAGTAATTAATACAAGTAGATAATTCTGAAAATATTATCTCATTTATTTGTGTGAACTGTCATTATGGATTCTCTCTCACTTGTCTAGTCTAAATTTCAGATTTGAATGGTATTCTTTAAAGATTCATGATAAATATTTGCAAAGGCAACTTAAGCTCTATAAGTTTTCCACGTTGGTGATGACAAATTTGTTCAAAGATTGATTGAATCTTTTCAAATTTAGGTTTATTTAAACTTAGACTTGTAAATATCATTGATATTCTCAAGTTTAGATATATTGTTGAGCTTATTCAGTCAAAGACAATTACCATTTGAAGAGATTTATATAAATTTATGCAAATCTTGCCTAACTTAGGAATCTTAAGTGTGAAAAACTACTCATAGGTAAGGATTGGATTGTTATTTTCAATAATTGAGCTAAATATCATTCATATTTGTAAAGATAAGGTTTATAAGTTTTATTTTTAATAGGAATAAAGGTTTACAATTTGGAACTACCAAATATTAGGACTAGGTCATGGTCTAAATCAATATTACCTCCCCTTTCATTAGAAGTTCATAGGAAAGAAAGAATAGAAAAAGGTAATCAAAATGTTTCTAAGTACTATCCTACTTCATCTATTCATGGTACTATTGCATTCAATCCTTATTAAGGTATGGCTTGGTTAGGTGGATCTTCCATTAATGTATTGAGTCAGCTACATGACTTGCCTAAAAATATTGAAAAATATTTCCCATCTTTTAGTCTTAATGGTGTTGTTACAACTAAAGAACATATTAAATCTTTCAAAGTTACTTTAATATTGTTGAATGTAATTAATGAAGATGTAACATGTAGATTGTTTCCATTTACTTTCAAATATGTTTCATATGATTTGTTTCTCAATCTTCCTAATAATTATATCACTAGTTGGAATGATTTTAACAAGATTTTTATTGATCAATTTCATAAAATCATTAGTCCTTACATTCTTTATCAATAATTCACCACTGTTAAAAGAGATTCTAGTGATATCATTAGAGCCTTTAATGTTAGATTCTAGAAGAGGTTTAGTAGAACCATATATCCTTATAGACCTGATGAAGCCTTGGCTTATAATTTTACAAGGATGCTTTGGGCCCCATGACTTTTGTGTTTCTTAAAAGTTTTGTTGGAGTCATAAACACATTAGTCTTAGCCTATGCTAAAGATGTAATAATAACTAATCAAATACAACCTCAAGGTCAACTTATATATATAATTCCTAATGTTAAACCTAATTTTCCTACATTGAATGTCATTCTTAATGCCAATCAGAATATACCTACTCTAAATCAGACACCATAACCAATTGCCATTAAGCCATGCTCATCCTAGCCAAAACTTAGGATTCTTGAATAATGATATAAATGGATTTCATCCACATGAGAAAGATATTTGATTCCAAAAAATAGTAATAGTAATCAAGTTAAAAACTTAGAGGCACCAAAAAATGAGAATGAATTCATTCTTAAGATTTTTCAAAATCTAAGTATTGACTTCCTTCAGTTGCAAAAACAAGTAGGTAATACTAGGGAGAACTCCAATGGGAATTATGCTTATCAAAGGTTAAATAGACCTAACATCTAATTTCATAATGGTAATAGTAAAAATAATGAGTCATCAACAAGTAAGAACAATCTTGATATTAATATTTGTTGTGTAGTATTAACTAAATATTATAGGGTTCACAATACTTCAAAGCATGGTGAGTTAGATTGTATTAAATTATATAATTATTTTGAGTTTTTTTAGGATGAGTTAAATATACCTGAAGGTGGACCTAATAGAGATAATTATATAGGCACACCTGGGCCTTCAAAATCTTCTAAGTCTATTGATATAAACTTGATGGTAGAGACTTTTGACTTTTTATTTCAAGAGGAGAGTAAGCCTAAGGATAATCTTGAAGAGGTACATGTTTTTTAGTAGTATTTGAAGAAGACCTATCCTTTGAGGAATAGGGATAAAAGTTAGCCTTTGAATACTATAACTTCATCAAATCATTTTAACACTCCTAATCCTATAACTGACAACAATCCAGAGCCTCCAAATGGAAGTACCTCTAAACACAATGTTGATTCATCTAATACTTCTACTAGGGGTGGGTACAATATAGTTGAGGACATGCAAAAGATTAAAGATAAAATCATACTACATGAGCTGACTCAAATTATTGAGAAAATTTATTTTACTTAAATCTCTATCCAAGAAGCCCGATAAGTCACCCAAGGTTGCAAATGTTAATATTGTTATGTATAAGAATAAGGCAGATGTTCCACCTTTCTTGTTTATAGTCAAAATTTTTGGTAATAATTTGCATAATTTTTTATTAGACTCAAGTGCATCATCTAATATCATGACTAAAGGTATTTGTGAGCAACTAGGTTTGACTCCAATTAAATCTGATAGAGTTGTAACTCAATTAGATAAATCTAGGGTGAAAGTAATTGGAGAATTATTGAATGTCCACATGAAACTTGTAGCTAAACCAAGGATACTATATGTTATATACATCTAAGTGGTAGATATTATTGATACTTATATAATGATACTCAATAAAGATTAGACCAAGTCCTTGAATGGTTACATGTCCACTGACTATTCACACATGTGGCTTCCATGGAAGGGAGTCCTAAATTAGATTTGAATTAAAAGAGAACCCAAGATGAAACATATGATCATTGAATAAAATGACATAAATGAAAGGGTTAACATGGCCAATTATGAGTTAAGATTTTACACTCTTAACACCTCTAAGGTATGTGACTCTAAAGATATTCATGTTATTCCTAAAATATGGAGATTATATTTTGATGGCGCTAGATGTAAATCTAGTTTTAGTGTAAGAGTTTTTCTATTTAATCCGTTGGGAAAAAATTTAGTGCCTCTTATAAACTTCAATTTTCATGCATTAATGAATTGGTAGAGTATGAGGCTCTAATCTTAGTTTTACAATTTTCCATCAAGCACAAGTTCAAGGAATTACTAGTGTATGGTGACTATGAGTTGGTAGTTAACCAAGTTAGAATCAAGTGCCAGTGCAAATTATCTTACCTTAAGAAATATAAGTTCAGATTTTGGGACCTGATAGAGTATTTTTATGATTCTAACATTGTTTCGATTCCTAGGGAAGAGAACAAACTTGTTGATGAGCTAGCCTTAGTTGCAACCAATCTCATGCCTAATCAAGACTCTAAACTAGGAAACCTTAGTGTTGAGTTAGTTTCATGTCCCTCAATTACTGATAATATTAGCCATTTATAGGTGTTAAGTGATGAACATTAGATATTAGACTTCATGAATAGTTTAGGATTTTTGAGGCCCACATCATTGATGAGGTCAATGAAAATGCTCTTGATAAAGATAACATTTGATGATAGAATTATGCAACTAAGTGACAATAAAATTCCCAAGGGCATGATTTCCCTATAAAGATTATTTGAGATAAATAGACTAGCTAAAAATGTCAAAGTTACCAAGCTAAATGGGAAAGATTACAATATAGTTGACCTAGGAGTACAAGGTCAACCCCAGCTAGTCAATATTGGTACTGCCTACACTAATGAAAAGTTGATAAAAACCAAAAAGTTGCTTTCCAAGTATAAATATGGTATAACATGGTCATATGAGGATTAAATAAATTTTATCCTAGATTCATTACTCATACCATACCACTAAAAGAAGCATGCAAGCCTTTTGGGCAAAAGTAAAGACTAGTCAACCCTATCATAGAACCATTGATATACAAAGAGGTCAAGAAGTTGTTGGATGTAAAGATAGTTTTTTCCATTAGACACTCCACTTGGGTAGATAACTTAGTAACAATCAAGATAAGAATGGGGAAATTATATAATGCGTAGACTTTATAAATCTAAATAAAGCTTCTAAAAAATATAACTACCCTTTACCTTCACTTAACCAAGTTATTCAAATTATTAGTGGTTCTACAATGATGTCTTTTCTTGATGGTTTTTTAGGTTATAACCAAGTGCTTGTGAACAAGGAAGACAAATTAAATATTGTATTCACTAATAAGTGGGGCACTTTTGCCTAAAAAGGATGCCCTATGGACTAATAAATGTAGGTGCAACTTTTTAGAGAGCCATGGACCACACTTTTTAGGGGCTAATAGGTAAGTGCATTATCATTTACATGGATGATCTAAGACCACATTATGCACTTTCAATAGGTATTTAAAAGGTGTATAAGGTATGTAATTTCTCTTAATCCTAAAAAGAGCATTTTTTGTGTTATTCAGGGAAAATTATTAGGACATGTTATAACTACATAGGGGATTTTTATAGACCCTAATAGAGTAGATTCCATGTCTAAGATAGAACCCCCTAATAGCATAAAATAATTGAAATATGTATTTGGTAAAATCAAAATTGTAAGAAAGTTTATTTATGGTTTTGTAAAAATGTGAGACCATTAAATTACATTTTGAGGAAGAACGCCAAGATCACGTGGAATGAAGAGATAAGAAAGGCCTTCAAGGACATAAAATAAGTAATAATGTAAGCACCAATATTGATAATCCCTAATTTTTCAAAGGGTTTCTATCTTTATTCTTTTACTTATGACCATATAATTGTAGCTATTTTGACTTAAGAAATAAATGGATGTGATCATCCTATTGCATACATGAGTACCCATTTTTAAAATGTTGAGTTAAGTTATTCTCTAATTGACAAGTAGGTATGTTCTTTAGTTAAGGTATTAAAGAAATTTAGGCACTACATTTTTAGGAATAAGGTGCATGCAGTACTACCAAACCCTGTCATTAAGCTTATGCTTACTCAATGTGAATTAGGGGAAAGAAGAGGTAAATGGATGTCTTTAGTTTAAGAATATTATCTATAAATTAAGCATGCCGAACTATCAAGGTGTCAAGGGCTAATTTAGTTGATTGCTAACACCAACCCAAAATTGAGTATCATACAGGTGGAATAGTAGAGTTTTCAACCCAATAATTGGTATGATTCAATGGTTCATTTGTTAATTAATTGCTCTTGACTTGTAGGGATGAATAGGGAGCAAAAGATAGCTCAAAGGATCAAGGTAACACATTTACTGATCAAAGATGGGGTAATTTTTAGGAATTTTTTTGAAGGAATATACCTAAGATGTGTTTATAAAGAGGAATCATCAGAGATCTTGAGTACTTTCCATGAAAAACTAGGAAGTGAACACCCATCTGGAAGGACAACAACTCACAAGATCCTTAGGGTTGGTTATTATTGGCCTACAATCTTTAAATATGCTCATAAACATGTGAGAGAATGTCATTAGTGTCAGATATTCAACACTAAAGAACCCAAAGCAACCATGCCATTAAAGTTCATCATGATTGATAAACCTTTTGCTCAATGGGGATTAAATTTTATGGGATTCATCAACCCCAACTCTTTGGATGAACATAAATATGTCCTCACTACTACTGATTACTACACTAGATGGACACAAGTAGTGGCAACCAAGTAATGTAAGACAAAAGATGTGATAAAGTTCTTGGAAGATAACATATGTACTAGATTTGGAACACTAGTATCTCTAGTTTTTGATAATGTACCTACCTTTATATCCATTGAGATGACTAAGTGGGCATATGATAACAACATTATTCTCAAGTTTTCATCAAACCATTACCCTCAAGACAATGGAGTCTCTGAATCAACTACAAAAAATTTGATGAAGGCTATTAGGAAGGTTTTTTCTAACAAACTAAGAACATGGTACAAGTTACTCAAATATTCCCTTTAGTCTGACAGGATAAAAGCCAATCAAATGCTAAAGGCATCACCATTTATACTTGTATATGGTCAAGATCTTGTATTCCCCATCACTCTCAATATGCCTACCTATAAGTTCATGCAAGAGTACATGGAAGAAAATTAGGATTTTGTAAATTCTAGGTTACTTGACATTATTCAAATGGAAGCTGCAAGAGAGGAAGTTGTTTCCAATTTCATTATACATCAAATGATAGTGAAGAGATGGCTTAACAAATGTTCTAAAATTAAGGTGTTCAGATAAGGAGACCTATTTCTTCTTTGGGATAAAGAATCTGAACCTAATGGAAATCATGGGAAATTCACACCTTTATGGATAGGTCTCTATCAGATTGTTGAGATACTGGAAGATAACACCTTCAAACTCAAAGACTTTTAGGGAGCAGAGTTTATTTTTCCAACAAATGGGAAATACCTCAAACACTACTTCTCTTCTACCCCACCTCAAGTCTACATGCAGTAACTTGTAAGACTAGTTAGAGTTAATGTAGGTAGGCTTAGATTATTTTATTTCCTATTTCTTTTCTTCATGTTCCTTGTTTGTACATATTACATGTAAATATTTGTTTTCTTTTTGTTTGTTTTCTTGTTGTGTGTTCCTTTCTTTTATTTTTTCCCCTACTTTCAATAAGTCTTTTTCAAGACAGTCCTCAAGCTCCAATACATGTAGTTTCTCAAAATAAACTTCACAAATCAGGAATGCAGGTATGAATTCTCTAAATGATTGATCATGGATCTAAAAATGTGATCTTGATGTTATAGTTTTGGGAAATTGGTAAGGGCTGGTATCTAGGTTAATTGTTCCCTAAAATCTTAAACCTTATTTTGATCTTAGTATTATTCTAATGAGAATTGCATATGTAGGATGAAAGTTTGAATTATTAAGACAAAATCATGCTTGCACTTAAAATACATTATTGCCTAGGACAAAGTTTGCAACCAAGGATTATTGTCTAAAAGCCAAACATTTGACCAAATCCAAAAACCTAGGTAATCTAGTTCTCAACCTTTTCTATAAGTCTAATATGGTTTCAAAAATACAAAATAAGATCTTTATTACAGAATTCAAAATACTTTCTGAGCAAAGGTGATTTTGGTAACCTCCACTGGGGCTATGGATGCCTAGTTGGTAGTGGATCAAGGCCTTGAGTGGAGCCAAAGGCATCTCTATCATGGCTATGGACACTTGACTGGTAGAAGATGAATTCCCAAGCCTTTTCTAAACTAAAGAATGATTCTTAATGAACATCTAGATATGCTATAAGTCAATGTTAATGGTTAAGGTCATGAATCTGGAAGTTGTTGTCTAAATCCTATGGTAATAAGTAAATGGAATCAAAGCACACACACAACATGGCTATGTTTTGATGTTTGACCCTAATTCTACATGTGTAAGTCTTTTTTTTAATTATGAGTTGATCTTAACAATGGTACTTGACCAAGTGGAATAAGTAGCCTAGTTATTAGTCTAAACCACAATATCAAAATTCTAACATATTGTCATGTTTCCCCTAGAAATCATCATTTATTGATGAGCAACATAAACCCATTTCTAAAAAATGGGGACCCTTGTTTCAATTTTTTTAAATTTCTACTGTAAATTTAAAAATACCACTTGATATAAGCTATTTATTTGAAGATCATCCACACCTATTTCTCATTTAGCTTAACTAACATGCCTCCATTTGATCCTTGTCTTATTTTGTTTATTGTTACTAATGGTTGCTTCATGTGTTTTCAAGATGCGAATTTAATGGAGTCTCAAGTGTGTGAACAATATTTAGGGTTTCATACTTCAAATGATAATTTTACCCATATTAATACTTTGTCTTTAATGGTTTGATTTAATTCATGAGTAAACAATGTTAAATCCTTGTGTTTTATACCTTAAAATATAATTTAGCCTAGGTTTTCTGAGTTAAATTCAAATTTGTGTGGGTCAATTTTACATGAGAATGCTTTATATTATTTTAAAACTTAGTTTATATTTTATCCTAAGGATTTAATCATGTTTATTAACACAATCAAAACCTTAGTCTATAACTTTATGTTAAGTATCTCTTTTCCCAAAAACCCCTAAGTCTATTTTAAGCATTCACTTAGACTAACTAAGCAAGGGGATACTTTATTATGTTTTAAAACTTAGATTAAAATTTTTATCCTTAAGTTTTAATTGTATTTATTAATACAATTAAAACCTTAGTCCAAAACTCTTATCCTAAGTTTTTTATGTTACTCGAACACTTGTTTATTTTATTACTTACAGGGATGAACCAATCACATTTGAATTCATGGATCAAGATCCAATGGAGCATGTTAAAGCAAGCATCAAAGATCCAATGGTGTAAAGTAAGTTCAAATTTTCAAAGGTCATAAAAATGAAACCATAAGTGTCAAGTGGCATGATCTTAGTGACTTATCCCAAGGATCAAAGGTTCATGCTGAGCCTGACTATAATAAATGAATTATAATCAATGGTGCAAATTGATTCAGGAAAAGTAGATATAATGACACATATCAAATTAAAAAAGTAAAATATCCTATAGGAAACAAATAAACTAATCATTTTTATCCTTCTATATTAATATCAATAGATCACATCAATCCATGCAAAGCAAATCCAATAGTGTAAAATGGAGAAGACTTTACAATGATCCCAAAATGAACATTATAGCAACACATGTCATAACCATGGTGAATAAAATAGAGATCAACCTATAGAATTTAATCTTCTATATCATGATCAATGGTGAGAAAAGTGTGGACTTTTCAAGGAGCCCAAATCTAATAAAACATTTCTACATGGCATAAAGGCATTAAATGGTGACATGTGTTAATAGCAAACATAGAAATCTCATAAAGCTACCATGTGGCACACTCTCATGAAGATCATTTGAAGATCAATGGTCCATGATAATTCAAATCTAAAGGACTCATTTGAAGATCAATGATGGTATTTAATCCAGTTTTAAGATTACATGCGGTGTTGACACATGTCCCAAAAGTGATAAATGGTTATTTTTTGAAATTTAATAAGTTGTCTGATATGGTGGCACCACATAAGGAAGACACAATAGATTTGGATATCTTGTGGACCTAAGAAGGAAAAGGTATAAATACATGATCTAAATGAAATCTAAGTCATGAAGCTCATATAGTTTGAATTGCTTGCTACCATTAAAGCTCTATGCAAGCCTGTTTGAACTTTAAAAATCCCTAAGAATGTATGAAAGCCCTAATTTGTCTCAATTTTGATAGTATCAAGCCAAGGAAAATTTAATTATCATCTGTGCAAGGATAATTCAATCAAGAATTAAATTACGATCCACTAGTAAATAATTTGACAAAAAACCACAATAACGGTAGCTTAAAAAGATGTGTTAAAGGAGGATATGGAGTTGTATCTAACCTTAGATGCTAAGGGATGAGTCTTTAGAGACATAAATTTTGTTTCCAATTATTTGAATACTAGAGACAACAACTTGTCAAATTTGTTTTGGACCATTGATAACTAGTCGATCATTACCTAAGAAGAGGAGAAAAATATATTAGCAAAGAGACTATATGATGATATAGTAGCAATCCAGATGGTGGGTCTTCATTATGCAATAGAAAAGTGTAAGGTAATCCACTACATTGACATTATTGCTCTTATTTTCAAATAAACTAAGATAGATAAGGGCATGATTGTTAATGAACATAATCTTAGAATAGTTGCATATATTTATATTACGGCATTTGAATCCTACTAAAAATGACCCCCACCTCAAATTGACCTAACCTCAATCAATGCTTGGGCTAAATAACATGATTTAAAGGACATCTTGGCCATGTGGTTATACTCTGAGAACTAGGTGTTTTTAAACTTTAGTAATAACATCCCCATTAGCTAGTTCAGACCAGGGGTAAGAGAGATTATGAAAATGTTAAATATATTATGTGAAAACCCAACCATAACCTATGTTGACTTGGTATGGGTGAAAATTGTCTATTTCATGGTAGAAAAGCATATTAGTCCCCCTTTGGGTGAAATAGTGAGCATCTCATTAAGTAGATAGATCTTTACAATTAGGAACAAAAGGAAAACTCAATTATTTATGATGTCATATCTCTTAGATGCCCTTTGTGTAACAAACAAGATCCTAAACCAGAGGGAATGGTCAATAAATGGGACATAAATAGTCTCCCATTATTATTCAAAGCTACACATATTCAAATATAGAGATCACATTCAATTCATTTGTGACTATGTCTACCCATCCCTAAGTGAGGTTATACTAGGATTCCAATGTCAAGAGTTAGCCCACTAATTAGAAAATATATTGAAGCTATGGTTGATATCTAGTTATATCCAAATTGTACAATCATAAGAATTGAAGGGACACAAATTTCTCCTCTTAGAATACCTATTCATGTCCTTAACAAGCTAATTGACCAAAAAGTGGCATATCAGTTGTTGCATGGTATAGATGGTCTCTATAAGACCAAGAGAAAAAACCTCCCCCATAAATTCCCTATGACACTTGGGAATACCATCTTCAAGCAATGGGATAACATTGAGGCAACATATAAGCATAGGAAGTCCTTCAATATATAGTTGGATAGGCTTAGACTATGGGACCCTTATCTAAGGGTTAAATAACATTTGAAGATTAAGGGAATGTTAAATATATCTTATGATCATGAGCTTAGAGCCTTTAATCCCATTTAAACAAAAGCATCTTCATACTTTTAGGTCACTAAGAGATTGAAGAAACATAACCTTAGGCCTAAGTCTAGAATAGAAATAAACCAAAAGGTGGATGATATAAGGTAGTTCAGGCCAAAATAATATCATTTTCTAAGTAGTGCACCTGTTAGAGCTCCATCAGCTCAACCACAAGAAAAATAAAGGCCTAAGGCACAAATTGAACATTGACTAGAAGAAAAAAGCCTTGATGAGGTTGCTTCTTCTTCATAAAAGGTAGATGAATAAATATCACCTTTAGAGGAGATTCACATGGTATTCTTGGACCCCTATGAGTTTGTAGAGGATGCATTGAGGATGTTATCTAGAACTTATGAGTTAGATGATGAATAAGCTCAGTTTGAAGAAATTAGGGAAGAGAAATGGAATGAAGTATTCAACTTAGTCTATGTTAACATCCCCAAGAGGAAGGCTGAGTTGGCCATTATTCCCAAAGCTAAGAGACCCAAAGTGACTTTCACTCCTCCTTTGAGTGAAGTCAATATATTTAGTGAATAAAACATCATTTATGGTCCATCTATTCTAGAATGGTTCATCTATAGACCTAAATTATAAGGTACCTACTAAGTATCATCATTGGGATATGGTAAATTCCACCAACATCCCCCTAGAGCAAGAAATGAATCCATGGATTGTGAGCTTACAAGAGAATGAGGAGAGAAGATTAGCTCCACCACACCAATCAAGTGAAGCACAAGTAGAGATTCCTGATTCTCAAGTGAATCAATCTTTAGTTAGATTCAAGTTTGACCCAAATAATAATAGCTTGATGAGGGTGATAGAGAAAAATATCATAATAGGTGGTGAATGAATAACATACCAAAAAGTAGAACCTTTGGCTAGTTTGACTCAAGTAAGAGGATAGAATCCTAGAGAAGACCCAATTTTTGAATAATATGTCTTGGAGTTAGTCAAGGTACAGATAAAATAACTAAAGTATGCCATTAAGGACTTAAAACAATAAAGGAAGAACTTGTAGGAGTAGTCTATCTTGTCTATCTTAGAGGCTATCATTGACATGTTTGGAGCTACCTTACAGGATATGTTTAATTATTTAAAATCAATAAAGTCTAGGTAGGGTATGGTGAACCATCAGAGTACTATTTCCATGAATCTAGTTCACCAATGGTAAATTTCAAGCAAAAAATTAAAATATTTGATCAATATTTTGATAGAAGATTAAATCCCTAGTTTCAAAATAGTCAGCTTGGCTCATTTGAATATGGCCATGGCAGTGTTGGTAGAAAAGATCAAAAGCTTGAACAAATGGTCCAAGAGCCTAGAAAATATTTTTTAGGATGATAAGCAATTTCAAAATAGGATGGAGCATACATTAGGGAACATAATCAAGGATCCCACTACACTCAACCTAATAGATCTAATAACTGATGATGAGTTCAATAATAGATCCACCCAAGTTATGAAGTGAAAAATTAGAGCCAAGGAAAGATAGGAGTTGACAACACAAAGATCATGGACATGATCTTTATTGCATAAGAGAAGATTCTAGAGGCTAAGAGTATAAAGGAAGCATTAAAAAGGGCTGATGAAGATTTCATAATCCTAGTAGATCAAGAGGATGAACTCTTCATGGAGCCTATTGTCAATATGAAGTTAATTGATAATCAAAATGAAAGAGCAATGAATATTCTACAATAGAAACATGGGACTTTAGCAAAAAAAGGACCTCAAAGTTAAATTTTTTGATTAAAGCATATTCTTTTGAAAACTAGACATGTATATTTTAAAATTAAAAAATATTCTTTTTGTAAAGGCATGTGTAACTTATAAAGTACATTGTCTATAGGTTAGTTCATTAGGAAATGTCAAAATTCTAAGACTTTATAAAAGGACGGTTGTCCTTAATACTTGTACAAATATCATTGGAAATGATTGATTGACATACTCCCTTAATCTTCTATATAAGGGTTATTGTCAATTGTAATAAAGGGAGGAATTTTGAGCAAGAAAAATTTGGGCTAATTTTGGAGCAATTAATACAAGTGGATAATTCTAAAAATATTGTCTCATTTGTTTTTGTGAATTTTCATTATGGATTCTCTCTCACTTGTCTAGTCTAAATTTTAGATTTGAATGGTTCTTATGAATTATGTATGTGTAATTTTAAATGCAAAGCTATCAATTTGTGATAATGCTAAATTGATTGAAGGTTCTTAGGTTTACTTCATTTTATTTGCTCTTTTTATAAATGTGCTTATGTTATTTTCTTATAGGAGTAAATCTTTAAAGTGAAACCAGTTCTTATTTGCATTATTTTCACTTCCTTAGATGTTGTCCTGATGTGTATTAAGATTTGAGATTATGCTATTTCATGTTATACATTAGTTTTAAGTGCATATTTAGATGATATTTGAACTTTATCATTATGTCTAGGATGAAGATCAACAATGTCAATATATTCTTTATCTTCCCTACCCTTCTTTTTACTTATTTTTTGACTAATTCACTTTAGATTAATTTTCATTATAAATATCCACTTTAGCTTAGAATTTAGACTTAGTTCTTTGAGCATAATTCACTTCATTTAGTTTAGCATATTTTCACTTTCACAAAGATAGGTATTAGGCCACAGTTACTCCCAATAACCAAACATTATAAATTTTGTGAAAAAGTTAATTTATTTTATCATTATCCCCCCAAAGATATCAAGAATATCACAACATGCAACTCATGCATTGGATTCTCTAAATTTATAAATGAGTATTGTTTCTTAAACACTCATAACCACCTATGATACACTTTTAGGCATCAACTCTAGGTTCAATCCCTTTTCCTATTTTTTCTCTTCCCATCAAGTCACCTACATTTCATTCTTTCCATTTGCCCCTTCACTTCCACCATCCCCATTCCCTACTTCATCTCCACCTCTAGATTTATTTGTGCAATAAGTTATTATTCCCCACAATTAGTTGAACCTATAACCATTATTGTATCACCCTTTCAACATTTATCATCGTTTACTCCCTTTCTTTCTATACATGTTCAATTGGATAATTCATAGGGAGACACATCCTCTTCATGGGTGTAAGAGATTGTGGGCAAAAAAATGCCTCATTCACACCATCTGAGATTGATTTTGATGATATTGCTAGTTTTTTATAAGGTCCTCTAAAGAAAATAAAGTTTAATAATACTTTGAGGTTGATGATTGACCTTTTAGGTATATAGTCTATGGAAATAGTAGAACATTATGTGGATAATAACTAGGATGAAATGAATTTGGCAAACTTCAACATTAGTAGAATCAATTTAGGTGAATCAACTTTGAAGGTAACATTCATAATTTCAAATTAAATAAATTAAGTTGACTCAAATGAAAAAAGAGGGAATGTAGACTTAAGAATAGTTATAAGAAAATGTACTTGTATTTTCAACATACATCCAATAGATCCTAAATATTGGTGAAACTTCTTAGAGTGTGACTTCTACACTTACATAAACTTATTCTATAGTAAGAATTCCAAGATCCAAAATTATCATTGATAAAGACATGATTGTCAAAATAAGTAAGTATAGAAATCATGGTAAAGTGATGGAGTCTTGGGGTGAAGATTTACTTCTTGAAGGTTTTAATTTCCTTAATTAGAATTGAAGAATTTATGATCTCATCAATTCTATTCAGGAAAAATTTGAAGAAGAAAAAATAGTTACACAAAGAGATATTGAAATATGGAATATATTGATTAGAGATTTAAGGGACATGGTTGCCATGGATGAGAAATCTTTGGTCTCAAAAAGTATTATTGACAAGGCAAAAAATAATTATTTATGTTTATGGGATTAATGTGTGAACTGGAAGATCTGCACTTTGGATGATGCTTTGGAAGATTGGCAACAACATGGGAAATTTTGTGACAAGGTAAAATTTGAGGTACATGCCAACATTTGGTCTATTCATTGTGACCTATTGAATGAGGATAAATCAAAAGTTAAAATAGCTATATAGTTGAAAGAGTAAATTTAGATGTTGATAAAAAAGGAACCCTTTGAATTGGATACATTAAATAAAGGATAAATGTGTAAATTGAGTGGTACTAATAATTCAATTGAATGTCTCATGCTAAACTTTCCAAAAAAATCAATAAGAATGAAGAGGCTACCAATGCATCGTACAAATGGCTTACATGATTAAATCATACAGTTGTTTATGTGTAAGAAGGGATCATCCAAGAAATTCAAAGGTTCAAAATATATAGGTTCATTTCATCTCAACAAGGGAATTAGATATTGTTTCTATAGTAGAACAAGGTCATACTCAGCAAAAGGACTTATCTTCTTCTCATAACCACTATAAGTCACTTTTTGTCTTTCCAAGTTTCTACTTCTCCATTGCACTTTTTGTATAACTTAAATAGGTTATGTTTTACCTATTTAAGGTTATAAGAGATAAAGTAATTGTAAAATAAAATGTTTTTACTCAAAATATGGTTATGGGTGATTACAAAGTGGTTACACCTATTATAAACTATAAATGGGATTTTTGAACTCATTCAAAGGGATTTTTGACAACTGAACATATTTTTGAAAAGGCAGACAAAAAATTTTGTATTTTAATCTCATGGAAGAATCAATACAAGGAGAATTTTTGCATACTTTCTACCCAAAATCTCCCTAAATGAATAATGTATGTGTTCACATTAATCTTTTTGATTCTTCTCCTTTTGAATGTTGCTAAGTTCTATTGTTAAATAGTAATTGCACATGATATTTTAGTGTAGAATTATGTTTTAATATAAATTAAGAGTTTCTATAATTGTGAAATATTGGTGGGTTAAGAATAAGATTCTACATGTTCTTTTGAAGAAATACAAATTTGTTTTAGATTGAGGTAAAAGCAGGTTTTGAAGGGGCCCCGAAACCCTGTTACAAAGAAAGAAAGAAAGATCATCCAAGACCACAAGCAAAGCCTAAAAACTACTACAAGGAAGTAGCAAAAATAGGTTTTAAATGGACCTAAAACCACCAGAAAGACTTCCAGTCAAAACCCAGATTAAACAGAGATCTGGTATCACCAAAGGCAAAGAATTACAAAAAGAAAACAAAAAATAGGACCAGTTACTAAACCATCCAGAAGAACCAGATTATTCATCCAGTTCCAATATCATTTTCATAGTTTCTTTTCCTTTCATAACAGTATCCTGGGTAGTGGTTGCCACCTGCATAACTCCTTTTTGTGTAACCTTCTTTCTATAACTTTGTCTCATCCTTTTGCTGGGTCCCTCCAGGGCTTTGGTCTCCTCATTGGCTCTTTTACCTATATTGACAGTAGCAGCACAAATATTGGATGTAACTTCCTCCATTTTCATTCTGTTGTCCTTAATAAGTTCCTAGAGGTTATTTTCATAGGCTTTGAGCTTGACTGGGATCTCCCTTATCTGATTTTCCATATTGTTTTTTTTTTTCAAACAGCTTTCAGGGAATCTTCCATAGTTTCCACTTTCCTCTTGAGATCCATAATCTCCCTACACGTCCAAGAATCAAATTGGGATGATGCCTCTACTTTACAATTAACCCAAGCCATAGGTGTGTGTGTTTCATCATTCTATTTTTTCCCTCTCCATTCCTCAGAATTTTTATTGGGACTGTTCCTGGCTTCTTCAAAAATATCCTCTCAACTCTTTTGTTCCCGCTCTTTAATTCCAGTTTGAATTTCCATATCTGTATCTTGATTATCATCCTGACCTAAAGTTTCCTTTTCATTCTTTGAAGTTGGGTCCTCAACAGGGTCATCCTGGACAAATTCATCCTCTGACACTTTCTGTTTTTCCTCTGTATCTACAGTTCTGTTTGTAGAATCCTCCTCTGTGTTGACATCATCTTTTTCATTCTTCTTAGAACATTCTTCATCCTCATTAGATTTTGTATCCCAGCTTTCACTTCCTTCTTCTTCTTCCAAGTTTTCCTCCCTGGGGTTTTCAATTCTCTCCCATTTCGTATCTTCTTCTACATTCTACTTTTTAGCACTAGGGAGCTTTATTTTGCCTTTCCCATTTACACTTTCACTCTTTCTGTTCCCTGACACCTTAATTTTCCCCTATTTGGGGTGCTTTACCATTGCACTATTCTTGCAGTAGCCTTCGATAAGCAGAATAAGGCCTTCATGTAGGATAGGGCGCGTTTCCTTTTTCTTATGAGCATATAAACTTTGGACCAAGGAGAAGCGAAGATAAAAGGGAAAAGACAAACTAACCTTGTGCCTAAAGTGGTTAAGGAAGACAAAATGGAACTTGTGCATGCGCTTACTTCTTTCGTCCAGGATGAAGTGCTCCCTTATGCAGCTTAAGACATCCCTCCATATCCCTTTTATCTGATCTAATTCATAGAAATCCCCATTCTTGACCAGCTTCTGTTCTTCCTCATCCATTTTGGGGAACTTACAAAAGGCCTCATTCGAGATGCTTGTCTGCTTGGAAAATTTGAGTCCATTCGTAGGCAGCCCTGTAACCTCAGCTATAAAATCCTCTGTTAACTTCACTGTGATACCATGCAGGGTGACCCTTTCATCAGACCAATTTTTGAAAAAAGCCGTAGTGATATGAGGCTTTGATCCATGGAGTCTTTCCATGTAGCTCGCAACTTTTCCTTTCTGCAGAATTCTCCAGACTTCTTGTTTCTCTCTCCATTCATCACAGCTCTTGGGTTCTTATTTTCAGGGTTCTCCCTTCCTTTCGCATGCCATACTCATTTTCTTTGAATCCCAGTTGCTATGGTTTTTACACTGAACCCACCTGCTACCAAATTGATTGGAAAGTTAGCTTTGTTTGTGCTTTTTTAGGATCCACGTCTCACTCTTGAGGGCCTTCCTCTTTAATGATTATTTTCCTTTCCCCGCGCTGCCACTCCTCCTACTCATTATAAATTTATTACTCTCTAATCTTTCCTTCCTTTGCATGGGTTTCATCATGAATAATGAGCACCCTCAATTCCATGTTCTTTTCTAATGTTTCATGCCACCTCACTGTTTGACCTTCCCAGACTGCACAATTAGCTAGCCAATCTGCAACACCATTGGCTTCACGAAAGGTGTGGGTTATTATCACTTCTTCAAATTTATTTAATAATGTTTTCATCTCCATTACCTTATCCTCTATGGTCCAAGACACAGTATTTCTATTATTAAGAATATTTATAATATTCAAAGAGTCCCCTTCAAGCCACAATTTGGGATATCTCGAGTCCACAGCTAATTTGAGGGTCTGAAGGGCAGCTGTAGCTTTGGTAATGTGGCAATTCGATTTACCAATGGGGATTGTAATAGCATCAATTACCATTCCCATATCGTTTCTCAAGACTCCACCACAACCTACATTCCCAGAGTTCCCTTTGGCAGCACCATCAAAGTTTCCTTTAATCCATCCTTGAGGAGGAACATTCCATGTTACTCCAGATCTGGGTTTATCAGGTTTACCAATAGGATTATCCATCCTCAAGGGATTATCCACTTGGAGGGTAGAGCTTGGATTCTTTTGTAATAAAAAATTCTCCTTTAAAGCTCTAATGATGTTTTGTCTTACCACCCATCCAGGAAGTTCTTTATTTCTAAAGATTCAGTTATTTCTTTCCTTCCATATTCCCCACCAAATATGGGGAAGAGTTATTTTCCATAAAAAAAGGACTTCGGGGTTCTTTGAAGGGCAGTACCAGATTTTGAGAGATAATTCCACATTTTTGTGGTGAATCCATGTAATGCCCCACAAATTGAGAATCTCCTTCCAAACAAGCTGAGTGAAGGAACAATTCATGAACAGATGATCTCTATCCTCAAGGTCTTTTTTACAAAGAATACACCTGTTTACAATATTAATTTTGCATTTTTGTAAATTATCCAGAGTCAATATTTTGTTTTGGAGAAGGGTCCAGAAAAAGAATTTGATTTTAGGGATGAGCCCCTTAATCCAGGCTCTCATCCATAACGGTTTGCTACCATTTCCCTTAGAGGAGAAAATGGACGAAACTTTAAACTGTCCACTTGGCTCATTGTGCCAAACAATTCTATCTTCTTGGTTAGGATATAGAGATATAGCATTTAGGGATAATTGAATATCCTTGAGATATTGATCATAGTCAGTGAGGTTTACCCAAGAGTTGTTCTGCCAATATTGATTAACCGTTATTCCCACTCTTTGCTTGCATCTATCTATCACATCTTTATCTTGGATTTCTTCCTGTAACGGTTTTCCTCTTAACCAAATATCTTCCCAGAACTTCACCTTTTTACCATTGCCAACTTTCCATGAACTTCCTTCTTCTAAAACATGTTTTGTTCCCTGGACTGCCCCCCATATGGCAGAAGGATGAGAAATGTCCGGTGTGGTAAATAATTCAGGGAGTGACTTTGCCTATTCCTTTTACTAGCATTATACAATATTTCTGGTGTATGTATTTTATTCCTATATCTATAATAGGTCTTTCCCCATCCCATTTCTATGATATATTTCCCTTACTAAAATCCTCTTTTTTGACTCATTCTAGTGAGTTTCTATGTTTTGATAGATATAACTATATTTTTCCCCTATTCTCCTTGCATGCTTTCATTTCCTCTACTATCTCCTTCTTACATTTTCTTTCTATTAACTTTTTGTAATTTTTGGTTAAAATTACAACCCCCATGCAAAAGACCATTTTTGTTATGAATAGTTTCCTATCATGCAATCCTTTTTCAATTTTCAATAAAGGTATCTCTACCTTAAAATAGGAGAGAGACTTTGTCTCACACAGTATTGATGGAAACCTTCATTTGTCCTTCTGACAAATTTTCACACTAGCATTTTTTTGCACCCATTATGGGACACATTTATACTACTCTTATGCAACCCATATTCTAAGATTTTAGTCCATGAATTTTTCATCAACTCAAAGACCACTCTATCAACCTGACCTAGATTTGGAATAGTTTACATAGTTAGACATTATTTCACATATTAGACAAATTGCATGGGATTCTGATAAAGTATCTATATCTTAGTTTCAAATTATTATGGTAATATTGAACCAAGAGTTAGATAATTTAGAAATAATATAAATAATTATTTCGCATAGGGAGGCCTATAGAGATCATTAAACAATTTAAAATAAGTAAACTTCACTAATGACCATTTTAGCTATTCAAGTCCTCGATCATCAACCTGGTTAAGATTGGGCATATTATATAGAGGAAGATTTTGCCTCAAATTTTCATCAACTTTCTTGGGAGAACAATTTTTTTTATCTATTATAAAACTATTACTAGAGAAATAAATAGAGAAGAAGACCATTCTACCATTGTTTGAATAACTACATAAATTATTTCAAGGAGACAAACTAGATGAGCAATTCATATAACCACTCAAAGAAGATTTATAGTAATAAATCCATCTAATGACCATTCATATAGTTTAGACACTAGTACTTTAGTAGAATATTTATTGGTTAAGTAATACATAGGAAGATATCTCATCAAATTTGAGATCATTTACGTAGGACAATAGAACTAGCTCAACATAGTTTTGAAGAGTTATTACAATATTAGAAGAAGAAAATTGTGTTGCCTTAGCATAGAGATATAAAGAAATAGCTACATGAAGATCATGAAAAAGGATACCATATTAAAGACACCTTCAAATTCAACCTATACCCTTGCAATAGTAATCTTTTTCCCAAACTATTAGAAAAATGATTCACTAGAGCTAGTAAATCAAAGGGTGAAATTGATATTTTTAATCATTTACAACAAGATTTTGATTTCAAGTTGAATTTTGAATAGAAGAGTAAACTCAAGAAAGTTGTCAGTCTTCCCATGACTCCTAATAAATTTAAATAGTCATAAGGAGGAATAATCATAAGGCAAGCCCAAATCTTATTAGGTGTTGCTATCCCATTACAAGTAATATTTCCAACCATGGGGTAACATGATTGACCTGCTAGCTTTGGGATAATTACATGTAATTCATAAAAGATCATATAAGAATTTTTCAAAATTTTTAGGTGATGTTAAACAACATCCATATAAACATATTGATGCTTTCTTTATAGCATGCATAATTTTAGGTGTACAATATGAGGACATTATAGTCAAATTATTTGAGACTCTCCATAATGGGGCTACATATTGGTTTTACCATATTCATCCAAGAGCCATTACCAATTAAAATGATATGAAAACTAATTTTGAAAGTAGATTCAAGATGGTACAAGATGCACATACATTATTGGCTCAAGTCACTCAAATGAAGAAAGAATATTATGAACCCATGAGAGATGTCATAGCTAAATTCAATAAGCTACTTCATAAAATACTAACAACTACTAAGATGATAGATGAAAATAAAAAATAATTATTTATCAATTCTCATTTGTTAGAAGTGTGTTGTTAGTTGAGAAGAGCCAAAGTAGTTGACTTAAATTCAGCCCATATATTAGCCATTGACATCAAAGATGACATGATAATGGTTGGAAAACTAAAAAAGAACCATCAAAAGGTAAGACACAGAGTAGTCATTCTTTTAGTGAAATTTTTTTTCCAAAAATGACTAATGATATAATAAATTTGAAAAAAAAAAACTAACTCAGATAACCATCACTTCTCCTTACCATGATATTCTCAAAAGAAACCGTGTCCTTTTAAGGGAATCATCCTCGATTAAAATCTCCTCATTAAAATCTTGCATTTGAAGTTCTTCCTCATCCAAATACAAATCCTCTAGTAAATTTTATTTTAGAAACAAATAAATATTTAGATATGAATAAATTTAAGAAGATATTGAATCAAAAATCTAGATCCTCAAGAATGTGAAATTCAAGAACCTGGTGGTAACTCTACAAATGCATTCTTGGAATACAATTTTGATGAAGATGATTATGAGGAAATTGTTTGGAACATGACTAGTCAATCATTTTCATCCTTTATAAGATCTTAGAACCAAAAAAATCAACAAAAGGATGGATAATAAGAATCTACAAAAGTCATTCTTCCACAAGGAACACTACCTCCTATTCAGATGAAGGGAAAACAACCAATGGATAAAACATGTGAGTCCTCTCTAACTAACACCATTATTTATTAAAAGGGTAATCATGTTATTAAAAATAATGTTAATATATCTTATCCTATATAATTCTCTTATTTTTTTGCCTACCTACCTTTGATATAATTTAACATGTCAATAAAACTAAATTTAGATGTCATAAATTGAATATTTGAGGACATATCCAGATCAACTAGATAGGTTAATAGAATTCATTAAAGGCAACAATCCCAATTAAAATAATACTAATGTTAAATGAATATTATCCACCCCCCTTATTTTAATTCAATGAACTCAATGGTTGTAGTAACTTACAAGTTTAATAAGGTTGACCCTTTCTACATTTCCTTATTCCTTAAGGGATATAAGGTTAGTAACTTCATGATTGATATAAAGCCTTAGATAATGTGATGCCTATTAAAATTCCCCATGACCTTGGCCTAATTTTTAAAAAATATTTGGTCATTTTTACTTAATGGAAGCAAAAAAAGCTCCACTTGTTGGCTAAATCAAAGATGCTCAATATTCCCTAGCATCTTTTCCTCAAAGAATAATCAAAATAAATATTCTAGTAGTAGATATTCCAATAGCCTATCGCATTTTACTAAGAATACTTTTTTGTAAAAAAAATCATGGTGAGATCCAATTACATTTATCACATACAATGATTCCATTCAAAGTAATAAAATAATGCCTTGAGCTAGAGCTAAAAATAAAATATATTGTGCATAAATTAGATGACCCCAAAGTAGATATTTGTATGAATATGTATGTTTAGTAAATTATTTGATAATGTCATAAAAAGACCTAGATATACATTTAAAAAAGTGACCTTGAAAAATTTTGGACATTGGAATTTGATGTTAGTTATTCTTCAACTAGAGCTAGTGCAAGGGTGATTCTTATATCTCCTAACAAATAAAATTTTCTTTTCTCATACAAGCTACAATTTGAATACACAAATAATACCATAGAATATGAATCATTATTACTTGGGTTATAAATTTCATGGGAAATGAGAATAAAAAATTTAAAAGTTTTTTGTGATACATAATTGGTCATAAAATAGATTAAAGGGCAATATCAAGGGGAAAATGATTGTCTAAGGTATTACAAGAATAAATTTTAGGATAAAATAGAAACTTTTGATACTTTTTCTATCAATGTTATTCTAAGAGATGATAATACCAAAGTAGATGCACTCATAGTATCAACTTCAATTTTGATTTCATATTCAAATGTTGGTATAGATAAATACACAATTGAATTAATATATCAACCAAGTGTGCCAAATAATTCAGTAAATTGGCAAGTATTTAACAATGATCAATAAATAATTTATTTTATTGAAAAACCAAATATATTTAGTAACTTGTACTTTAAAGGAAGTTAATCTTATTATAGATAATCTTCATCACAAATACAAGAGGAAGATATAACTAAAAGATAAGATGAAGAAGGAATAATCAAATTGAAAGGGAATAAAATTCCTAAAGGTCTAGCTACATTAGGACTTTTTAACAAGCATGATAGGTTCATTAAAAATAAGATACAAAAGGATTATCTCAACTTCGCACACTATGATAAAGTGAACATAGGCTCTAAATAATAACCCAAGTTGGTTAACATTGGGAAATGTTTTTCACCTGAAGAAAAGATAAAGTTTGTCAACTTGTTTCAAAAATATATAGATATTATTGAATACTCATATGAAGTTCTCAAATATTTTTGTCCAAAATAAGTGCAACATAAAATTCATATAAACCCTAATGCTAAACCATTCAATAAAAAACAAAGACAATATAATCCAAATATTGTAGGGATAATTTTTGTATAAATTTAGAAAATGTTGAATGCATGAAATATTTTTCCTATCCATCATTCAATTTGAATTTCCAACATAGTACCAATTCATAAAAAGAGTCAAGAAATCATAATTTACATTGATTTTATAAATTTAAACTGGGCATCTCTCAAATATAATTATCCACTATCGATCATGGATCGGGTTCTTCAATTCATCATAGATTCTAAAATGTTTTGATGGATTCTCTAGTTATAATAAAATTGAAGGGAAAAATAATACCAACACAAGATAGATTTCATGACTCCATGGGGCACATTTTCATATTAAAAATGTCATTTGTCTTGATCAATGTAGGAGCTACATTCTAGAGGGCCATGGATCTCGCATTCAAATATTTAAAGAATAAGATAACTATGGTGTACTTAGATTATCTAACATTATTTTCAAAAAAAGGGAAGATCATTATAAATGCCTTGATAAGGTATTCAAAAAATTTCAACTACATGGTACTTATCTCAAACCTAAAAAGTATATTTTTAGGGTGACTTAAGGGAAACTTATTGGGAACATTGTCTCCAAATAAGGGATCAAGATTGATCCAAAGAGATTTGAAGCAATCTAAAAGCTATCTCTACCAATTACTAAACTAGGTTTGCATTCATTCTTCAAAAATTTAATTTTTTTAAGGAGATTTGTTTCATATTTTGTAGATATCATCAAGCATATTATTGAGATTATGAAAATAAGACCCTTCTTCAAATGGAATAGTGAAGAAAAAGAATCATTTGATAAAATAAATACTTCTATTGCTCATGCACCCACTTTGATATGTCCTAACTTCAAAAAAGAGTTCATCATTTATTGTTATACCTCAGAACATACTCTCTTAGCCATATTGATTCAAAAAAATGATGAAGGTATTGAATCTCCCATTTTTTTAATGAGTTGTAGTCTAAAATACTATGAGCTAAAATATTCTCCAGATCAAAAATATGTATATGTAATTTTTAAATGTACTAAATTGTTTAGGTACTATATCTTGCATTTGCACTCCATTATGATGGTGTCAAGGACAATGGTGAAATCCATTTTAAATCAACAAGAACTAGTGTTAACAAGAGGTAACTAGATAACCAAGGTTAAATAATATGACCTCAAAATCAAGCCCACAAAATTGGTTTGAGTAAAAATATTGTGTCCACTCATAACAAAATAGACATATTCTCAGTTAATCTCTTCAACATATTCTAATGATCAAAACAAAGAAGATCTCCCCCTTGTCTTTTTTATAGATTATACTAATGAGTGGTTTGGAGATATTTATTTCCTTATAAAATATGGAGAATTTCCATCTCATATGGATACCAAATAGCATAGGACACTCAAGTTAAAATCTAAAAAGTATGTGATTTGGGATGGTATATTATTTAAAAAGATTATTGATGGTTTCTTCTTGAGATGTGTTGATAGGGAAAAATAAAAGAAACACATACAAGCCTTTCATGATCAAAATTGTGGAGAACACTTTTCTTTTCTAGTAATATCCTATAATGTTTTTAGAGATCACTACTACTATCCTACACTATTCAAAGATTCCTATGAATGGATAAAAAAATGTGAGGTTTGTTATCAGTTTGTCAAGTGACCAAAACTTACAACATTACCTCTCAAGACAATGATGATATAAGAACCTTTTCAACAATGGGGGTTGAAGTTCTTAAGAACCTTAAATCCTCATTAAAGTATAAGACATAGACACTTTCTCACTACTACAGACTACTTCACCAAATGGGTAGAAGCCATCTCAGTCAAGCAAATAACTTTAGAAGTTATTTGTAATTTCATCAAAGAGAATATCTTGGTGATATATGTTGTTCCACATAATATCATAATAGAAAATGCCTCAAATTTTTATTCTTCATAGTTTATTGGATTATACTATGGCTATGATTTCTCATTATCCCATTCTTAAAACTATTACCCACCAAGAAGTAGCTAAGCTAAGTCAAGCAATAAGAACCTGGTCACTATGACTGATAAGTTGGTTGATGAGAATAAAATGAAAGAGCATAATAAGTTGTATGATGCACTATGGAAAGATTGTGTAACATCAAATAAATCTATTGATATGTCTCCATTTCATTTGATCTATGGGATCAATGTGGCAATTCCAATAACACTTAAATTTACTTCACTAGAGTTGGTCAAGGCCATTAAGAATTAGAACTTTGAAAATCATTTAGACAAGGTAGTTATCTATCTAAGCGATCTTAAAGAAGATAGATCTTGAGTTATTGAAAAAAAATTTAAGCATTAAGCTCAAGTCAAAGTTATTTTTGACAAGAAAGTAAAGATGAGATTTTTAGGTAGGGGATCTTATTCTCTTATGGGATAAACACAAAGAGACAAAGGGAAGTCACAAAAAAAATGACTCCTTGTGGATGGTTCCTTTAAATATCAGGCACTTTTTATGGAGACAACACCTTCTACATATCTTATCATGATGGTACATATATTCATTTACCCTATAGTTGGTAGTGTAGTTTTGGATTACAAAGAGGATTAGTTCAAGAATTAGTCATGAAAAACACAAAATAATGAATAAGAACTAACAATATAGGCCAACCTATTAAATGGGGTTTGTAAATGACAATAAAAAATAATTGCAACAAAACACATATGCATATTAAATTTCAAAGTGATTCCACCATCTAAATGCAGCTCTAAGCATATTTTTACCATTGATTTGGTGTCCTTGTATTTGTCAACAATAGATTCTAAGCTCCTCCATCATTTAAAGATCAGCATGCATAATCTAGGCTCAAGTTAAGAAATCAAATCTATGCCTATCAAATGAATCTATCCTATTGCAAATAAAGCATTTATCAAACTACAAAAATGGTTTGTAGAGAGAATTATGCATTATAAGTTTACATAATTTAAGCTTAAAAATTATGTTTTATGCCCTTCTATTTATAAATTTTTCAAATGGGTCAAGATCAACCATAACAATCCATCTCAAGATTGAGATATGTGGCCATGAATTAATCTAATATTACATAATAAATCCATAAACATCCTCATAAATATTTGGGAGGAAGAGGCATTAATTAGTCATGGGTTCCCATAAGCTTGATATTTGTTGAATTTATGGCTTAAGGATGCCACCCCATTGATCATGTCATTAGGTGATGTAGATATGTAGAATAAATTTCCAATAAAGAAATATTCAATTTACTCCATGGAATTCTTACTTAATCTTATAATTTGGTTTAATTTTCCTAAGTAAGATTAATCAATTTTAGTTTAATTCTTTGGAAATTGGGACACAATTAATAAAATTGGTCAAAAAGTCATATTACTGGGCCATAATTTGACTTAGGAGAAATTAGAAGGTGATGTTAGATGCATATGAACCATGCTCCCATTTAGGATGTTACTGACATAAAATAACAAAGGTATGTGGCGTATACTAATGAATTAAAGGAAAAGAGTGATCTAAAGCATCAAAATTCAATATCATCATTTTGACTTTAAAATATTTAAGAATAGTTAGGAATCACATAAAATGCATTTCCCCATTTAGGGATACATTGGCCTAAATTAGCACTTGTATATGAAAAGATCGAACCATTTAGTGCAATTAAGTGATTTTGGCCTAAATTGAGCATTTGAGTACAATTTGGGTAAGACTAACAATTTAAACATAAATGGTGTTAGGAATTAGATGTCTACATTTTTCCCTTGTTTGAGAATGTGTAGTGATACATTCAAGTATATTAGTGTATTTTTAAATAAAAGAGTTATCAAGAATAAATTAGAAGTGACCCATGATACCCCATCGAGAGGACATACTAGGATGAAAGAGAAGGATGGGCTCTTGAAGAGAGAGAGAGAAAATGAAATTAACCCATGGAATAAATTAGATTTAGATGAGTTAATGCTTGTATGCATTGATTCTATCATTGATAAAAATATAATTAGAATATAATGGGACCCAAAAATGGGGGTAAGGGTAAATATATAATACAAAAATAGAAGTAACACATTTTGAACACACACAAATATAGGGTACAAGCTACACACTTTATAATAGATCAATCCTGAGACAAGTTGCACACTAAAATATTGCCATCATGGGAAAAAGTGTGGAGAGCTTGGAATTAGATGCAAAGAATAATGTTATCTCCAAAGAGAAGAAATAATAATGTTCTTCACTAGAGAAAATGTGATCATGTGATAAACAATTTTCCCTAGTAGGGCCAATTTTGGTCACTAATAAAAAATGGTTTACCCCTATATGATGGATTTGATTCGATGGTAGGCTCAAATGTTGTACCCTAGCCTGGGTCAATTAGCAAGCAATAGCTCAAGGATATATTCTATGACATAGATTAAACATGAGCAAGAACAAACATAGATGCGATGGTGTAATGGATTTGAAAAATCCATAGAGAACCATGCATACAAGAATACACAAAGTGATGAAATAAATGAGAAGAAAAATGAAGGTGGCCGAGTTGACCTGAGATAAGTCATGTATCCAAGCACTACCTAGATAGTGTGGATGGATCTCAAGCCAATGTAGTTCACCTAGAAGTGGGTTAGAATGGAATGAGAGAGGATGAAAATTGACCAAATTTTGATTAGACTCATGATATATGCCAAGAGATGCAAATCTAAGCATAGAGTTAAAGTGTTAAACCTATTGATCCTAGTTTATGGATTGTGATCTTGAGAGTTATTCATTGAAGTTGTGTTAATGTTTAAACTTGAATCCAAAGCATAAAGTTTTTATTATAGAAAAAAAAATTAGGCATCATAAGTATGAAGAACTTATAAGGACATGGCATTGAAATTGTGTGTAACCAGTTTAAATGTGAATACCTATAACTAAGGATAATGATAAAAAAATGACCAAAACTAGAGTTATAGCTATTACATTTAAATAAAAAATAAAGATAAAGATAAAAACAAAACACAAATGAACATAACTTAAAATTAAGATATGAACAATCAAGATTCAAATAGGAACAAAAAAATTTAAAAATAAAACAAGAACAACGTAAATCCTGAGACCAAGATATAAATAATCTAAATCCATGTGGACCATCAATGTACTCTTGGAAAAAAGAAAACAAAAAAAAAGACCAAACAGGAAAACAAAAGACCAAGGAGAGATAATAATTAATAAAAAGAAGAGACAAGAAATCACAACAAAGCACCAAGATAAAACAATAAAACTCAAATAAACACACAAATAAAAACCAAGTTAGTGTAGTTTAAAAACAATTGTTCAGGAACATGTAGTAGAGGCATTACCCTCTAAAACATCATAATAAGAACAAGGACATAAAGTTTCTTCTAAATGATATGGAAATAATGTAGAATAAATGGGGGAAGAGAATAAAAGGAAGGGGTTGGCTGAGCTGACTCTAGATGTACAAGATAAGTGGATGTTGCCTACATAGTTCCATGGATGCATGTTCCAACATGAACTTTAGGCCAAATGTAGTTTTCTCAAGAAGTGGGATAGAATAAAAAAGTGATGACCAAAACATATGATTAATGTTGTATAATAAAAAGGTAATAAAATAAAATTAATGAGATAAATGAGAATGGTCTTCAAAATGGCAAGCGTGTGGGATAAGATACTTGCAAAATAACAAGAGTGTGGGATAAGATACTTGTAAAATAGCAAGAGCATGGGACAAGATACTTGAAAATTTTCAAGAGCATGAGGACAAAAGGTAAAAAATCATAATACAATGTTTTTTTTTTCTTTTATGGATCATTTTATAATGTTTTTGGTGTTTTTGGGATAATATATGTATAGAAGGGGAAACAACTAATCAAGGATATACTCATCCAAGAGTATAAGTTTCAATAATATCTAAATTTAGCTATAAAAAAAGTTATGGATATAAAATATGGATCAAGGAACTAACTAGAAGTTCCAATAATAATTAAATCCATCTGCAAAGGCACATTCTCTTTAATCGATGAGAGTGAGGATCTTGATAAGGCAATAATTCCTACCAAGCAACAAGATAATAAAACAATGTGCAATGTAAGATATCTATGTAAAACCATCCTATAGGCAAATATCTTGAGCTAAATATTAAATCATGTTCACTCATTTTTAAAAGAAGCGGCTAAATACTATCCATACTGACCTACTTAATAGAACTAGTGTTGAATGTGTTCATAATGTCAATGATTCATAATCAGGATCATAATTGGTCAAGGGATAAAAGTGTCTGAGTTACAACAATCCCAAGACATAAAAAATAATGTGGTTTTCAAAGATAATAGTCCAAAATGAATGGGGTACAAAGGATAGTACAAAATCAATATGGCTCTCATGTCCAGGATGGGATAAAATGTGTTCAAAATGCTAATGGTCTAAAATCCTTCACTGGCTAGAGTCGTGAAAGCAATAAGGTTATTGAAAGAATAGTATAGGGTAGGTTTAAAATAATATGGTCCATGAGAGGATGGTTCGGGTTATAAAGGTAGGATAAAATACTTTAGCAAAGTTTCCCCCAAGAAAGGGGTCTTGTAGACAATGGTTCAAAGTTGTTCAAGTGTAAAACCTCTTAAGGTGCATAATGTTCATGGGATATATAATTTCTTCACCATTTAGAGTAGCCAATAGATATTCCCCTAATCCATAATTTTCTATGATAATATATGGTCCCAACCAATTAGGTTGGAACTTACTTTTTTTATTACATTCAACATTCATGTTCTTATGGTTCTCTTTAGGACCAAATCACCAATCTTAAACTCCTAAGGGAGAATGCAATTGTTGTAGCTTCTCCAAAATCAATTATGATAAGCTTGAAAGTTTTCTAGGGTAGCCAAATGCTTACCATCCAAAAGTTCTAGTTATTGTAACCTTGAGACTCAGTATTCCTCAACATATTCAATATGCTCTAAAGAAACTTGCAATGATGGTAGATCAATCTCAATCGGGATAATAGATTATGTGCCATAAACAAAGGAGTATGGAGTGACTCTTTTAGGGGTTTGATGACTGGTTTGATAATCCCAAAGGGTGAGAAATATTTGTAAGTGCCAATTACAGCTAACATTATTGACAATCTTCTTTAAAATGGTTACAATGGTCTTATTTGATGTCTCAGCTTGTCCATTGCCTTGTGGGTTATATGGCATGGATTTCTTGTGCTTGATCTTGAATTTTACATAAAGTTATTTGACATATCTATTTACAAAAGATCCACCATTATTAGATATAATGTGTGTTAGGATGTCATATCGATAGATGATATGGTAATAAATGAATTTGGCTATCTACTTCCCACTGATATAAGTGGGAGGAATGGCCTCAATCCACTTATTAAAATACTTGGTAATATTTAGAATGTGTTTATGGCCATCTGACGATTTTGGGTTTATTTTCTTGATGAGATCAAGGTCCCAAGTAGAGAATGGTCATGGTGTTGTGATTGGTTGTAGTGGTAGGATGCTTGTATTAAATTTCCTTATTGCTAACAAGGAACACACTTCCTCACATAATTTCAAGCATTTATCTCCATTTTTAGCCAATATTATCTTGTTCTAAGGAGCTTCTTAGCTAATACTACACCATTGGTGTGGGCCCCACACATTCCTTCATGAACCTCCTTCAGTGCTAGCTTAGATTCTCATGAAGATAAACAACCAAGTCACATTCCATCATAGCCTTTATGATAAATCATATGTCCAAGGAGGGTATAATGGGATAGATGATGATGGAATAGTTTTTGTTAGTTATTGGATAATTCAAGTGGAAAAACATGATCATGGAAGTAATTATAATAGGCTTGATACCAAGGTAGTTCAGGTGGGGGATTAGGACCAGCAATAACACATACCATTTCTAAATCTAGAATAATATGTGCAAGCTATAAAATATTCTCAATCAAAAATTAATACTCTTTGTCCCCATCATCAATCTATATCATTGATCCTATTATTTCCATTACATTGGCAGATCTATTATTTGCCCTTGTTACTTATTTAAACTATATAGATTTAAAATGAACCTTGATATTATCCATGATTTGCTTGTAAGGAACAATATTGTCATCTCTAGTTTGATAATGATCAATTGTTTGATTTATGATCAATTGGGAATCACCATAGACCATTAAGTGTTAAAAGTCCCACTGAATTACAATATGAAATCCTATGATAAGTGCCTCATACTTGGCCATATTATTTTTTCAATGAAAATTAATGTGGAACGCTTTGGGAATCAAATACCCTTGTAGTGTAATCAATAATATGCCAGCTCTATATCTAAGAGAAGTGAAGGAACCATCAAAATATAGCTTCCATTACTCAATTTCATGCTACACTTCTTCCACTATCATGATATAATAATCTAGAAAGTCAAATCTAAGTGGTTGAGTGTCTATAATAGGGTCTTCTAAAATTTGATCAATAATAACCTACCCCTTGATAGCTTTATGATTCTAATACTCAACATCAAATTCACTTAGGATCATGACCCATTTATCCATACATCCTATCAGATCTAATTTGGATAATGAAAATTTGAGAGTGTCCACCTTAGTGATTATAATAGTTTTATTGTTTAGCGTATAATGTTGTAGCTTTTAGGAAGCAAACACCATAGCTAAACATGCCTTATCAATAGGCATATAATTATGTTCATAAGCCACTAGTGTGTAGCTTAAATAATAAACTACATGTTCTTTACCTTGATCATCATGTTGGGCCAAAAGTGCCCCTAATATATGCTTAGTTGTTGATATGTAAAGAAGCAGTGGTTGTCTAGTTGTTGGTAATCTCAAATTGGTAAGTTGGAAAAATATGTTTTGAGTTTTAGAAATGCTAATTTACAATCTTAATCCCACTAAAACATGACCCCTTTCTTGAAGAGATGCGTAAATATGTGGCACTTATCTTCCAATTGAGAAATGAACCTGTGTATTGACTAGATATTTCATTTTAGGCTTCAAAACTTTTTAAGATTTGAAGGTGGAGGTATTTCAACAATGGCCTTAACCTTAGTAGGGTTTAATTTGATCCCTATTTATGATATAATGAAACCTAACAATTTCCCTGAAGTGACTCTAAAGACACACTTCTTAGGATTTAGGTAGACTTTATATTCATGAAGTCTCTTAAAGAATATTCATAGAACATCAGGATGTCCTGCACATGTTCTTGATTTTGATAATATGTCATTAACATAGTCCTTAACAATATGGTGCATCATGTCATAGAAGATGAGTCATGGCATGTTGATATGTGGCTCTAGCATTCTTTAATCTAAATGGCATGACTTGGTAATAGAATTTTGCCCAAGGAGTGGTGAATGTAGTCTTGTGTTGATCTCCTTGGGTTATCTTGATCTAATTGCATCTATAAAATCCATCCATGAGGGACAATATATTGTAACCAACAATAGAATCAATAATCATGTCAATATTGGGAAAAGAAAAATCATCTTTATGGCATTATTTGTTGATATATTTGAAATATATATAAATATGCATACCCTTTGGCTTCTTATTAACTAGAACTATGTTAGATATCCATTCAAAATAGTCCAATAGTCTGATGAAGCCTGCTCTCAATAACTTCTCTAAATTGGCTTTTACTAAAAGGGCAATACATGGATGCATCTTTATAAATTTATTATTAACTAGTTTGGAATTTGGATGAATAACAAGGTGATGAACTACAAAGTGTGGGTTTAATCCTATCATGTTTTAATATGCTCATGTAAAAATATTTTTAAAATCCATCAAAATGGATATATTATGTTCACATTCTACTTCAGTAAGGGAAGCTCCAAGATAAAAAATTTTGGGATTATCATATGTTCCCAAATTCACTTAAATTGTGTTCTTTATAAGAAGTGTGGATATGTCTTCAAGAATAGTAGGCAAGGTGTGATCGTGATCATCATCTTCTACTATATTTTTCTATTATTCCTCCCAAAGCTATGGATAGTGTGACAAATCTAAATCCACCATCTTCGGTAAAGGCCAAGTAGAAAAAACCTCTAGAAACTCAAGAGTGAGATGCTCAAACATTTTTTGTTATTTTGAAGAGATACTTATACAAGATATAGAGCTAGGACTTGATGGACCTTCTACATCCTGAGGGGATGATCAAATTTTTCTATCGAAGAGTGCCTGAAACAAGTTTTCACTCAAGGGCTTATCATTTTCTTTACTTTTTTATTGATCAATGAGTCCCTCAAAGAGGTTTTCACTTGAAGATATTGATGTTTTATCTTTATTATAACCAATAAATTTTTCATTCTCTCCAAATTAGGTAGAAGGATCCAATTAGAAATCAAATCCTTATTTGTGATCACCAATGGGAAATCCATCTCTTAGGCCCATGTATTTGTAATTTATTCTTCACTCTAAAACTCATCAAGGCATATGACCAAATTTTTTTGGTCCCAATCAATGCGATTGGGATGGAAAAGGCATAGGGAATATTGAGGTTCTACTTCAGTAAGGGAAGTTCCAATAAAAGGGGGTTTTGGTTCAGTAAGGGAAACTTTGATAAAATAGGGTTTTTATTTAGTAAGGGAAGCTCCAATGGTGGAATGGGATTTTGCTTTAAGATAGGAATATTTAATAGGATAAATAGGTGTTATGGTCATAATGGTATTTTGATCAAATAAATCTGAGTCAACAAGCTCATCAAAAAGGTTATAATGGGATGCCATGTCACTACCAGGAGTCTCATCCCTAGTCGATTTAGAAAAATCACTCTCTAAAGTCATGAGGTCACCCCCAAGTGGTATAAATCTAAGACCATGATTTAAATTAGGTACCCCATATGATAAAGGTTCCAATATTCCTTAGGCTCATGGGCCAAGTCCACTTCCTATATAATCAAGATAATCCATGATCTGATTAGGGATTGGATACTTTGGATTCCAAAATCAATCAATAATGCCATTAGAATATAACTAGTCTCCTTTTGTAAAAGCCTCCCAATCTTGTTTCAGTAAAGTAGCATTACAAATACCATAGGTGCTTTTCACTAATGTTTATTTTTTTGTTAGATCAAGGTGGGTCTAATTATATTCTTGGAAGGTTTTAGATTCCCAAATGTTTTAGGAGATTTCAAAAACTTTGTAACATGGAAAGCATCCTTAAGATGGCACATAGAAATGCCCACATCTTCAATCATGATCTAATTTGTAAGAACTATTGGAAATGGATCAACCAAAGTGGAAGCCAAGTTACTAGGGTTGATATAATTAGATGGAGGTGGATGTGAAACTATTTCCCAGTTATTCTTTACAATGAATTCAAAACCTAGACAATAATTATAATTGTGGAACTCAGCCTTAAGATGTTTGTATTATTGATAAGGCTACTCGTTGGTGAGAGTAGTAACCTCAATCTCATCATGGGGAAAATTAAAGTACTAATTTAAGGTGAATGGAACAACATGTACTTCATGGATCCAAGAATTACCAAGAAGTATGTTATAAGGAAATTTAATGTCCATAATATGAAGTAATGTGTGGTGGGAAATAGACCCAATAATAATTAATAAATGAATGTTGCAAAAAGACTCCCTCTTGGCATTGTCATAAGCCTTTATGGTAATCATCTCTGGTTAGATGTCCTTCACATTGTAGCCCAATATTTGTACCAATTTGAGGGATATTATGTTTAGTCTTAAACCATTGTTTATAATAACATGTTTGATCTTATGGTTTTCAATGATCACCTCAATATGCAGTGAGTTATTATGGTTTGAACCTAGGGTGGACATGTCTCTTTGATTAAATGTGAAATGATGAAACATAGAGAAATGTCCAACTAGTTTTTGGGATTGTTTAGGATTGATATCTTTGGGAATAGTTGATTCCTTTAAAAGGATATTCAAAATAGTTTTGTGGACTTCAAATGTATGCAAAAGATCTAAAATGGAAATATTCATAGTGGTTTTTCTCAATTGGTCTGATAGAATATATGGCTTCTCAACATTAGGTCAAGTCAGCTTTGATGTGGTTGGCACAGTATTAGGTTTTAGATCAAAGGTAAATGTTCATATTGGGATCTGTGTAAGAATAGGGCAAAGGGCCTTGAAGAGTACCTCGTGAGCATCTATTTGTGACTATGTAACCTAGAGGTGTCAAGGAGATATTATAATTAGAGGATGAAGTCAAAGGGCCTTGGAGGGTGACTCACAGGCATCTAGTTTCATTCCTGCAATTTATAGTCAATGAAGGGCCATTATAATTAGATGAAGGGTGTTGTCTATAAATAGTAACCCATGCAAATAGAGTTGTAAGAGAATTGTGCAAACTTGATGTTGTATTACTAGAGGGAGAGGGTGTTGTCCCTATAATATTATGTCCCATTCTATGAGGAGTATGAAATGGTTTATGGTATTTGATAGTAATAGTGGTAATGTGGATTGCATAAATGAATCCCACAGTGTTTTTATAATTATAAGGCATGTTGTTATAACCCAAGTTATTAGCATGGGTATTATGATCCTGATTATGATCATGTTGATTACAATTTTGACCTTAATTCTAGTTTTAATTCTACCATTAATTCTATCCTTAGTTTTACTTATTATTCCTTGGTGGTGGTTGATTATGTTAAGGAAATGGATCTTGATAGATTCGCATACCCTGATTAGTACCTTGATGAAGGGCCAATTTCATCTCAACTTCACCACTCTCGATCAGATCTTCAATGAGGTACCATAATTAGATGCATTGATATGCACCATGTCCAACAACATGATGAAAATTACACCATTCATTATCCTTGTATCAATCTAGTTTTGATTGATCTTGAGGAAATGGGATTGGTATCAGCTATACAATCAAGTTAGCTATTATGATCTTTTGAAAAATTGTCTCAACAAATTCTCCTAATTTGCCAAAAAAATTGTATTGAATGTGGAATGTCCTCTATGGAGGTCATCTTTACAAATTGGGTGGTGGATTAGGTGGAAATAATTATACATTTGGGTCTGATGGGGCCTGAACCATTTGTACATGTCTTGTTTTAGTCACACCATTTCCAGCCACATTCTTGTTTTTGTTAAAACCCTTAGGTTTTTCTTGTGCAACTGTTAGACTAGAAGACTGGGTCATATTTGAAGTTTGACCCTGTGCTAAAATCTTGACAAGGCCATTGGCAATAAGATCCTTATCAATATGCAACCCTTTGTCAATAATTTCCTTAAATGAGTTATCACAAGCAAGTTATAGATTGTGCATGACCTTAGGATGTAAGTTTTATGCAAATATGGATGCCACCTATTTGTCTATCAAATTATGTTAAAATCAACCTACTAATTCTCTCCATCTTTGTAGATATGTAGTGAAGCTTTCTCCATCACATTGTTTGGCTTTTCACAAGTCAATAATGGTCAATTTGTGCTCAATTTTATATGAAAAATGGTTGATGAATTTTTTAGATAAGTCATCTTAATCTGTAACTAATCCCTTAAGTAGCCAATATAAATTTTCCCTAATAAAATTCATAGCAAAAATCAAATTAATTAAACACTACTATAAGCAACCTCTTGGCATAATACAAAAAATGCCTAAATGTGTTCATGAGGGTCGCCCTTCCCTTTGTATTTGTCAAATTTGGGTGCCTGAACATGAGATGGAAAGGGAATTTGGAGAATAGATAAATTAAATGGATATGGGCATATCTCATCAAATTTTTACTTTTTGACTCTATTATTCATCTCCAATCATGTCACAACATATATCATAGAGTTCCACTCTTGCATGTTTGGTGCATTTTTGGGTGTAACATAATTCTATTGGAGTGGAATGTGCCCCTATTATTGTTGTTGGGGTGGTATGTGCCCCTCCTATTGTATGGATTTGGTAGGGATGTACACCTTATGATCCTCAACTTGGTTTTTTTTCACTCCTTGATTCAAGTAGGTAAGCGGCTGATTATTAATAATCTATTGCCTTGAATTAACTATGTTCTAGTTATTCTGGGGAGTTATTTGTCTATTCACCATTGTACATGTTGGTTGAGATGAACTAGCCAAATTGTTTTGTATAATTTCTTTAATGCATACTAAATATTTAGGTCTTGATTTTGCAAAGGAATAAGAGGTTCTTGATTTTTAAGAAATGTGTGTTCTATGTCTAGTGGAGAATGTTGTGGCACTTTTTATAGTTTAGGTTGTTCTATTGAGCCCTCTTGATCTGTCATTATTGTGTTCTTAACTATATTTTACATTGATTCAACCACATTTCCTTGTTCCTTTGAAGCATCATTATGGATTGACGTATCTACTAAAGAGTTTGTTAAGTCTATGATAAGTTTTAGATAAAGGTAAAAACAAGTTTTGATGGGATCCCGAAACCCAAGTACAAGGAAAGAAAGATAAAGCTTCAACTCCCACAGGCAGAACCTAAAAACTACTACAGAGAAGTAGCAAAAATAGGTTTTAAATGGACCTAAAACCACCAGAGAGACCACTGGTCAAAACCTAGATTTAACATAGATCTGGTTACACCATAGATAGAAGATTACAAAAAGAAACTAGAGAACAGGACCAGAAAACATAACCAGCAAGAAGAACCAGACTATTCTTCCAGTTCTAAAATCATTTTCATAGTTTTTGTACCTTTCATAATAGTAACCTGAGTGGTAGTTGCCGCCAACTTGGCTCCCTCTTGTGTAGCCTTCTTTCTTGAGCTTTGTCTCGTCCTTTTGTTAGGCCCCTCTAAAGATTTGGTCTCCTCATTAGCTCTTTTTCCAATATTGGCAGCTGCAGCACAAATGTTGGACGTTACTTCCTCCATTTTCATTCTGTTCTCCCTAATGAGTTCTCGAAGGTTATTCTCATAATCTTTGAGCTTGACTGGGATATCTCTTATCTATTTTTCCATGTTAATTTTTTTCCATGCAGCTTTCTGGTTATCTTCCATAATTTCCACTTTCCTTTTGAGATCCTTAATCTCCTTACACATCCAAGAATCAAGTTGGAGAGAAGCCTCTGCTTTGCAATTAACCCAACTCATAGGTGTGTGCTTTCCATCGTTCTGCCTTTTCTCTCTCCATTCCTCAGAATTCTTATTGGGACTTTTCCCACCTTCTTCAAAGTGATCCTCTTGGCCCCTTTGATACTGTTCTTTTGTTCCATTTTGAATTTCCATGTCCATTTCTTGATTGTCATCCTGAACTATATTTTCCCTTTCATTTCTTGAAACAGGCTCCTCAACAGGGCCATCATGGACAATATCTTCCTCCGACACTTTCTGATTTTCCTCAGTTTCTTCTTTACTATTTTCAGATTCCTCCTCTTTGCTGACTCCTTCTTTCTCATTCTTCTCTTGACATTCTTTGTCCTCTTTTGAATTTGTATTCCAGCTTTCAGTACCTTCTTCTTCCTCCAAATTTTCCTCCCTAGGTTTATCAATTCTCTCCCACTCTGTATCTTCTTCTACATTTTGATTTTTGGCACTGGGGAACTTGATTTTGTCTTTCCCTTTTACAATTTCACTCTTTCTACTCCCAGACTCCTTATTTTTCCCCTAGTTAGGGTTCTTAACCATAGCTTTATTCTTGCAGTAGCCTTCGATTAACATAATTAGGCCTTCATGCAGGATAGGACGCATTTCCTTCTTCCTGTGAGCAAATAAACTTTGGACCAAAGAGAAGCGCAGGTAAAAGGGAAAAGACAATCTTACCTTGTGTCTGAAATGATTAAGGAAAACAAAGTGGAATTTAAGCACTCTCTTGCTTCTTCCATCCAGGATGAAATACTCCCTTATACAGCATAAGACATCCCTCCATATCCCCTTAATATGTTCCAATTCATAGAAATCCCCATTCTTGACCAGCTTCTGCTCTTCCACATCCGTGTTGGGGAACTTACAAAAGGCCTCGTTCAAAATGCTTGTCTGCTTGGAGAATTTAAGTCCATCCGTAGGCAGCCCTGTAACCTCTGCTATAAAATCCTCAGTTAGGTTCACCGTGATACCATGCAAAGTGACCCTTTCATCAATCCAATGTTTGAAAAAAGCCGTAGTGATATGCGGTTTTGACCCATGTAGCCTTTCCATATAGTTCACGACTTTTCCTTTCTACAAAATTCTCTAGACATCTTGTTTCTCTCTCCATTCATCACAGTTTTTGGGTTCCTGCTTCCTTGGTTCTCCCTTCCTTTTGTGAGCCATACTCATCTCCTTTGAAACCCAATCGCTATGAACTTTACAATGATCCCACCTGCTACCAATTTGATTTGAAAGTCGGCTTTGTTTGGGCACGTTCAGGATCCGCTTCTCACTCTCAAGAGCCTTCCTCTTTAATGATTGTAGACCTTTCCCCGCAAATCCACTCCTCCTACTCATTATATTTATATTACAATCTAATCTTTCCCTCCTTTGCATGAGTTGCATCATGAAGAATGAGCACCCTCAGTTTCACATTTTTTTCTAATGTTTCCTGCCACCTCACTTTATTCAGACTGCACAGTTTGCTAACCAATCTACAACTCCATTGGCTTCACAATAGGTGTGGGTTATAGTCACTTTATCAAAAAAAATTATTAAGGTTTTCATCTCCATTACCATAGCCTCTATGGTCCAAGACACAGTATTTTTATTGTTAAGAATATTTATGATGTTCAATGAGTCTCCTTCTAGCCACAATTTGGGATATCCCAAATCCATAGCTATTTTGATGGTCTAAAGGGCAGCAGTAGCTTCGGCAATGTGACAATTCAATTTACCAATGGGGATTGCAACAGCATCAATAACCTTTCCCGTATGGTTTCTCAAGACTCCACCACAACTTGCTTTCCCCAGATTCCCTTTAGCAGCTCCATCAAAGTTTCCTTTAATCCACCCTTGAGGGGGAGCATTCCATGTAACTCCTAATCTGGGATTATCAGGTTTACCTTTAGAATTTTCTGTACTTAAGGGATTATCCACTTGGAGAGTTGAGCTTGGATTCTTTTGTGATAAAAAATTCTCCTTAATAGCTCTAATGATGTTCTGTCCTACCACCCATCTAGGGAGTTCTTTATTTCTAAAAATTCAGTTATTTCTTTCCTTCCATATTCCCCACCAAATATGGGGAAGAGTAAGTTTCCATTAAAAAATTACTTCAAAATTCTTGGAGGGGTAGTACCAGCTTTTAAGAGATAATTCCATGTTTTTATGATGGATCCATGCGATGCCCCACAGATTGAGGATCTCTTTCCAAACTAGCTATGTAAAAGAACAGTTTACGAACAAATGATCTCTATCTTCAAGGCCTTTCTTACAAAGAATACACCCGTTCACAATATATATTCCTCTTTTCTATAAATTGTCCAAAGTTAAGATTTTGTTTTGGAGGAGGGTCCAAAAAAAGATTTTGATTTTAGGGATGAGCCCCTTGATCCAGGCCTTCATCCACAGTGGTTTGTTGCCATTTCCCTTTGAAGTGAAAATGGAAGAAACTTTAAACTGTCCGCTTGGTTCATTGTGCCAAACAATCTTATCTTCAAGATTAGGGTATAGAGATATAGCATTTAGGGATAGTTGAATATCCTTGAAATCTTGATCATAGTCAGTGAGGTTCACCCAGGAGTTGTTCAGATAGTATTGGTTAACCATTATTCCCACTCTTTGCTTGCAACGGTCTATAACATCTTTATCTTGGATTTCATCTTGCAAAGGTTTTCCTTTTAACCAAATATCTTCCCAAAATTTCACCTTTTTGCCATTGCCAACTTTCCAGGAACTTCCTTCTTCTAAAACATGTTTAGTCCCCTGGACTGCCCCCCATATGGTAAAAGGATGGGAAATGTCTAGATTAGAAAAGAATTCAAGGAGTGACTTTGCCTTAAATAAGTATTTGTGCTTCCAGATTTTGCTCCATTCTTTATTTTCCTGATAAACCCTCCAACCCTGCTTAGCTAAGAGAGCTGTGTTCATACTTCTAATTTTCCTTATTCGTAGTCCACCTTCCCTGACAGGTTTATAGATGTTATCCCATGTTATTAAAGGCATTCTTATTTTCTCCTCAGTACCTGACCAAAGAAAGTTTCTCTGAATTTTTTCAATAGCTTCAGAAAATTTAGTGGAGATTTTGAAAAGACTCAAAGTGTACGTGGGTATGCTTTGAAGACTTGCTTTGAGGAGGGTGAGCTTTCCATCTTGGCTTAGAAAACTACCTTTCCATCTCGCTAATTTCTTACTAAATTTGTTAATAAGTCCTTCTCAGAAAGCTTCAGGAACTTTCATCCCAAAAGGGAGACCAAGGTAAGAGGAAGGAAAAGATCCTATGGAACATTCAAGGATTTTTGCTATTTTGTTCTGTCTGTGACTTGGGGTATTAGTAAAGAATACTGCACTTTTGTTCTAGTTTATCAGTTGTCCAGAGGCAAAAGAATATAAATTTATAGCTTCCTTTAAAGTTCTAGCTTCTGTGACTTCAGATTGCCCCATGAAGATAGTGTCGTCAACAAATTGACCATGGGAACATATTAAAGGATACGAAGAGGGTTTCAGGACCTTAAATAAACCTTTACTAACTAAGTCCCCTAAGTATCACCCCATACTATCAGCCATAATTATAAACAGAATAGGGGAAATATGATCCCCCTGTCTTAATCCCCTTGACGGATTGAAAAAATGAGATGAACTCCCATTTACCAACACAGCAATAGAAGTAGTAGATATCAACTGCTTGATCATGTCAACCACTCTTTGTTCAAAGCCAAAAGCAGTAAGGCTTTTAGAAAGGAATAACCAATCCACCCTATCATATGCTTTAGCAATATCCACTTTCATTATGAACCCCTCATTGTTTGAGCTGAACAGCGAGTGAATATTCTCATGCGCCATTATTACAGAATTGAGGATTTGTCTACCTGGGATGAATCCATTTTGCTGATCAACTATTATCGATGGGATCACTTGAATTAATCTGGTTGTTAGAACTTTGGATATTATCTTATAAAAGGAGTTGCATAGGCTAATCGGTCTAAACTGATCAGGACTGTCAGCTCCAGCCTTTTTTGGAGTCAGACACAAAAAAGTGGCATTAACTTCCTTCAGCATCTGTTTGGCTCCAAAGAATTCCTTCACCGCATTACTAACATCTTTGCCAATAAGTTTCTAGATCTTTTGAAAAAAGAACATGGGAAAACCATTTGATCTAGGTGCTTTATCTCCTCCTAAAGATCTAACTACTTTGAAGATTTCCTCCTCCTTAGGTATGGAACATAACATGTTATTCTGCTCCTTCGAGACCAAAGGAGGAACCACGCATAGGATATCAGCCTAACTTTTCAAGTTGATGTTTCTATCAGCCTTCATCAAGGAGGAGAAAAATGAAAGCATTTCCTCCTTTATTTCCTTTTCCTCTGTTATCTTCTGACCTCCTTTTTTCAAGTGTTGAATATGAGTTTTAGCTCTGTGTTTCAGAGTGGAAAGATGGAAAAACTTTGTATTTTTGTCTCCTTCTTTCAACCATTGCACCCTAGATCTTTGTCTCCAATAGGTTTCTTCCTTTGTTATAATATCTTGGTATTGAACCAATTGTTCACTTTCTTCTCTATGGAAGTCAGAAGTATAACCGTTTTGCTGAATTTTTTCCTGAATTCTACTAATTTCTTCCTTAATAGTCTTCTTTTTCTCAAAGATATTTCCAAAACAATCCTTATTCCATTTCTTAACTTCCTTTTTAACATTTTTGAGCTTGGAAGCCACTCTAAAGAGAGTTGTTCCCTCAATAGGTATATTCCACCACTCTTTTATTTTGCTTTCAAACTATGGGTGTTGCATCCACATCTTTTCAAATCTGAATGGATGATTCTTTTTCTAGTTCAATTTGACTGCTGTGAAAATAAGAGGGAAATGATCTGAGCCTATTCTATGGCATGCTTCTAATTTACAAGTGTAATCTTTTGTTCAGTCTGGGGAAATGAGAGCCCTATCAAGCTTGGCATGTATACATTCATTATCAAGTCTCTTATTGCTCCAAGTATACTAAATTCCTTGCAGCTCCACATCCATTAAGCCTTTTTTACGTATAAACTCCATGAGATCAAATCTCCCTTCCATTTGAATAGTATTACCACCCTTTTTCTCATAATCATAGAGAGGAACATTAAAATCTCCCATTATAATCCATCACCCACAATAATCTTTGCTTTTAAGATTTGAGAAGGTTTCCCAAACCTTTTTCCTTTGGTTCTTGGCATTGGGAGCATAGATATTTACAACATACCAACTTTCCCTTTGGTCAAAACTAGTTATTTTAACAGCCAAAATTTTTTTACTTTCCATCAAAATAGAACCAGAATATTGGTTTTTTTTCCATAGCATCATGGTTCCCCCTGAAGCACCTTCAGAGCTGCTGGCCTTAATAGTATAATTTTTAAAATCTTTGATCTGTTCTGCTTTCTCTTTACTCATTTTGGTTTCTTGGAGCAGAAGGAAGTCCGGCTTTTGCTCTCTGACAAAATTCCTAACTAAATCTACTTTATATATGTTATTTAGCCCCCTAATATTCCAGCTGAGAATTCTCATTGGTTTTTATTGTTATGGAGCCATTTCGGTAGGGTTGCCTGCTTTCCATCTGCTATATTGTGCTTGCTTTCCATCTCTCTATTCCTCTTTGCAGATTTTTTCCCAGGTTTATCTGGAGATCCTACATCCGGTTTTAATTTGGCTTGTGGTTCAGATCCTTTTCCTTCTTTGCTCCTAAGAGGACCATTTCCTTTCGTACTGCCATTTCTCATCACCATGTGTTTTGTATTGTTATTTTTCTCACCTTTTATCTTTTGGTTTTTTGAGTTTTTACCGATCTCTTTCTTTTCTTCTGCCATTAGGGCCTCTTTCACTGGAGTGTTATTTTCATCCTTTGATACCTCCTGCTTTTCCCCCATCTGGGCTTCACACATCTCTCCTTCTTCTATATTATTCCCCCCTTCAGGTAATACTTCTCCTTCCTCTAATCCTTCAATATCCTTTACCTTAAAAAGTTGATTTTCTAAACTTTGGGTATTCTAGTTTAGAAAATTAGCTTCTTCTTTTGTTAGATGATTTGGTTTTTCGTTCTCTGATTTCATCCCCTTCTCTTCCATTAGGGGACTAGATTTTTTTAATAGGGGCTCTATTGCTCCTAATAAATTCAGGTCGCCATCTTCTTCTATTGCAGAAATTTTATCCTCTTCTGTGTGTAGATCTACTAAAGCTTCTTGTTTCTTCCCTATCTTTCGATAGACCTCTTTTACCTTCCATATTTTCTTTTGTTGAATCTTTATATTTTTCCCTTCCTGAAAATTTCTTGGATGGGATCTACCCTGTTGGGGTAATTCTTGACCCAATGCCCCTGTTTCTTACATGCATAGCAAGAATTTACAAAATCTTCAAAGACAATCTCTTGGGTTTTCTTACCAAGCTTAGAAATTAATTCCACTTTTTGGGGGAGATGGTTCAAGTCTGCCACTTTAACATAAATTCTAGCACTTTGGAGTTTAGTTCTTGAAGCCGTGGCATTATCCACAGCCACTAACTTGCCAAATGAACTAAAAATTCCATTGAAAATGTCCTCATGCCAGAATTCTAATGGAAGACCAGGCAGTCTAGCCCATATAGGGGTAGTTAAGAAGAAAGAGTCTGATAAATCCATTTCTGGTTCCCATTTCTTGATTGTAAGACTGCATTTTCCAAAAGACCAAGGCCCTTCACTAAGAACCTTATTCAAATATTCTTTACAATTGAAGATAAAAGAGAAAAAACCATTCACCATTGGTGCAATGTCTACTTCTCCGCGTACAGTCCATTTCTTTTTGATCATAGATCTGAGTGAATCTATATTTGGTCTAGCTCCTAGAAACTTTCCAACTAGGGTGAGTTCCATGGATGATACTGAGAAATCAAGTAGAGGGTCTGGGATAAAAACTTGAAACTCACCTTTCTCCCAGCATGATTTAGATGTCACCAGTGGGAAAAGGGATTTCCCTGTTGGTTTTTTCCTAAACAACGATGACCAGGTCCTTTGTTTGGGGGCCCCTGTCTATCTTTCAGAGTTCTTTTCTTTTTTATATTCAGCTTTATTTTCAGTTTCTCCGTGTACTTTTATAAGGCACTTTTCAATGGTGAGTTTTCGGCCCCAATATAGGGCTCGTTAGTAGATGAAAACCTTCTTTTGTCTACATCAGTCAGTAAACCTGACCCTCCACATTTTCCTTCTTCCTCTACTGTACCACTAGGATCTATTCCTCCTGCCAAATTCTCCCCGATTCTTTTCTCGCTCATTCCAAATTCAAAATAGATAGTTATTGTGAGATATAAAATTAAGTCTATGATAAGTTATTCTACATATCATTGACTTATTTCATTAATCTTGTTAATAAGATCTTGATTAGTTTGTTTTGACTCTATAAGTATTTCCTTACCCTTATTCAAATAAGAAGGTATGTTTGTTTGTGAAATGTTTTCAAAAACTTGTTTTTGTTGTTATTTTCCTTCTCTAACTAAGGTGTGTAATTATTCCATAGGAAAATGTGAAGGTAGTATAGTACCTAATTCTATCAACCTTATAAGGGCCTCATCCTTGTTCTCTCAGTGTTGATAGTCTAAAAAGTCTTCCTTGGATCCTATACTTGTAATAATGTCCTCAAAGACCATACAATTATCTTGACCGTCATAATAATGCTCCTCCTCATATCTATGGCCATAAGGACCCCATTATGAGTTTACCTTTGAGTCATGTCTAAAAAAAGTTGTTTTATATGTTTGAAAAGATTTAGATAATGTTTTACAAACATTTGAAACAAGGTTTGTGTTTTGATCCTTTCTAAATAAGGTGACTAGGTAACCAAAGAGACTATAATAAAAGGAGGGTGGTGTAGTACCACACACAATTAGAAGAATTTATTCATGAAATTACTAAACCTTGGGTAAAGTTGAAATTGCATAAATTAGAAGAGGGTATGATAATTCAATAATGTAAAGTGTAAACTAGTACACCAATGCCTGGATTTAGAGATACATCAATACCATAATATCTAGTTCAACTTCAATGAGTTGCTACTAAGAAGATAGAAAAAGCCCTTCAAATTAGGAAGGAGACAATATGAACCAAGAAACTAAAAAATGTAGAAACATGAAAGAATTCCTAAGTATAAAACTAGAACCAAATGGGTAGTAAAATCCACCACATAGTAATATGAATGGTATTATAAAATGTTTATTCTATAAATTAGAGTGCAATTAATGCACAAGATAACCTAAGTTCACTAATGATGAATATAGATGAAAATGGGAAACTAAACCCAAGTTCCCTCAAGTCAATTGCAAATGGCAAACCCAATTAACACATCAACCTTATGAACTTAGAAATGTGCAATTTTGAATTTAAATTATCAATGAAGGACTAAAAGATTCTTGGGCAAGTGGTTTAGACTCAAATGGGAAACATAATTGTGCCAATGTAGATATGACAAACATAATGTTTAAGATGACAAATTTGAACAAGGCAAAGATTGATTTGTATTTGACCAGCGTAATACCTCCTTGTTCAATAAATTATGTAAAATGTGTTTTGGTTATAACGTGTGTTTACAAGCAAGTTTTGACTCAAATCAAGGACAAAGTAATCCAAGACCAAAATTCAATTACAACTAAGTAATCATCCAAAGCCTAAAATAACAAGGTTTGCTTTGTATTATTAAAATCCATTTATATACATACATTTGGAAGGAATTTTAAGTGTTCATCCAAAATAAAAGTGCATTAATTGGTAGGATATTTTACACCCTCTTCTACTAAGTGATAATATGATGACATGGACCTTTGGGCATGCCTTGCATCAATAGTACTCCATGGTAAGTGGATATTTCTCAAATTTATAATTTATGACCATTTAGATGGTCCCAAGTGTGGTTGATACAAGAGATGCAATACTTTAATTGAGTTTATACCGATCAAATTATCATGCAAGGGTCTATTTTTTTACATGATGATTCCATCAATGGACTACTTAGAGGAATCCCGTGGTTGATCAGACCTAACTCAAGTTTTCATTATTAAATAAGAGGTTAGCCGCTTAACCCCTTAGATCTAGTAGAATGTGTATCCTAATTTGTATACCCTATCATAGAGTAGGGTTGAATGCTTCCCTAGAAAACTTATGAGAGGTAATGACATCCCCCTCATAAGCCAAATTGAAAGAAATAAAATCTAAGTAAAAAGGATTTAGGGTTATTTTTAGATCACTCAAACCATATAGGTTTTGGGGAGAGCCTAGACAACTTAGTTTTTATGCCTTGGACAAAGGCATAATTATAATGAAAATGTGTTTTTGATCACCCAATTTCCATATAGGGTATGGGGGAGAGAATACATGTGAATTTTTTTTCTCAAATAATCTAACAATCAAGTGATAAATGAATTACATAAAACAACCTCAAGAATTTTGAAATTTAAGTGAAAGTTGAGTTTTATAACACTAAATTTGAAATGTGAAGTGAATTTCTTGGCCCCTTGGCCTTAGTTTTTAAAAACTTTGAAAAACATCCACAAAACATTCAAATAAACCATGAACTTTTCCTTATAAAAACCAAAGAGAAGGTTCCTAATTCTTTTTAAACACCAAAAAAAATGTTAAAAAGACTTAATTATGCTCAAATAAACACTTTTCCTCACAGGTCATGAAGGAAAAAATAGAGAGTCTTGTTTAGCTTTGAAGCATATTTTCAAATGAGATAGGTAACTTTGGATTTGTTGCTCTCGAGTCTATGTTTTTGAAAAACATAGAGACTGACATTAGTCACTGTTGACCAATGTTCATTGTTGCAAGACTGATGTTATTCATAAAACCAGCTAGTTTCAGTGGAAAATGACTAATAACAGTCACTTGTGAACTCGAAGGAAAAAATTTATGTTCATAAATACTTGTTAGCTCAATTATTAGGATAAAATATCCATAAGTAAACTTCTAGATCAATAAAATATTTAGACTAGAGACTTATAAATCCAATTTTGATATAAAAAAACTTGTATAAAGCTTTAAAATGTATATTTTTAGTCATATTTCCCTTTGCTACCCAATCGATGCAGGTTGGCCTTGATCAATGCCGATCACTTAGGACTGATATCAGTCATTATGTGACCTATGTGTGCACAAAAAATGTTAAAAACATGGGAAAATGAGTATATAAATTGATGTTAAAGGATTTTTTAATGACTTTAATCGAAATTTGAGATTGCCAAGATATCTTCCATATTTTAATGGATGTTATGGTCCCACCAAGCATGCTAAAATGTAGTGTTGGATTACAAAGAGGATTAGTTCAAGCATTAGTCATGAAAAAAAAAAATAATTTATAAGAACTAACAATCTAGGTTAACCTATTCAATGGGTTTTATAAATAATAATAAGAATCAATTTAAAGAAATCACATATGCATATTACCTTCCCAAGTGATTTCACCATCCAAATACAACTTCAAGCATGTTTTTCCCCTCGATTTGGTGTTCTTGTCTTTATCAAAAATAGATGCCAAGCTCCTCCATCATCTCAATATCACCATGCATAATCTAAGATCAAGATAAGAAATCAAATCTATGAGTATCAAATGAATATATCCTATTACAAATAAAACATTTATCAAACTACACTAATGGTTTGTAGAGAGAATCCTGCATTATAAGTCTACACAATTTAAGCTTTAAAATGATGTTTTATGCCCTTCTATTTATAGATTTTTTAAATGGGTCAGGATCAACTATAACCATCCATATCAAGATTAAGATGTGTGGCCATGAATTAATCTAATATTTCATAATAAATCCATAAATATCCTCATAAATATTTGGAATGAAGAGGTATTAATTAGGCATGGGTACCCATAAACCTAATATTTATTACATTTATGGCTTAAGGATGCCACCTCATTGATCATGTCATTAGGTGATGCAGATATTCAAAATCAATTTTAAATAAATAAATATTTAATTTTCTCCATGGAATTCTTATTTAAGCTCATAATTTTATTTAATTTGCCTAAGTGAGATTAATCAATTTTAATACATTTTTTTAGAAATTGGTGTGAAATTAATCAAACTAGTCAGAAAGTCATATTATTGTGTTGTAATTTGACTTGAAAAGAATTGAAAGTAATGATATATGTTTATGAACTATTCTCCCATGTAGGATGTTTTTGACATAAAATAATAAAGGTACGTGATGTGTACTAATGAATTAGAAGAAAATAGTGATCTAAAGCACCAAAATATGAAATCATCATTTTGACTCAAAATGATTTAATAAAAGTTAAGAATCACATAAAATACATTTCCCCATTTAGGGATACATTGGCCTAAATTGGCACTTGTATATGACAATCTCAAATAATTTATCGTAATTAAGTGATTTTGGCCTAAATTGAGTATTTGAGTGCAATTCGGGAAAGATTGACAATTTCAACACAAATGGTGTTAGGAATTAGATGTCTATAAGTATTACCTAAAGAATTATTTCAAATGAAGTAGAGTAGTAACCTTCTCTGCATTAATTTCACCATTAAACATTGGTAATTCAAACATAATATCTAGCTTTAGTGAAGGAATAGAATCAATGGATTTTTTATCTTTACTATCATTCAAAGAGGAGGAAGGTTTCTCAAAAAATTTACCACCTTCATCATGCTCTATTTTCCTTCATATTTCATGGTAAATCTCATCAACCATATCATTCATTTCCAAGAAGTCCTATAAAAAATCTTGTTTAAACTCAAATTCATCTCCCATTTTTGTACTACATCTTGACCTAACCTCTAGATTATACGCTACCAACTCTCTTTCACCTCATCTAGATCTCAACCTTGTCAACATACACTAGAAATCCACATGGTTAAATACAAATTCCACTATGCTACCAAAAATTTGATTTATAATCGATAATAATCAAGTGTCATAAGTGTGTAATACACAATTGTAACAGATCTAAACATTTTTTTAATAATTTAATAAAATTGATTTTAAAGGATTAAAAAATTTGAAATATTCACATGGACTAAAATTTAAAAGTACAAATAAAAATAAAGGCAAAAATTGATATAAATATCAAACATGATTTGATAATAGATTTTGGATCTTAAAGCTTACATCTCTGGATCCACTCAAAATGAGGATCGCTTCATTAAATTATCATAAAATAGGTTACGATTCTTTTAAAATCATCTTTCTAGGCTTAACTCTATCAAAGAGATATGCTCAAACTAAAATCATATAGAGTGCTCACCCTTTTATCACTCAGTCTTCAAATACATACGTTTTACTCACCTTGATAATTTTATATAGTGCTTAGGTCCATGGGTGTATCGGTGGGTTCCTTATCCTTTTGCTCTAAATGGCAGATTTTGAAACTCATAAGCATTGGATTTGTGGCTAATGATAATATTTTAGTCCCACATGGGTAAAGTGGGTACATTTTTTGGTGTTAAAATCCCACAAATTTCATGGTATGTTAATGCCTTAAAAAGGCATAATCCATAGTGGAGATAATGCCAAAGCATTGTCAGTTGGATTATGGTTCAGTCTTGGCATGTTATTTGGGCTTCATATGTGATCCATGGGTTTGATACATGGTAAGTGGTTTGTGTGGTTGACTTGTCATTTGTGATGTTGGAAACCATAGGAAGTTGGTGGGCTTCTAATTTTGAACCCATGTTGAACAATTATATAATCAATATTTGACTATGTACTATTACAAAGGTAATTCAATCATGGAGATAAATGGATAAATAATTAAGTGGTGGTAGACCATGTGGTGGCCTATGGACCCACCTTATAGACCATTCCAAATCTAACACTTATTGACATCCAATTGGATTCTCCATAACTCTATAAATATTAGGGTCCCCCTCCATGACAAAAGTGGACTCCACTGACTACAGTCCTTGTAGCCAAAATTTTACACCAGTCAAAGATGAAGTATAAAAACCAAACCCAATTTTTTTTACAATAACTCATTTCCACATTTCCATCACATGATTGGTCCACTTGGCATGCTATAATTATGCCACATCACCCTATGTCACCTTTTTAACCTATTTAATCTAGAGACTTCAATGCATGGTATATTTTGCATATGGGCTTAAAATTGACCCATTTAAATTGCATCAAAAGTATCTTGATGAGCTTTATGTTGTGATAATGATTATTTTTAAATTTGATAAATTCATTTTTAGAGCATCACCTAGATCACTTCTAGACATTTTGATGACTTCTAACATGACTTTTTCCCTAGGGGAGATTATTATCATTAGGCTAAGGGAGAAAATTCTACATAAAGGCAAATGGTATAACTCATCAAGTCATTTCTATATTATGTTATACCTTCTTGACATAGTAATGGGAATTTTATATAGGTATTATGGGTTACTTTAGAGCCCAATTTTGGACTACATAATAAATTGCATCTATGATTATTATTCATTCATGCACATATATGCATACACCAAGGATATCACTTGTATTACATAAGACATATATCCTCAGGTATGGAAATCTATCAATAAGGCCCCACTACCCTAGATATCTAAGACTATAGTAGATATATTCACACCTTAGGGTGACTATTAGATATATCCATATTATATGGTGATTATGGTCACTAGAAATAAATTTAACCCCTTAGGCCTCCCTAAGTACATGAACAATAAACTCATAGAGCAAGATATTTCATTTTAGCTTTGGTGGAGTATAGAAGAAGATCTAATAAATACATAAAAAATCACATTCTATGGATCCCATATGGTAATAGAACAAATGTTTTACATAATGCAAAAGCATTTTTGGGAGGTTGCTAAAAGAATAAGCATTATTCATTAGAAAAATTGTCTTATAGATATTTGGACCCTCATGGTTAAATTTATAAACATATCCAAGGCTTTAAAATTCCATACCAGAACATTCCTTATGACCATGATTTCTTATTCTTGAGTGTAGAATATAACCCCAAGTCATGAAAAGGGCATAAATAATAGGACTTAGGGAGGAACATTTAAAGATAATTCAAGGATTTTGGGTTAACAGACCCCAAAAGCAAAAAAAAATAACAAGGAGAGCCTTCTCAAGAATCTCCCTAAGTATTTAAATCTATTAAGATAGATCCTAGTGTGACTAAAACTAAGCATTGATAATCTCAATAGGATCCATTTTGCTTGGCATCCTCTAATTTAGAAAGCTAAGATCATCCAAATACATTGCCTATGAAGGAATCTATAGGTGAAGAGGTTATTACTACCCTAATTCAACAAGCCTCCTCCCCAACTAAGAAATTTATAATCTACCATAGGATGAATCTAAGGGCTTCTTCCCCTTTGAGGAACCCAACTACTAATTAACCACTAGTAGGCACATCTTTAGTTCAACAACAAACTCCAATAGAAAACGTTAAGGATGAAGAGGAGGAATTATGAAGATAAAAGGCATTCAACCTCATAGATGACAAAGGGAAGTCACCTATAAATAATGACCATTTAGGTAATTATACTTAGTATTTAGTCCCTTCTTCCCTAATTTCCTCTTTTATTCTCCTTTCTTTAGTAAGTTCATTTTATTTAGTTCCTCTAAGTGTTTTCATATAAACACCTCTTTTCACTCCAAAAATAAAGGATGTTTCCTTTACCTATATTGTTTCAATTTGCCCAGTAATTCCAACCACATATATTGTTGTGACCACCAAAGTAAGTTACCTCTAGGACTAACTCAGTCTATCCTAAAAACAAAATTAAGTAATCTAAGAAGCTTGAAGGGGCATTGACAATCTCCCAACTTCATGTATCATCCACTCAAATAAACTTACCAATGCATTACACTAGCTCATCCCAATGTAATACTATAACATCTTTAGGGAAGGTTAAAAGGGGCAAATAAGTGTATATATTCCACCCACTACCCCAATATAGAGGTGTGTATTGGTCTAAAATCATATGGCCCTCCCTTCTAGAATTAATTATTAAAATAGATTTAGAGTAAACATCATAAGATCAATTAGTTGAGACTATATCTAAGGACACACAATAAATAAATCCAACACAACAACTCATCCATTCTTAGGCATATGATCTTAGATAAAAGGATTCTCAAAATACAAAACTAAAAATCATAGAGTTGCCATCAATAAGCTCCATGTTTTACAAACCCTTAGGAATCATCTAAAGGGTTAAGAAGAGGAAAGTAGAAGATGAAGACGTAAGGGAAATCATTTTTATATAAGGATAAGAAGTATTTACCTTGTCTAAAATGAAGAATAAGAATTTGGGTTAGTACTTATATATATTGGAATTTTAATTCCCTTGCTGAAAATCAAAAGGATAATTTGATATCATTATATGATGGGACTAAAATGGCTAGGTAGGAGTTTGAACAAGAGTTAGAAAATCTAAAAGAGTAGCAAAAATGGTCCACATTCCTTAGGAAATTGAGACCAAGGTTTAATAAGACACATCAAAGCTATACAATGCTTTAGAAGAAATTGATGCAATGAGGTAAAAATTAGTTCCTCATATAATTTAGACTCAATTTTTTTAATTCTTTGAAGTAGGATGAGAATAAATTAAAGTTACTTATTATTTATACTACTAATAAGGATTATATCCATCTTGATTTAATGACACCATTAGAGGCTTCAAATACCCTCAACTTAGTGGTTATTAAGACTTAGGAGGCTAAAGAGTGGATCACAATAGATGGGGCACTAATGCCAAAGTATCAAGAACAAGAAGTTCTCATTTCTCAAATTTGAGAAGAATAAAAATTATAAAATGAAAGAAACTAGATTGGTAAACTTATTAATAGGATCAATTTTGATCAACTCCTTCATCAATAATTTTATAAATTCAAATATAATCTTTAAGGATTATCAATTGAAAAAATTGATGCTACGCTAAGTTTTGCTAGGATGAAGGTGATGAATGTATAAATTTTGTTGATAAACTTACAAAATATAAAGGTATAGCATGCCAAGCTCCTAAAATAGTTAAATAGGGTGAATAGACACTCATTAATAAAAATAGAGATTATTAGACAACATGATGTAAGACATAATTTTTATCTTCATTTGGAATCAAAGAAGAAGACTAACGTTGTAACTTATAGTTTAGCATTAGTATCTACTACAACATCTCAAACAATTAGTAATGCCATTAAAATGTCCATCTAGCCTTAGTTCAAAGGAGTTAATTTTGTACTCATAGTCATATAATGTTACAAATTAAATATGAAAGTTTATTTAACTATTTGTCCATCATTATATGATGGGACTAAAATGGCTAGGTAGGAGTTTGAACAAGAGTTAGAAAATCTAAAAGAGTAGCAAAAAATGGTCCACATTCCTTAGGAAATTGAGACCGAGGTTTAATAAGACACATCAAAGCTATACAATGCTCTAGAAGCAATTGATGCAATAAGGTAAAAATTAGTTCCTCATATAATTTAGACTCAAATTCTTTAATTCTTTGAAGTAGGATGAGAATAAATTAAAGTTAATTATTATTTATACTAATAATAAGGATTATATCCTTCTTGATTTAATTACACCATTAGAGGCTTCAAATACCCTCAACTTAGTGGTTATTAAGACTTAGGAGGCTAAAAAGTGGATCACAATAGATGGGGCACTAATGCCAAAGTATCAAGAACATGAAGTTCTCATTTCTCAAATTTGAAAAGAAAAAAAATTATAAAATGAAATAAACTCAATTGGTAAACTTATTAATAGGATCAATTTTGATCAACTCCTTCATCAATAATTTTATAAACTCAAATAGAATCTTTAAGGATTATCAATTGAAAAAATTGAGGCTACACTAAGTTTTTCTAGGATGAAGGTGATGAATGTAGAAATTTTGTAGATAAACTTCCAAAATATAAATTTAGAGCATGACAAGCTCCTCAAATAGTTAAATAGGGTGAATAGACACTCATTAATAAAAATAGACATTATTAGACAACATGATTTAAGACATAATTTTTATCTTCATTTGGAATCAAAGAAGAAGACTAATGTTGTAACTTCCAGTTTAGCATTAGTATCTACTACAACATCTCAAACAATTAGTAATTCCATTAAAATGTCCATCTATCCTTAGTTCAAAGGAGTTAATTTTGTACTCATAGTCATACAATGTTACAAATTAAATAGGAAAGTTTCTTTAACTATTTGTCCATCATTATATGATGGGACTAAGATGGCTAGGTAGGAGTTTGAACAAGAGTTAGAAAATCGAAAAGAGTAGCAAGAAATGGTCCACATTCCTTAGGAAATTGAGACCGAGGTTTAATAAGACGCATCAAAGCTATACAATGCTCTAGGATAAATTGATGCAATGAGGTAAAAATTAGTTCCTCATATAATTTAGACTCAAATTTTTTAATTCTTTGAAGTAGGATGAGAATAAATTAAAGTTACTTATTCTTTACACTACTAATAAGGATTATATCCATCTTGATTTAATGACACCATTAGAGGCTTCAAATACCCTCAACTTAGTGGTTATTAAGACTTAGGAGGCTAAAGAGTGGATCACAATAGATGGGGCACTAATGCCAAAGTATCAAGAACATGAAGTTCTCATTTCTCAAATTTGAGAAGAATAAAAATTATAAAATGAAAGAAACTCAATTGGTAAACTTATTAATAGGATCAATTTTGATCAACTCCTTCATCAATAATTTTATAAATTCAAATATAATCTTTAAGGATTATCAATTGAAAAAATGGAGGCTACGCTAAGTTTTGCTAGGATGAAGGTGATGAATGTAGAAATTTTGTAGATAAACTTCCAAAATATAAAGGTATACCATGTCAAGCTCCTCAAATAGTTAAATAGGGTGAATAAACACTCATTAATAAAAATAGACATTATTAGACAACATGATGTAAGACATAATTTTTATCTTCATTTGGAATCAAAGAAGAAGGCTAACGTTGTAACTTCTAGTTTAGCATTAGTATCTACTACAACATCTCAAACAATTAGTAATGCCATTAAAATGTCCATCTAGACTTAGTTCAAAGGAGCTAATTTCGTACTCATAGTCATACAATGTTACAAAATAAATAGGAAAGTTTCTTTAACTATTTGTCCATCATTATATGATGGGACTAAAATGGCTAGGTAGGAGTTTGAACAAGAGTTAAAAAATCTAAAAGAGTAGAAAAAAATGGTCCACATTCCTTAGGAAATTGAGACCGAGGTTTAATAACACACATCAAATCTATACAATGCTCTAGAATCAATTGATGCAATGAGGTAAAAATTAGTTCCTCATATAATTTAGATTCAAATTTTTTAATTCTTTGAAGTAGGATGAGAATAAATTAAAGTTACTTATTATTTATACTACTAATAAGGATTATATCCATCTTGATTTAATGACACCATTAGAGGCTTCAAATACCCTCAACTTAGTGGTTATTAAGACTTAGGAGGCTAAAGATTGGATCTCAATAGATGGGGCACTAATGCCAAAGTATCAAGAACATGAAGTTCTCATTTCTAAAATTTGAGAAGAATAAAAATTATAAAATGAAAGAAACTCAATTGGTAAACTTATTAATAGGATCAATTTTGATCAACTCCTTCATCAATAATTTTATAAATTCAAATATAATCCTTAAGTATTATCAATTGAAAAAATGGAGGCTATGCTAAGTTTTGCTAGGATGTAGGTGATGAGTGTAGAGATTTTGTAGATAAACTTCCAAAATATAAAGGTAGAGCATTCCAAGCTCCTCAAATAGTTAAATAGGGTGAATAAACACTCATTAATAAAAATAGACATTATTAGACAACATGATGTAAGACATAATTTTTATCTTCATTTGGAATCAAAGAAGAAGACTAACATTGTAACTTCCAGTTTAGCATTAGTATCTACTACAACATCTCAAACAATTAGTAATGCCATTAAAATGTCCATCTAGCCTTAGTTCAAAGGAGTTAATTTCATACTCATAGTCATACAATGTTACAAATTAAATAGGAAAGTTTCTTTAACTATTTGTCCATCATTATATGATTGGACTAAAATGGCTAGGTAGGAGTTTGAACAAGAGTTAGAAAATCTAAAAGAGTAGCAAAAAATGGTCCCCATTCCTTAGGAAATTGAGACCGAGGTTTAATAAGACACATCAAAGCTATACAATGCTCTAGAAGCAATTGATGCAATGAGGTAAAAATTAGTTCCTCATATAATTTAGACTCAATTTTTTTAATTTTTTGAAGTAGGATGAGAATAAATTAAAGTTACTTATTATTTATACTACTAATAAGGATTATATCCATCTTTATTTAATGACACCATTAGAGGCTTCAAATACCCTCAACTTAGTGGTTATTAAGACTTAGGAGGCTAAAGAGTGGATCACAATAGATGGGGCACTAATGCCAAAGTATCAAGAACATGAAGTTCTCATTTCTCAAATTTGAGAAGAATAAAAATTATAAAATGAAAGAAACTCAATTGGTAAACTTATTAATAGGATCAATTTTGATCAACTCCTTCATCAATAATTTTATAAATTCAAATATAATCTGTAAGGATTATCAATTGAAAAAATGGAGGCTACGCTAAGTTTTGCTAGGATGAAGGGGATGAATGTAGAAATTTTGTAGATAAACTTCCAAAATATAAAGGTATACCATGTCAAGCTCCTCAAATAGTTAAATAGGGTGAATAAACACTCATTAATAAAAATAGACATTATTAGACAACATGATGTAAGACATAATTTTTATCTTCATTTGGAATCAAAGAAGAAGACTAATGTTGTAACTTCCAGTTTAGCATTAGTATCTACTACAACATCTCAAACAATTAGTAATGCCATTAAAATGTCCATCTAGACTTAGTTCAAAGGAGCTAATTTCATACTCATAGTCATACAATGTTACAAAATAAATAGGAAAGTTTCTTTAACTATTTGTAAGCATGCACATCTTGTATCACATTATAGATGCTTACTATATTTTGATAATTGTAAGTTAACTATGAATATGCATACATGCATTTTTGAAACTAGAATTAAAATTGAGGTTATAAATACACAATGAAATTTCAATTCTACATGCACTTGGATGATGAGGAAAACCCTCCCCAAGTTTATATGTATTTATAGAACCCTCATTTTTAAGGGTAAAAAAATCAATATAAGAAGTCAAATTTTCATTGTCATGCAACGGTGTTGGTACACTTTATTTCCAAATTCTATGTAATCAAGTTTTATCTTTTATTAGTTGTTTGATTTAGTAATTATAAGTTTGAAATAGATATGCAGAATTCCATTGTTTATAATAATATTATAATTTTAGATGTGTAATGGCTATTTAAGAGTTAGCAATTATTATTGATTATATTAAAGTAGGTTGACTATCTTATCTTTCTAAGTGTGTAGAAGTTTTTTCTATGATATAGTCTTATATGTGTGTGAAATATATACCTTAGAAACTTACTTGATCTTAGTTATAATCTTATAATTATGGGTGTGAAAAATATACCCAAAAAGGAGAAACCTTTGAACTATATATTTGAGTTCATTATATAATTTTTTTCCCAAACTACTTGACTATGTTTATATGTGTGAAGTAGTTGATAATATCAAACATAAAATTTTAAAATAATTATACATAGAATCCATCCCAAAAGGTAATTATTTAATTCATAGATCCCTCTTTTATACTTGACTCTTCTTTTGGTGTTTTTTTCTGAGGTCTACCCACTTTAAAATAGTATGCATCCACACACCAACTCACCTAGTTTTAACTTTCTTTTAGATATCATTTATCCATACATAGTCCCAGTTAACAACTTGCATGCTTTATCTACTATTATACTGCATGGTTTTTCAACCAGATACCTACAACTCATGCCCTAGAGTGGAGTTTACCTCTATTGTGATCCTAAAACATTAGAGGCTACCTTGTTACGATTTGGTGTGCATAAAAACTGCATCAACACATACATAACTATTTAAGTCTATTTTATAGGTTATATTTATGTCTTGTATCTTTTTAAAACATTATAATCAAAATAAATATAAAATTATAACATCCTCAACATGATTGAATAAATTCAATATTTTTCATATTTCTCTGAAACTACCTTGGTCATTTCAAAGTTTATTTTTGTTTTAGATGCAACTACCTCAGCCATGTTGAATCAATTTAATGTTTCCAATCCAAATGATTATTCTAGGATAAATTATTTTCATTAACCTTCTTACATATTTAACCTAGATGATTAAATCACATAGAAAATAAAATTTAAAAATCAACCTTCTCCAAGACTAAATATGATATCACTTAAACTCCCATTTCTTTGCATTCAAACTATAAGATTCAATTTTAATGAATGGGATCCAATTAAATAAATTTATGAGTTCCCTATTTAGATTAAATTTATTTATCTCATGTGAAATTCACCTAAACATCACAATCACTTAATATAAACTTTATTTTACATGATTATTCTCAACCACTACCTATGGGGAAGGAAGATGATTTCCTACTTCTAAGGAAAGTATTTTCTATAATGCAATGTGTTATCTATACAAGTCAATAAAAAATGGAACAAACCTTATATTTTAATTTTAAAATCAGATATATTATTCCAAATAAAATAATTTTTCATGTATATGATCCTCCCCTTTTCATTAGCATCCAATTTTTTAATGTCCAAGTCAAGCAAGCCCTCATTAAAGAAGGTTAGTGTAAATTTTTACCTTTTCATAATTCATAAAACCTCTTAGTTACTCAAATAAAAACCTTAATACCACTCAAACAACATGAATAGTATATAACCAAAGAAAAAATCCTCGCATGGGGTGTATTTTATTTCCTATCATGGTATCTCCTATAATTTTTTGGGTGAAATTTATTATATTAAAATTTAACCTATCCTATAATATCTTCTTGGATATCATTTTTCACATTGAATGAATTTAAAATATTGTTCACTGTGTTAATGATGCAATTTCCCATATTTAGATTATATTTGAAAATTACAAGTTTATACAAATCCTTAATGTTTTGATAAATTTAAAAAATATGGTGTCTTCAAAATTCTTACTATGTAAGAGCCCCCAACTATCCCTTAATGGGAATATCAACGTTTTAATTATCATGTCAAATTATTTATAATATTTAGTGGTCTTCCAAATATTCTAGTTAATATTATGGTATCATTTTGTTGATTTATATGATGATGAATATGATTAAATCAACTTGAAAATAAAATCCTATGAATTCATCCTAATATAATTTCTTAATTTCCCCTACCTTGAAACATGTTATCATAAGAGGATAGTTGAAAAAATTACCTATAACCATTATTATCCAAAAATTATATCATATTCCTCACACTTTTACTTCTAGAAATGTCATGGTTGAATCCTTTCATGTGTATTTAACCATCCTTTATTATGATTATACATACATGTTAAATGACCATTAGTATTTATACACCCACTAAGAAGGCATGTATAAATTTTATGTCATTTATGTTACCTTAAATGATAACACAACTAATAATATTTTAAATCTAATATTAACATGACTACTCCTTTCTATGACATGCAAAATGATGTTTTCCTTTTAATATTCCTAGTGGTGCATCTGAGGGTTATGACACTAATTAGGTTTCTTCTATTAGGTACACATATATGGAGACTATTATTCCTCCTAATATTTTGGCTCCACCACCATGTCTTTAAAAACTCAAAATTTTGATACAAGTGAAATAAGATAGATCAAAGACCTATCCTAATTAGTAATATCCAATCTCATAGAAGGTAGTCAATTAAAAATTTGTTTAGTAATACTTTGTTATATCAGGTTCATGAAAAATCATGGATATTATAAATCTAAGGGATATCTTATTACACAATGGAAAATTTTAGGTTTCCAATGCCTCTAGTCAAATTCCATCATATAATAAACCTATCTAGGTCTTATAATGTAATAAATGGAAACTACATAATCTATTAAACATAACGTACAATCTAATCTAGTAAATAAGCATACAAGCTAACCTAGTGCTAGCCAAATATTTGGCACAAATTGGGAGGATAATAAATAATCAAATATAATTATATTCAAGAAAATATATAAGTAAATTTTATTCAAAACAATATATAAGTAATGTAATCAAGGAGAGATATAATTTAATCTATTATTTCTACAACATAACCAAAATATAATGGGTTAGGAGTATGCTTGCATTTTTGAAGTGAACTCATCATGACTCAATCTCTCCTTTGGCCAATGGTGATTTGTAAGAGGATGTTGTGGATTGTGATGATCATAAGGATAGATTAATTCTAGGCCAAAATACTTCTCTTATGCAACCAAGACCTGTATAAGACAAGTGATAATACTCCAAGGTAAAAACCTAAGCAATGAAACCTCAAAATGATAGTATAATAATATTTTTTATCTATAATGATGTTCTATTGAATGACACTTTATTTTGAAATTAAGTGAAGGGGGTATTTATAACCAAGGATTTACCCTAAACCTTATCAAGAATTTAACTAATAAGTTTAGCTGGGTTGACCTTGTTTGGTAGGGAACAGACCCATTAAGCCTCAAACTAGTTTAGCTTGGGCCGACAAAGTTTCATAATGTGTGTTAAATTCCCAATAATGTTGATTAGGTGTACATAGTATAAAAATGAGTAAAAGGGGTGTTTGATTAAGTAGGGGCTATTTTAGATGGTGAGTTGCTAAGGGGAGTGTATAAGTGGGTTTTTATTTCTTAGGTAAATATACAAGAGTAGTTTTTAGTAGTTTTAGGTAATGGTATAGGGTCCAATAATCTTGAAAATCACCTAAGGTCTATCAACCCCTTTCCAAGTACACCCTTTAAGGTGTACACTTAGATAAATTAAGATTTGGATTCTTAAAAGAAAGAAAGTGTTGACAACTATTTTTTTTAAATATTGTGTGTATACATATGCCCCACTCAAATAACATCATGTGTCATGTATTTTAAACACAATATGGTGATTCGATAAAGAACATAAAAAACATACAACATTGATCCAATAAATTAGAATACAAATCATGAATTGAAATGATAGTAAGAAAATAATTGAAATAACTTGAAAGTATCATATACATACCTTAACTTACCTTTATCACTGAATGATTGTTTACTATGTTTGTATTTTTTTTATCATGGAGGGTGGATTAATCACTTTGGAGAAACCCTAACAATACAAAATTAAATAATAAAAACAAAAAATCATTGGGACATCAAAATAAATGAAATTTTCATAACTGAATAAATCACCTAGAAGTATTCATGTTAATTTTTTGGTATTGCAACCATATAGAAGTATGAAAACTAAGAAATCACCTTATTACCTAGTGTAATTTTTAGCCTTTTTGAGACTGCCTTGGAAAATGGGCTTGGTTTGATCACCTACATAATCTCTTGTGAAAAATTTTGGACTTTAATGGTTACTAAATCTCCAAATTATGTCATACATGATTTTTAAGCTTTCCCCTTTTTAGAACACCTACAAAACACAAAAAACATGAAATAATAGGGCATTTATAATAGTGTATACAATTTATGTCAACATCAAAGTGAATTCCATAACCTATTTATAGTTATTAACAAAATAAAATATGTTTTAGGACAAAAATTTAGAATCATATGTAAATTTGAGGTCTTTTTCCATGACTGGTCACTATAAGTTTAGAGGGGTTTAAGACCAGTTTGGGCTCTTAACAATTGTTCATAAAGAAAAGATCAAGAATTAAACTCCTTCCACTTGTAGAAACTTATTAACTAACTTTTTTAAGTTTACCAAGTGGATTAGACTACCATGTAAAATTTTAGATATGGTATGAACATCTGAAGTTGCTCCTCGGATGGCATGCTTAGCATTTTTGAGCTTTGAGAGAGTTCTACTTTGAATTTTGGGTCTCTTAACTCTATCTGACTATTATGAGAGGTTTGAAAACCTATGAAACATCCCTTACCTTGATTACATATTATTTTTTTGTCCTTATTACCCCACTATATTATCATGTTACACTGGTCAAGGTGCTTAGGGTTTATAGCTTGTCACCTACTTGATAGCCCTCAAGGGAATTTGACTTGAGTACTTAGGTTTGGTTTCATATAAGATTATACTAAGATAATTTTAATTTTTTTGTGTTTCATAAATGTTACTTCATGAGTTCTATAAACTTGTTTCATGCTTTGGGTCCAAAAAAATCTCTTAGTCTCATGACTGCCCCTTGTTGATGGAGTGGGCAAGGTTTGAGATAAAATAGTGAGTATGTCCACATTAGTATGATATTTAATTTACCATATATGACTTATTTGAATAATAAACACAATATATACCAAATTTAAATTAATTATCATTCCTATAAAGGCATTAACACACTAATCTCTCTCATGGTTAGACTATAGGCATGCTATGAATGCAATGTTTGGGATTAACTACATATGAGATTTAGAACTTAGTTTGATCAATACTCTTCAAGTTTATATTTGATATTAGAATTAACATATGGCCTATTTTTTTTTATCTAAGGTAGACTATATAGTCTCTTAACATCTTTGTTATTCTCTAAATTTGTTAGGACCATCATGTTCTCATCTTACAGCCTATAGATAACCTATTAAAAGGTCACTTGGTTGTGTTATTTATGTTTTAGAACCTAACCATCAACATTACTAACCTATTTAATCAATTATAACATATATTAAATATTATTCATATTTCAAAAACCTTTCAAACATATTATGTCATTTCATTCTTTAGTCTTAACACTAGCCCATTGTCATCTATAGCCTATAGGTGTTCTTTAGGGTGTTGACTATGTGATTTAGGTTTAAGCCCTCTCTTTCCACCATCAATAACCTTCATGTATTTAAAATTACATGAAGTTAAAATTGGTTTCAAACCCTTTTCTCATACATGTTTTACCCTTTCCTTAGCTTGAATCAGGACCAACTATCTAGTTAGCCACTTATAGGTGTGTAGTAGGGTGTTTGACTATGTGTTAGAGTTCATCTACTACACCAGTATCCATTCAAATGTCTCTATCTTCTAATTTTAAGTATTGGTGGGTTCAAATCATTTCTTGACACCTCTACTTCCCTCATTTTATGAACTTTACCCTACACCTTTGATTCATGGTTGTAGGTTCTCATTAGGGTTCATATAGGAACACACAGCCTTGAACCTAATTTCTTCACTTGCCATTGATTCTTGAAGATGATTAAACCAAAGTGAACTCATCCCAAAGTCTATAGGGTCTACGTAAAACCTTATGACACTTTCAAAATATATTTTCACTTTATCACTTTGTTATAGGGTATTATAGGTACTCATTTGACTATGCATTTAATTTCTTCGCCATCTTTGACTCTCCAACACACTTAGAAACTCTTCATATTAATTGTATTATATCTCATCCTTTTTTATAGTCAAGGATCTTATTTTAATTAATTTTGTGTTATTTTGATATTTATTAGGTCCAAATTGAGGACCTACAAGCCTAGGGCTTGTATATCTCTAATTATTTTTTTTAGGACTACAAGAGACACTCTCTTTAGTCCTTGGACCTTTAAAGATAGTCAAGCCATTACTCTCTTATTATTACTCCTCAATAGTCCATAGAGCTTGTAGGCCAAGTATCATTCCACCTATAACTCACCCATCTAGTTTGTATGGACTACAAGTACAATCATCTTATGCATGAGTTTTTATTAATAGAGAATTAGAGTACCCAATCAACTTGAGCAAATTCTTATGGCATTAAAGTAGTACTATAAAAATGAATGCATGAAAATATATATTACACCTCCATCATAGATCTAAGTATCCTCAAATAATTTATATAGTCCATAAAACTATACTTGAATCTCATTTTCAAGTGTATTTATACTAAAATCTTTATTTTCTCATTTTTTAAGAGTTCAATGTTAACTGAGGACCTTACACCATGATGTATCACTAGTATTTCAGCCAATTTTACAATCAAAGATAAAGTGGACTATTCAAATCTTGAAAATGTCTCAAAGAGCATACACTTGAAAAAGATATACCAAAGACACATATTAGAAAATAAAAATTAAATCCATGAAACTAAGTGATCTCCCATGAGTTAAAAAGCACTAGAAACCTCTAAGAATTACCTCCATGAAAAGGAAATAGGAACTTGCATTAGGATTACCTAAAAGACCTTGTACACCAAGAAATTTTATTCAAATGAAATAACCTCATAGAGATGAGTTGAATTATGAAACCACCATGAAAATAACATCCATGACCTCTAGAAACCACCCTCAAAACTATTTTTATGCATTGATTTTTGAACTACAGAAATAGTTGTAAGAACAAACCCCTCTCTAATGAATATGCCATAGTGACCTATTGTCACTCTTAATGATTATTCATAAAGAAGAGTCAACCAATAGAAAAACAAATGAAACTTTTTAAACTATTATTATGACTGCCAATAATTTCCAAATCTTGATCTCGTAACTTTTGATCTTGGCCATACCATTCAGTTCAAATTTGCATTCCTAAGCTCATGAAGGTGATGATGGAGGAGAGAAGGTGTATAGAGTGTTAGTTTAACCCAAAAATTGGTCCAAATCTATAAAAATTATTTTAGGGATCCCAAGATATACTTATAAACCTTTTATAACTAAAAATTAATCTTTTAATGTTGTACAAGTGCTTGTTATGTGTCTTTTTACCAAGATTAGGCATTGAACTATAGATACTATCAGAATATGACTATCCAAAAAAAAATTATAACCTTTATCTAACACAAAGGACATTTGGAATCTTCTTAAAATGTTTTATCCTTAAGGTGATACATCTACCTCTTCCAAATGGGCCAGAACATGGCCAAATTTTGTTTTTTTGTATATAAGAGTCAAATAAAAGTTAGAGCATGATAATATGACATTAAAGACACCTAAAATAACATTTTATAATAACCCTAGACTATATCAGACATTTTATCATTTTTTACCATTCTAAGACCCTGTGATTGACCATAGTACTAGATAAGTGAACCTAAAAACAAACTCTAGACAATACTAGACAAGGACACATATGACCATATGGGACTATTTAAGACCATGAAAAGACCATGATAAACATTTGACAACCCTATGATATTTAAACCTAGAGGAGGTAAAAATTTGGTCAAAATTATTAGTGATTCATAATGGTATCATGCTTGTAATTCTAATGAAACAATACGTTTCTCCTTCCATTGAGATATGGAGTTATACCTCTACAACAATCTGAATTGGTATGCCTTCTAAATATTTCAAACTCACACAAAACACACACAACAAGAAGGAAACACACACTATGATGAAATAATTTAGGGAAAACACACACAAAATAATAAAAAAACATGCCTAACCTAACATGTAAAGACTCAAAACATGTTTGATGTGATGAAACACTTCTTGTTTTAACCAGGATCAAAAATAATATTTCATGAGTCAGATTTGCTCCATGAAATTTAGTCACCATATGATAGATTATTTTTAGAAAATAATATTTTTAAGATGTTAGAAATACTTACAATACATAGGACCTATGTTATATTCAAGTTGATCACTTGAAACTCCATCAAATAGTCATTTCCTTCTATCTCTCCTTTAGGTCTACTTGACAATGCAACCTTATTTATAACATTGATGTTTATTTGGTGTCTGTCATTATACTTATTAGGAGTCATGATACTTTTTTAAACTTCACCTTCTTATACACCATGATATATTTGATGTCTAGGACCATTAAAGTGGCCTTATTATTGGTCAATCATGTCTATAAGTGGATCAACATCAGATTGAGTCTTGGGCTTCTCTTTGACCACACCAACTTTTACCTTGGTTTGATTGAACACCTTTATGATTGTATCTACTTGATAGTTACTTGTAAATCTTTTTCATGCTCATTAGGTCCAACAATGAAATTACTATCAATCCCATGTTCTTTATTAAGGAGAGTTAGCTTACTTATTTATTCAAACTCTTGAACTATGACATGAAACTATTATCATAGATCATCTTCTCCTTCATGGTTATCATTCTCATGAACTCCTTCATTTTGAATAGATAATATTTTACCATATTTGACATCCCCATGATATATCACACTTGAATAATTATCATCATCATCCATATGAATAATATAGTTATCTTATGTATCTTGTTAAAAAGGACCATCAAGATCTACCTCAAAATTTTCATCACCCTCATCATGAATGATGCATGTGATAAGAATTATCTCTTCAATGAAATCATATGGATCATAATAATAAGTTATAGAACCATATTAATATAGAAAAATATCATAAATACATTCATGTTTGGAATATGCTCCCTCACCTCTAGCATGTTCATATTCCTCATGGATAATATAATTCAAATTATAAATAGTTCTCACATATGGTTCAATGTTGATCTTGGCCAATGGTTGTGTTTTTATATTCAAATTTTTCCATAAATTGTTCTAAAATCCAATAACTACTAATTATGAGAAATATATCCTCCTAGCTAGGTGGTGTAGTCTCTTGATAGACAAATAGAAAAATGTGTAGGCAGATCCACCACCACTATGTCTTAAAAAAATGGAAAGCTTAGATAGTCATGTAAAAATACATTAAAACCTTTGATGATCCCTATTTACTTGGTTGTATTTTCATAAATATTCAACGCTCCTTTGTTATATGGCTCATACTCCAAGACCAAATTGTATGAAACTAGTTTGGCCATAACTAAAGTGATTACCCCACTATCCATAATGATGAACTAGGTTGGCTCTGATAATGAGGGTAAGATATAAATATATGGGATTTTAAGATATGGTAGAAGGTTAAATAATGTGAGATGGTGAATTTATGATGGATACACCACCATGTCTTTATGTTTGAGTACTAATATGGAATTGGGATAACTACTCTTGGAGTAATTCCTTTTGAATGGGCATGTAGAGTACTTCCCAAAGGGATATGGATGTTTTAGTGTTCTTCAAAGACTCAATGATATAAAAATGGGAGACACTAACATTTTATGGAATCCTTGGAGGAAAATGAGTACCTTTATCTTCAGGAAATGAGTACTTTGTGTTGCCTTTCATAAATTATAATTTTGAAGAGGTGTAAGAGTTGTAGAGGCTACCACATTTGCATTCACATGTTTTTACCTTGAACAAGGAATGTTTGGAGTTGTGTATACATCTTAAAAATATCCCAAAGATCTTATATTTGACCTTATGTTGGCTGCAACTAAGGTGCTTTGATTTAGGCCAAGTCTATCTTCCACTTGAAAGTTTGCAAGGCTCACTCCTTGACTACTACACATTCCATGTAGTTTGTATTCCATGAATATCTCATATTATATTTTTAAGTGAGTATTATGCCCTCCTTGAGGTAAAAAATCTTGTAATTCACCCTAAATGACATTCATATAATGTCATTAAGGCTGCCCCAAATAATTTGTCCATTATTCACCTTGAACTAGATTTTTATGGACTGGAACCATAGCTCTTGAAGTGGGAGTAGAATTTGGATTGTAGTCATTAAGTGCCCCATGGAAATTAGGTTGAACTTGTCCCCTCACTTGACCATTATGCTAAGGTGTAAATATATTTTATTGTGGAGGCTAATAATAAGGGTTTTTATGAACTCCAATTTGTTGATTTGGTTTCCTAATTTATGATTATACGGCCTTGAACATTGCTTGCCAATCAATGACATCATATGATTTATTTGGAGAAACTTTGTACTTTTTATTTGAATTTGTAATTGGAAAATAGCTTAGAGGAGTAGAAGACATGTTAGGTAAGATAGGCATTGATAGTTTTAGAGTAATCTTACTATCTTGAATCAAACCATTCTCAACTCTAATGGCTATATCATAGGCCTTAGGTAAAGTATATCCACCCATGGACTACAACATGATAGTTATATCAGTCCTAATATCTCTAAGATAGGTTGAGAAAACAAAAATTGATGGGGGTCTCACGAGAGGTGGCATCTTATTCCATGTCATTTTAAATCTCTCATTGAAATCATGCATGGTTTCCTTAGGCTCTTTTTGGATAACATTTAGTTGATGTATGAGTGATGTATGATCACTTTTATCTTCAAACCTTTGATTTGAAAGCTCCCTAGACTCATCCCAAAGAGTGATGCATCCTCCCAACAATGTTATATACCAATCAAAGGATTTTACCCTAAGAGACATGGCAAGCAATCTAACTACTATTCTGACTTATGTGACATTATGTAAATTGAAAAAGCTTGATAAGTCTCTAATATCCTTAATTGGGGTGATATGACCTTCCCTATTGAAAGTGAGAACACACTTGGTGGCATTGGGATGGATATCATCATAAGAATTAAGGTTTATTGGATTTTTAGTATTGAAGGCTAGGAAAACATGTTGTATAGACATGTTTCCTTTAAACTCTTATTCCCTCTCTTGCTCTTCTATAATTTTAAACTCTTCTTATTATTTAGGCTCTTCAAGTGTCAAGATAGGCTCATGATATTGAAATTCAAGAAGAATTTTAGGATGAGGGAGTGGATTTGTAGGATGATAACCTCTACTATTAACTAATATAGTAAGGACCATGAAGAATGAATAATAATAATAAATTAGTTTGTAACAAGATGTTATACCTTTAGTGGAGTCACTAAATGCTGAGTAGTGAACACTTATGAAGCTATGATGTTGTCAACACCAACATTCACCTTGATAAGAAGTGCTTGAGACAATTTTCCCACCAGGAATGACATAATTATTATCACTCAAAATCTCACCCTTAGAGATGTCTTTTTAGCAATTTCCCAATTGAGTGGAATATGGGATGACCCTTAGACCTTTGGGTTGTCTATTACAAGGGTAAACCTTTATATAAAAAGGATAACTCCCTTGATATGTCTATTGTAGCTCATCACCTGTACTACTAGCTTGTTTTAGATGAAATGGGATAGAGAGAACATGAATGAAACCTATCCTAATGATTTTATGAAAAACTTTAATCTCCACTAGACTACCTTGTACTTTCACTATGAAATATGATTCATAAAACTAACTTCAACATCCTAGATTTATCTAACATAAGTATTTCAAACATGAAGGTGCTATGCATTATACTTATTTAAGGTGGATCTACAAGAGGTATGATTTTAGACATTAATAATTTAATTTACACTTATAGATATAAAAAAACACTACATACATTTTATGTGACATGTTAGAGAATAAACTACTTGAAAAAAAAATGAAAAAGTAAGGTGAACACAAGGATAGATGGTTATCACTTGTCATTCATATATGCCCTACTTCACACACTTAGACATGAATTTATGAACTCAAAACCATATTTAAATATTTATTCAAAGGAAAATATATTACTCAAACTATCAAGTGTTTTCCATACCAAGTGTGGATTCTACAAACTTAGCCAAAAGTGGATGCTTATTTAGAGAAGTACGAAGAGAGAGAGAGAGAGAGAGAGAGAGAGAGAGAGGAGAGAGATGAAGAGTGAGAGAGAGGAGAGAGAGAAGAGGAGAGAGAGAGAGAGAGAGAGAGAGAGAGAGAGATGAGAGAGAGAGAGAGAGAGAGAGGAGGAGAGAGAGAGAGAGATGGGGCATAGTAGAAGAGAATTGACAAGTTTTTAATGAGTTTAATAAATATAGGGAGTTATTAAATAGTCCAAGTATACCCACAAGTCCATATGTCTCACTCCTAAATATGGGAGTTATAAATTGGCTTGACACCTTGACTAGTTTCTAAAAAATTACCCTTATTTACATGAAAAGAGTGACAAATGGACTTTAAAATAATTATTTATACATTAAATTATTATATTAAACTCATTAGACATATTAAATGACTTAATAAACTCCTATGACCTGCCATTCCATCATCCATGTGCATTGGTGTCCTTGAAACTCTTCATTTCTCACACCTAGTTTGGTCTAAGTGGCCCAAAACTCAATTGCATATTATTAATCTAATCAAAAATACATTAATGGTATTTATGTTAGGTTGTGGAGCTAAAATCTTCACCAGGATGCAAAACAGGAGAAGTTATGGAGGTTGCAGGAAGTGTTGCGAAGTGTCACAGACACCGGCGTCGGTCAGGACAACCGACGACGGCAGGAGGGAGACAGGAAGGCAACCGACGTCGGTCATGGATCAGCCGGCGTCGGCAACCCCCAGGCAACCAGGGACTGACGTCGTATCACTTGTGGTTCGAGCTGTGAGTATGTTACGGGTAGTTGGTTGACGAACCAAGTGTTTGCATGTTTAGAGCTATTCTTAGACTGAGAGCTGCAGATTTAATTATTGTATTATTGTTTGGATGAGATCTATATATGGACTCATGATTGTATTTTAAATGTGTGCTAGAAAGCCAGAGAGATTTTAGAGAGAGCTAGTGTATCTCTTCCTAGTTCCAAGGGGTGCTGAGTGTGTATGATCAGGGAGAGTTGCAAGGTCTGCAAGGTCAAGGAGCTGATCCACTGGAGTACTGGTTGAAGAATCATAAGGACTTGGTGATGGCAAGGATAAGGGTTCTTTAGGGGTGTATAGATATCTACATGGTGAGTAAGGTCTAGTGATTTGCAGGTAGCAGCAGAGAGCAGGAGATCTACTTGGAGTACGGTTGTGTACTTGGTGAACTAGCACGAGTGTTACTGATTGGTTGGAGAGGTGAACATCAATTCTGTATTGGAGTTGATTTTTGGGACCGAGAGAGAGAGAGGGAAGAAGGTCTTGAGGTGTGGTGAACCTTTGAGGTGGAGGAAGAAGTGGCATCTTCCTTATTGTATATTCTTCTATGTATATAATACATTTGTGTATTGTCTCTTAATTCCTGTGTTGTTTCATATTTCTAGTTACTTACTGATTCTGGTATAATTCCGTGTTTAGTTGCTAATACAAGAAGTAATCACATGTGTTCTAATTGGTAGAGCAAGATCCTAACTCAGTAGGGATTGGAGCATGTTTATTGTTCTGGGGGTTTCCCTATCACGTTGGTATCAGAGCATCAGGTTGGGTTACTAACAGGTGGTTTTAGATCTGGTAGTGTTTATTGATTACAGGTTGCTCACAGGGGTTTTTGATTGAGTGGGAGTATAGCAATGGCAGAAGGAAGTAAGCTATGAATGGAGAAACTGAATAGCATGAATGGTCTGATTGATGGAAAGAAAGAGCAGAGAAAAAGATATTGTTGGTTGGGTAGCAGATCATCATGAAGGAACTGAAGATGCAGATGTTGCAGGTGTTGTTGCACAGGATGCTTTGGGAGGTTTCTTGGATAAAGTTAAATCTTGGATAATAGATTATGTTGCCTCTTTCCATGCAGCCCCATGTTTAGGAGCTGGAGAGCCTTGTCAGATTAATTGACAAAGGGGAAGTGAAGCTGAAATTGCAGATGGATGACACATAGTGGTTGAAGGAAGTCATGCAGGTACCAGTCTTGAAGATGAGTCTAATTTCTTCAGGAAAATTTGGGTGATGGGAGATATATTGTAACTCTCACAGTGGATAAACTTGAATTAGATGGTGGTAAGAAAGTAGGTATCCTTTATCTATCTACTTATATTACTGATTCACCTTCTGTTACAGAGATGTGGCTTTATAGGCTTGGTTACATATGTAGGAGGAGAGAATGTAGGTTCTGAAGTGGAAGACAGACATTTTTGACAAGTTAAAGAACTGGAAAGCCTTGGTGTTCATGGAGGAGATGACGGATAGAGATCAGGTGAGAGAACTGATTCATTCTGAGCAGAGCAAGGTTGATTTGATTAGGACTTTGATCCAAGGAGAGCTTGCGGGTAAAAAGTTGTCACTTATAGACAGACACAGGTTACCCGACATCGGTCACATAATAATCGATGTCGGCAACAAGAAGACTGACATCGGTCCATGAGGGAACTGACATCGGTAGAAAGGACATCGGCATCGGCCAGGGAGATGATGTCGGCAGTTCAGGGGTCAGTGCAGGGAACCGACATCGTGTCGGGAGCAGACTGGGAGATGGCCGAGATCGGTCACTGGAATGGATATTGGGCGGGACAGCAAGTCTCAAACGCTCATGTGGAGGTCAAAAAGGGCAAGTGAACCTCATATTCATTGTTCACCTTCTTTATATATGCTTATTGATGGTTAAGAACCAAGAGGATGTGAAGAAGTAAATGCAGGTAGAGTCCATATACAGTGGGAGCTTGGCATGGATGAGGAGTGAGTCCTTAGAGAAGAACCAAATAGGTATTTGTTGGTAGAGTTGTCAGCTGGAAGAAAGCACTGAGAGAGATGGATTCCCATTTTAAAGAAGAGAGTGGATGGATACATGAGACAGAAGGCCAAGGCATATGGTCTTGAAGAAGCTGCAGGACAGTAGTACAGGTTTTGACAGGTGGATGACTAAGCATGGCTTCAGTCAATGTCAGTGTAACTATTGTGTTGTTTTTTATTCTTACCAGGTGGATGATGAGTCGTGACATTATCTAGTTACTGTATGTGGATGGTTTGCTAGCAGGTTTTGTACATACAGGGATTTGCTAAGCTAAAAGGTAAGGTTAGTTCAGAGGTGTGTCATGAAGAATTTGGAGCAGTGAAATTCTTTGGCATAAGAGACATGGAGATTTTATCTCCAGTGGGAGCTGATGTGAAGACGGTGTTGGCGAGGTTTATTACGCAGGATGTAGAATCGGTAAGCACACCAATAGCTGGACAGTTCAAGCTTAGCTTGAAACAGGGTTTGAAATCACATGAGATCTATTATAGATCTGAGTTTTCCCAATTCAGTGGGGGTTGTCAGAAAGTATGGAGCCAATTCGGGGAAGGAGTACTGGAGGGTAGTTCAGTGGGACTAGCAGCAGGGATTCTTGTTATGCAGGGTCAAGTTCTTTACTACATGGATGTGTAGGTTCGGGTGTGGCAAGTTACTTGAATGACAGGTATAGCATCACAGGTTGTGTGGTGGGTGGTCTTCAAGATTCATCTTGAAGAGGGATACAAACTAGGAAACAAATTAGATGGGCTACAGATATAGGTATAGGTGCAGCTATTTATCTCCAAGTGGGAGATTGTTAGGTTGTGGAGCTAAAAGCTTCACCAGGATGCAAATAGGAGAAGTTATGGAGGTTGCAGGAAGTGTTGCGAAGTGTCACAGACATTGGCATTGGTCAGGATAACTGATGATGGCAGGAGGGAGACAGGAAGGCAAGCGACATTGGTCATGGATCGGCCGGCGTCGGCACCCCCAGGCAGCCAGGGACCGATGTCGGTCACCTGTGGTTCGAGCTGCAAGTATGTTACATGCAGTTGGTTGACGAACCAAGTGTTTGCATGTTTAGAGCTATTCTTAGACTGAGAGCTGTGGATTTAATTATTGTATTATTGTCTAATTATTGTTTGGATGAGATCTATATATGGACTCATGATTGTATTATAAATGTGTGCTAGAAAGCTAGAGAGCTTTTAGAGAGAGCTAGTGTAGCTCCTCCTAGTTCTAAGGGGTGCTGAGTGTGTATGATCAGGGAGAGTTGCAAGGTCTACAAGGTCAAGGAGCTGATCCACTGGAGTACTGGTTGAAGAATCATAAGCACTTGGTGAGGCAAGGATAAGGGTTCTTCAGGGGTGTAGAGATATCTACATGGTGAGTAAGGTCTAGTGATTTGTAGGTAGCAGCAGAGAGCAGGAGATCTACTTGGAGTACGATTGTGTACTTGGTGAATTGGCAGCGTGTTACTGACTGGTTGGAGAGGTGAACATCAATTCTGTATTGGAGTTGATTGTTGGGACCGAGAGAGAGAGGGAAGAAGGTCTTGAGGTGTGGCGAACCTTTGAGGTGGAGGAAGAAGTGGCATCTTCCTTATTGTATATTCTTCTATGTATATAATACATTTGTGTATTGTCTCTTAATTCTTGTGTTGTTTCATATTTCTAGTTACTTATTGATTCTGGTATAATTTCATGTTTAGTTGCTAATACAAGAAGTAATCACATGTGTTCTAATTGGTAGAGCAAGATCCTGACTCAGTAGGGATTGGAGCATGTTTATTGTTCTGGGGGTTTCCCTATCAATTTAAATATGTTATCATGTCTAACAAAATCCATTTTAATTCCTATAACAACTTTTAAGAACTTGTTTTACTCCTTAAAACTTCATTAGGCATACTTTTCTTGGAACACTAAAAACTTGTAAACCTCCTTGTGTATGGATTTTTACAGATTAACATGAGAAAAAAAATTAATATTATATTACCCATTATATATTTATATCTCCACGTAAAATTTAATCCCTTGAATCTAAGTGAAAGTCTATCTTTTCTACCTTTCTCTCTCTTGAATTAGGCCTCCTTGCTTAAGGCCCTATTTTATTTCTCCAAACATCTAATACATTTGTTAAATCACCCAAAATAATTTTATTAACTTTAAATATGACATAAAAAATATCCATGCTAGTTTTGAGGTCCTAAGACCCTATGGAAGTATCCAAACTAAGAAATCACCTTGTTACCTAGCCTCATTTTGAGCATGTTTGAGACTACCTTGGAAAATGGATCTAATTTGATCAAATATATAATATCCCATGAAAATATTTTTAATTTAATGCATATTAAAATTCTCAAATTACCATATTCCATGATTGGGAAGCTCTCCCCTTCTTAGAACACCAATAAAACAATAAAAGCATACAAAAATATGGCATTTGTGATAGCTTATATAAGTGATGTCAACATAAAAGTACATTTTATTTAAACCTAATTTGATTCATAAAAAAAAATAAAAGAGGTTTCATGATCAAAATTTGGCATTATATGTGAATTTGAGGTCTTTTTTTCCATTCCTCATCACTATTAAGGTTTTAGAGGGGTTTAAGACCAATTTAGCGTCTTAATGATTGTTCATAAAGATAAAATAATCAACTAACCTCTTTCCACTTGGAAAAAATAATTTAATGACATAATAAACAATATTTAATTTCTTATAATATAATGAAAAGTTTTATCTATGGTATGATGATCTAAAGTTGTTCCTCATGTGGCATACTTAGTGTTCTTGAGCTTTGAGAGAGGTCTACATTGAGTTTTGGGTCTCTTAAATATATATTACTATTGGGATAGGTTTAGAAACCTCTAAAAAATACCTTAACATGATTCAAAATTATTTTTTAGTCCTTTTAACCCCACTTTATGCTTATGGTACACTAGTCAAGGTGATTGGGGTTTATAGCTTATTACATTCTTGATAGCCTTCAAGGGAATTTGACTTGAATCCTGAGGTTTAGTGTCACCTAAGAGTGTAATGAGATAATTTTATTGTTTATGTGTTTCCATAAGGGACCTTAATGAGGTTTTGAAACATTTTTCATGCTTTGAGTCTAAAGAGATCTCTTAGTCTCATGACTACCACTTACTGATGGAGTGGGCAAAGACTAAGATAAAATAGTGACTATGTCCCTTATTAGTATGAGATTGAGTTTACCATAGATGAATTTTTTCACTCACAAAAACCATCTAAAATAAATTACAAATTCTGATCATGACTATAACTTCCTCAACACACTAATCTCTCTTATGGTTAGACTATAGGCCTACTAGTGACTGTAGGGTTTTGGATTGACTATGTATGAGATTTAAAACTTAGTTTGATAAATCCTCTTCAAGTTTCTATTTGATATAAAAATTACCCTATGGCCTATTTATTTGTATTCATTATACCTTATATTCTCTTAACCTCTTTGTTCTTCCTTGAATTACTTAAGACTAGCATGTTCTCATCTTACAGCCTATACGTAACCTATTAGAAGGTCACTTGGATGTGTTCTTTATGTTTTAGGACCTAATCATCAACATTACTAACTCCTAAATTTAATATAACATATATGAAATCTTATTCATATTTTAAAAACCTTTCAAACTTACTCTATCCTTTCATTCTTTAGGCTTATCACTATCCCATTATCATTTACAACCTGCAGGTGTTATTTAGGGTGAGGACCATGTACTTTAGGTTTAAGCCATATCTTTAAATAATCACTAATATCCATGTATTTGAAATTTATTAAAGTTAAAATAGGTATAAAACCCTTTTCTCATACATTCTCTTCCCTTTATTTATCTTGAAGCTAGACAAACTATTTAGTTATCTACCTGTAGGTGGGAAGTAAGGTGTTTAATTGTGTGTTGGAGTTTGAGTTTTCATCTACTACACCAGTATCCCTTCAAACATATTTTTATTCTAAGGTTAATTCCTAGTGGGTTCAAAAAAAAATTTAACATCTCTTCTCCCTTCATTTTATGAACTTTACCCTACACTTTTGATTCTTTCTTGTAGGTGTTCATTAGGGCTCATATAGGAATATATAATATTGAACCTAATTTCTTCACTTGTCATTAGTTATTGAAGATTATAAAACCAAAGGGAACTCATACCAAAGTCTATAGGGTTTGCCTTCTACCTTATGACAGTTTCAGACTATAATTTCACTTGTTCATTTTTGTATAGGGTACTATAGGTACTTATTTGATTGTTCCCTTATTTGTTTGGCCATCTTTGACTCTCCAACACACTTAGAAACTCTTCATAATAATTTTCTTCTATATCATATTTTGTTGTAGTCAAGTCTCCTATTTAGATCAGTTTTGTGTTGGTTTGATATTGATTAGGTCTAAAATGAGGACCTATAGGCCTAGGGCCTATAGGTATCTAATTGATTATTTTAGGACTACAAGAGACACTCTCTTTAGTCCTTATACCTTTCAACATCATCATTCCATTACTCTCTTATTGTTTCTCCTTAATAGTCTATAGAGCTTATAGGCCAAGTATCATGCCACCTATAACTCACCCATCTGGTTTATATGGATTACAATTATAGTCATCTTATACATGAGGTCTATGAGTAGATAATTAGAGAACCTAGTCAACTTGAAAAACTTTGATGGAAGTGATGTATTCCTATAGACATGAATGCATGATTATATGTATCAGGCCTCCACCATAAATTTGAGCATCTTTAACTCATTTATACAACCCATATAACTGTACTTGGATCTCATTAGAATGTGTATTTATACTAATATATTCATTTTATCATGATTTCAATATTAAATGTTAACTCAGGACCTTACACCATGATGTATCACTAGTATTTGAGCCAATTTCACAATTAAAGATACAATAGACTATTCAAACCTTGACAATGTCTCAAAGACCATACACTTGTAAAAGATAAATAAAAGACACATCTCATATAATAATAATGAATTTCATGACACTAAGTGATTTTCATGAGTTAGAAATTACTAAAAACCTCTGATAATGACCACCATGAAAAGGAAATAGGAAATTGTAGTAGGATTTCCTAGAAGACCATATACACCAAGACATTTTTCTTCAAAATGAAATAACCTCATAGAGATGAGTTGGCTGATGAAATAGACATGAAAATTATATCTATTACCTCTTCAAACCACCCTCAAAACTATTTCTCTCCATCAACTTCTGAACTAGAGAAATAGATGTAAGAATAGACCCCTCTTGAATGAATAGGCCATAGTGACCTACTATCACTATTTAAAATATTTCATAAATAATATTCCACCAATATTAAAAAAATACACTAATTTAAATCCTACAAGGACCCATAACAATGGTCAATTTTCATCTCCTAACTCTCTCTCTCTCTCTCTCTCTCTCTCTCTCTCTCTCTCTCTCTCTCTCTCTCTCTCTCTCTCTCTCTCTCTCTCTCTCTCTCTCTCTCTCTCTCTCTCTCTCTCTGCCATACCATTTAGTTCAAATTTACTTTATTAAGCTTGTGAAGGCAACGACAGAGGAGAAAAGGTGTCTAGAGTGTTAGTTCAACCTAAAACTTGGTTTAAAGATATAAAATGATCTAAGGGATACCAAGAGACACTTAATAACCATTTTAAACTTAAAAATCATCTTGCAAGGCTATACAAGTGCTTGTAAAGTGTATTTTTACCAAGATTAGGTGTTGAACTATAGATGCTATCAGACTTTGACTATCCTTGAACATTATATGACCTTTTTATAAAAAAAGGGATGTTTGGAATATTATTTAAACATTTCCTCCCTGAGGTGGTGTTGATTCTTCTATGTGTATCATAGGTGGTCTTAGTGTTTAAATAACACTTCTCATTTTATAATTATGAGAATTCAAAGCACGAATAACAGGTTTTAGTAATATATTTGTGGTGAAATAGAGGTAAAGGAAACTAAATTATTCCATAAATTTATATTGATTGGTGGTTGAAATCCACTGTGGTCCTTAATATAAGTGAAATGCAAGATATCTTATGTTATTATCAATGAATTTATGATCAAACTCTAAACTAAAGATTAATTTAAATGAATATTTATAGTGGAGCTTAAACTAGAGTGATTTGGTCAAAATAAGAAGCAAAAGGAAGGGTAGGGTATAAATAAAGTATGTGATTATTGATATTTTCCTCAAACATCATGACAAGGTTTTACTTTCAACTAAGCATGCATTTAATCAATTTATAATGTGAAGTAGCAGATGCTCAAATCCCACCATATACCAAGTCAATATTTGAAGAAAACATGAAAGAATAAAAGTTTGAACTAACTTTGCCTTAAATTTTTACTACTAAATCCAATTAGCATTTACACATCTTAATGCAGATAAAATAAAACAAAGCAAAGTTTAAGAACATTGAACTAATCTAGCATCAACACAACTTAGCAACCTTGTATCAAAGATGCACATTCATAATTCATAGAAAAAATTCAAATTCAAGGCTTGAAACAAGAAATTGAGAGAGAAATCATGTGACAATTGATACAAACAAATTTTGGACAAACTCTTTAGTATTCCTTATTTATATTAATTGCTCAAAAGTATACAAGTTTTAGCTCAAAACTCTCTCTCTCTTTACAAAATGGTAATTCTACCTTTTATACAAGACCCAGGTAGTATATCAATTAGTCATAAGATCACAAATTTATAAGGTATAAGGATATTTTTCCCTTTTACAAATTTATATAATACATTTCCTTTTATAAAATAGATTGACCTATAGGAAAATATGCTAACAAACTAGCATATTCCTTTACAAAAGAATATTACACATTCAAATATTACATGGCTTTACATAGAATGGAATATCATTGATTATCTAGTGGGCCTTAGGCTGAAGGGCTTCCCTATTGCTACTAAATCATCTTCATGTCTCTTTTATGTTGTTCACTGACTAGCTCCAAATTTATAGTAGGATTTACAAGACACTCATCTTCTTGATCTACCAAGTCATCAAAATCTCTATAATTCATTGTTATGGCCTCCTTAATTCTCCTAGCTTCAACAATATTCTCATTAGTATTAAATATCATGCCCATTATTTGGCTATTGTCATTCCCATATTGGCCTTGGATTTTTATCTACACTTATTGCATTACCAAATTGGCTTTGTGCTTGAACTCATCATCATCAATGATGTCTAGGGAGCTATATTTTTTAGGGTTGACTAGCATGGTGCCAAGGAGTTGTTTGATTCTTATTATTATCTCCTACTTATCCCCAAAGAGTCTCTCTAAGATCTCTGACCAAGTATTCAAACTTTGGATTTTATCAATAACTATCCGTAATATTGCATTCAAGTGGGTTAGGCTAATGGTTTTAAAGTAAGGAATCCTACCCTTAATTAGTATGTTGATAAGCTCCCTTATTTTGTCTTCTAAACTTTTCTATTGGGATAATAAACCCTTAGATACTTCATCCTAATGGACTAAAGGACTCTACCTTGTCTTCATTTATTTCAAGGATTTAAACATGTCATGGAAATATGCTTCAAACATCTTTATCATTGCTTATGTGACTGATAAGATGGTCTACTTCTCTATATTTTCCTTTTGTTTCTCTAATTTTTCTATCCTCTATTTCATGGCTTGAATACCTACTTTGAAATAAGATTAAATATCATTATCTAGTCCTTCTATGTCATCCTCATGAATTAGGTATTCACCAATACTTTGACTTCTAATAGGAGTTAAACCAACAAATAGTTTAACCTTCTGAAATGTGAACTCATCACTTCCCACCATAGTATTCTTGGTAGTTATCCTTTCTAATACTACTATTCTAGATTCAATTTCACATAACTATTGAATCTATGGTATTTGGGGGTTGTGGGACCACCACCCATGTGTTACTTGAATCTATAGGGGTTTCTACTTGAGTACTACTTAACCCTCCTATGGCAATTATTCTTCTCTCTTCCTATTCTTTCATTAAATGTAATATCCATGGCTTAACCTCATCATGAACATAAATGTGTAATATTTGGTTCAAAGCTCATGAATGATGCAATACTAAGATCTTTTATATTTTTCCATAAAAAAAACCATTTAGGAATGACTAGCCCATGAATGGGATGGTCATCACTAAACATGTTGACTTCACTCATAGGGTGAGTGAGGGTTAGTTTGGGCTTATTATTTTTTGTCACTAGAACTAATTCCAACTCAACCTTCCTCTTATGTAGGTTTTCAACTAGAACCAAGTCCAAAGCAACCTCCTTCCCCTTGTCTTATTATACTTCTTTAGTCTGACCTTAGGTTCCTCAGCTTGTTCTTCTTCATTTGACCCACATGCTTCAACAAGAACCTTAAGTTCACCTTCCACTATTTCATTAGGGGCCAGTTCAATATATTCTATTAGATACTCTATCTTTTTAGGTTGAGCTAAGGATGATGGTCCTTCACCATGTCTCTCTTCTAATTTATGTTTCCTACGTTCCTGTGTCATTTTTTAGGGGCTATTATAGTGGTTTCTCTGGAAGGGGTCTAAAGGAATGTCTAGGAAATAAGTGGTACTATAAGGGCCCCATCTCCAAAATCTCTCTAGGGTTCTCATATCTAGTTAGCTTGGATTTAAGCTTGATGTTGTGTTTATTTAACTTGACTAATACCTCTATGAAACTCGTGGCCCTGATATACATCATGTCATAAACACCAAGTCTATGCTCATAAGGATAGTTAATTATTTTGTCCTTTAAATTCTTAGTGACCCTATAATGAGGGTCCCATGGCCTCCATTCATCTATTTACAAGTTGAAGGAGTCTCTATGTTTGGAAATAACATTCACATGTTCCCAATTTTGGAGCACAGTCTTGTTGATAGTCAATGGAAAAGGGTAAGGGAGACCCTTATTTTTCTACTTTTAGACACCATATATACCATTGAGGAGTTTGTATGCCACTTATTATTCTACCAATTTGGTTGGCACATAGACTAGAAGTTTGAGGGGTTGGACCAAGGTTCCTTCTATTCTTATTATTATGTAGTCTAGATATAACTAGATGTCCCCAATCAACTCCACATACTTATTGATTAGAGGGTTGAATACGTTTATGGATATCCATATGATATATTCCACAAAAGATAGATATACACAACCATAGATGAATTATATGTTCTATCTATATTTAAAAAATGTACAACTTGGAATAGTGATGTGAGATAGTATGTCTCCCATTAGGTGACCAATTCTTAATGTTTGGGATCTTGGTGGTGGACAAGAGGGTATCTAGAAGATAGGAAATCATGTATAAGTGGTTATTGGTTTTCCTTTTGATGGTTATGAATTTTGATTTCAAATATATGTTAATCATCTCACCCAATGGGGGAGTGAGTCCCTTCTCTACCATGAATTAAACCTAGGCCACTAGGCTTTATCAATATGTGTGGTGGAGGGGGATCTAGATAACCTAATCATCAAGGTCATAATTATCCTAATCCCCTCCCTAAATTGGACAATCAAAATATTCCCTATGGGGTCTTGGATTATTTGGTTCCTTATAAGTAACCATGGGCAATTATTGTGTTTAAGTTATTATTGTTTTAGTCTACTCTTTAATTGTGTGTAAGTCTATATGATAGTTTATAGTGAAATTAAAGGGTGTAAATATATGATATTTTACTAAAAATACACTCATGAACTATTCAATCTTTCTCAATTTTACAATCTTTGAAAAGAGGAGCAAGGACATTGATGTACTGTAATACCTTAGGCTTTGTGGTAGCATAGTGGAGGCTAGTCATCTGGATGGAGACTAGGTCATTATATCTATACAAGATGGTTGAATTATTCTATTCCTCCCATATGATTTCTATAATCTCCTCAATGGTCCAAAAGAGCTCAGACTAGTTCCTATTCCCAATGTTTAATGTCACAGTATCTAGGTCCATATCCTTAAAGATTCTTCCCTCATTATTTGAGGTTAAGTATAACTTTATCTCATCCCTTTGTTTTTTCCTTTGAGCTATCATGATTTTTAGCTTCACAACTATTTACTAATGGATTTCAAGTAGCCTCTAGGTCAATTTTATCTCACTCAAATTGTAATTAAACACTTATTGGCTCAACTATGATTAATCTGAGTTCAAATTAGGGTTTATTATAGAGATTAGGTTATCTAAACCTTTAATGTCAATGTATATTTAGAATTAGGATCATTTGTGTCTTAGATTTTATCAATACCTTTATATTTATACCTTTTCCTTTTCGAGCACACAAAATATTTAATTTTGTCATTTTATGCTTGTGTGACACTTACGTGGTGTCCATTTGGCAACATTCATGGCATTTTTCATAAATACCTTAAAGGAACTAGTCATTATCTTGAAAATCATCCTTTTGATTTACACCATTGGATCCTTGCATATAGATCAACATGGTCTATTGAACATGATCCTATGGCTTTAGAATTATTATTTTCTTTCATATTAGGCCTTGTAGTTTTGCCACTTGGCACATTCATTGGCCTTCTAATCTCTATATTTTATGTAGTGAACAATTCTTTGCATGTGTCAATTTTATGGACATTAGGGGGCTCATTGAATATTATTCATCAATTGTACTTTATCAAATCAATTGTTCATGCTTAAGTGTGAAACATTGATGACTATTTGGGTAGATGCACACCATTGGTTCGATAAATCAAAGGCTTTAGATCTGTCAGATCTTCTTCATGTCATTAGATTCTCCTCCATAATGAAGTGAGATCCATCTATCACTACAAGATTCATGATGTATAATTAGCATCAAGACATAAGAAGGGACTTAGGCTAAATACTTTGGGCTAAAGTCTATTTCATAGTAAGAAACACAACATAGACTTTAGGATAAAATACTTATGTTATGTTTGACAACACATATGAAAGGGGATTGAATAATTAAAGGACCAAATGATATGTTTTAACTTAGGGTTTTATTGTATTAATAAACATGATAAAATCTTAGGTTAAAAGAATTTTCATCTAAGTTTTATCTCATAGGGACCTTAAAATAAGACCTAATATAAGTCTTTAGCCCTTTGGTTTATTGCATTAAAATAAATGTAATTAGAACCTTAGGAAATATAATTATATTAGGGCTATGTCTGTAAATATTCAGACCACAAGATCATTTTATCACTTAAAGTCTAAAGGACCTAAGTTTTTGAATATTTTTTGAGGGGTCCCTTGATTTACAATATGAGCAACAAACTTTAGCCATGTTTTAAAATAATATTCATGTGTCTAAGAAATATACTTGATGAGCTTAAATTTGATGGCCTTGTATACATCAATGATGGCCTCATAGGCATCAAATGATGGTCTTGAAAAAATCAAATTTAAGCTTTTGAATCATTGGGTTTGATGAGCTTAAATTTGATGGTCTTATGGATGTCAATAATGGCCTCACATATGTCAAATGATAGTTGCAAGAACATTAATTTTAAGCTCATGAAATCCTTTTATTAAACATATCTTGGATTTAATACACTTCATCTGATCATCTTTCTTTGATTAACTATAGAACATTGATTAAAATTCAATAAAATACTTGCCAATGGTTCCTACTATATTAAAGGAGATCAAGTCAACTTGAGACCATCTCATACAAATTAGACTAAGACAAAATCTTAAGTTAAAAAATCATAGTAAATGGGTCCCTTCACATATTATTGTCATAACCTAAAGTTTTATCCTAAGGTTTCACTGTATTAAGAAAATATAATAAACCTTAAGATAAAAACTTAGGTTAAGTCTATGTATTAATGCATAGGGCCTCTTTTGATGTTAATCGTGAACATGTGAGTGTCACATAGAGACTTTTCATGCCTTCTTAGCTCTTGATTTTTTGATTATATATTCACTCTGTTGGATCCACTATGTGTGAGTAATTTTGGACCATCATTCTTGATCTGGATACTTTTAATTGATTAGCTCTTTTCAAATAGTAAAGCCATAGCGTAAGTTTTATCTTAAGGTTTTGTTGTATTAATAAGTACAATGAGACCTTAGCGTAAAACTTAGGCTAAGTCTCTATTTGATAAAAAGGGGCCCTTTAAATTTAATGATGATCATGCACCATTTGATATTTGGTCTTATTGAAGTGTAGATCATTCATCATGATCTGGGGGCTCATATAGGATTGGTATGATGGATCAAGGTTTCTATGTTCATCAGGCCTCCTATGCTCTTTTAGATATTTTTTTTGTGATGAAGCGAGATTTGTTGGATCCTGTAAAGAAGTGAGGTGTTTAAGTTAGGACACAGGTCAATATAAAAAATTAGGATAAAGTTTTAAGACTAAGGTCTAGTCTATATTAATAAAAATGAATGGAGCCTTATGATGAAGACTTTAGACTAAGTATATAATGAGGGGCATTAGGATAGGTAAATAAAAGACCTTGTGAACACATACGTTAGACCTAGTTAAAACATAGGAAACAAAAGAGGGAAAATAAAAGGAGACCAAGCATGCATTTTAGGCTAAGATTTAGTCATGTTTAAAAACATGACCAAGCCTTAGCATAATAAATATGCTTATGTCCAAATTTTAATTCAAAATGTTCTTGTCAAATCTGTTCCCACCAATATTTGAAATTGAATCAAGGGTCTTAACTAGGGTTTTCTAAAAGAGGTTTTTAGGACACAATTCCAACTATGAGGTCTTATAGACCAAAGGCAAGAAAAACCTTGATTGAGGAGGATTTTTAACATCCTAGTATGATCTATAAAAGGAACTTCATGAAACCTTAAACTTAAGACATAAAAGTCAATTGTTAGCAAAATCAGTTAAGGTTAAAGTAAAACTATGGGAAAATGGGCCAATTTTATCAAGTGTGGATGATATTCAAACACTAATAAAGTGAAAAATATAAAACTTTTAGTGTTAAGTTTCAAATTAATCACAAGGTTCCTTATTTTTTAGAAATGGGGGTATGTTGACCTCAATAGGTAGTACACCCAACTCTTTCAAATGGGCTAAAAGGTGACCAAAAATGTGATTTTTTTCATATAAAATTCAAATAAAAGTTAGATCATGATGATATTAAATTAAATACAAATATAATAACATTTTATAATTAACCTAGACTATATTATAACTTTGACCATGTTTGACCATTTCAAGACCTTGTGATTGGCCATAAGACTAGACAAGTGAATCGAAGACCAAACTCTAGACAAGACTAGACAAGGACACATATGACCATATGGGACTATTTAAGACCACTTGAGACCATGAAAATAAAATGACAAACATTTCATAACCCTATGAGGTTTCAACCTAGAGGGGGTGACCAAATTTTGACTTGGGGTCAAAATTTGGTCAATAGTAGGAAGCCCACCATTTTTTGGGCATAATTTCCTCCTTTTTCATTTGTATAGTCTACTTTGAGAACTAGATCACTAATATTAAAAGTTTAGATTTTGAACTTTTTATTATGTTGTTTAGTAATGAGAGCTTTGTATTGGTGATTATTTTATAATTCAACCATACAACACTCATCCAAAAAATCTCAAGCATGGAGATGGGTCTCAAGTAATTCCTCTTCAAGAATAATACCACAAAGAGAAATGTGTAATAATAGTAACTCAAATTCTAGAGGTAAGACTGATTCAAACCATATACTAATGAAAATGGAATTTGCCTAGTAATAGTGCCTATACTAGTGCAATAAGCCCAAATTGTATGATAAAGTTGTAAGTGCCAATTAGTATGAGATTCTCTAACAGTGTTTTGCAATATTTTATTCAAAATATTATTGGTGACTTTTGCTTGGCCATTACATTGAGGGTGATAAGGTTTTGATAATTTGTGCATAATTTTTAATTTTGCACATAATTGTTTCATATATTTGATTTTAAAATTTACACCATTTCAGATATTATAGTTTAGCCCAAATTGTATGATAAAGTTGTAAGTGCCAATTAGTATGAGATTCTCTAACAGTGTTTTGAAATATTTTATTCAAAATATTATTGGTGACTTTTGCTTAGCCATTACATTGAGGGTGATAAGGTTTTGATAATTTGTGCATAATTTTTAATTTTTCACATAATTGTTTCATATATTTGATTTCAAAATTTACACCATTTCAGATATTATAGTTTGAGAAACTCTAAAATGATAAATTACTTGATTGAGAATAAAATTTGAAATGGTAATACTGGTAATGTTAACTAGAGGCTTGGATTCTATACACTTGGTGATATATTCAATGGTAGTGATAATCAATTCATTACCATCTTATGATCCATGCAATTTATTGTTGATATCTAATCCCCACATAGAGAATGGCCAAGAAGACTCTAAGGTTTGGATTTCAGCCATAAGAGAATGAATAAGATAATTATGAAGATAAAAATGATTACACATTTTAGTAAAATTAATGGTATATTATATAGGAGTGGACTAAAAATAACCCATGCATAGGCATTTGTGGGTTATAAAATGAATTCTATAGTGACCATTGTAGATGCCCCCATGTGCTTGTTTAAGGAGAGAAATAACTTCTTGGCATTACACAACATAATGTGCCTTCTATGTTATGATAATAGAGAGTGTTATATCTAATTACATATTTGAATCTTATTTTTGAATACATGTCTTTTCATGATAATATAGTTTTGTAGGATAAGTATGACGTTTAATGAATTGAATGATATTTTAATACCATAACCTCTATTAGATAATGGAAACTTCTATGTGAGAAATAAGATAATAATTTTTATTTTTAAAAGAATAAGGTGATTTCCTCATTTGAATAAGGAATTTAGAATCATGTATAAATTTATAAGGATGTAATAATGATGTTGATGAAGTGATATAATCATCTATAGAATTTTATTCTCATGGGATCGGTTCGATAATGAAAGAGGCAAATTCTTTGGTAAATGTAGTGTCCATTTGATTGTATGTTATAAGTTTTTCACTATTACATTGATAATATCCATTAACTTGATTAATATGGTTTTTAAATCACCTAAATCATGTAAATATAGGATGTCTAAATTTATTGAATTTTTCATGCCTAGTATTAGATATTCATATTTAGCCATATTATTGGTGATACTAAAATTTATTTCCAAATCTACAGGTATGATTTTACCATGTGGGTTGGTTAAGATACCACCTAATATAACTCATTGAGGACATTTCCCACCATTAAAGTCAAATGTCCAAGTTTCTTTATGCAATTAAATTATGACTTCAAGTAATTCTTCAATGACTGCTTTAAATTTAGTGGTGGAAAGAGAAGGATCAAGTTATTCATGGTTATTTACTTATGGAATAGTAGTGAAACTATGGAATTAATATGTGAGTGAGATTTTTTGGTTAAGACCTATATAAATAATTTATTTATCAATAAGTTTATCTTTAAGGTGATTTATAGGAGGTAGGAAGGTATCTAAAAGTTGATCTATGATGACTAGAACTTTGACATATTTTGTGTAACTATTCACAGATCAAATTCCATTATTACCATTAATTTACTAATTTTGTCTATGGGCAGGAAATATTTATAAAATATATGATGAAGTGGGTCATAATGGATAATGATAAGTAGTTTGATATAGCATATAATGAGAAATTTTTTCAACTTCAAAATAAATAGCTAAAAAATCATGCTCTAATTTTGTATAGTGTTTCTAATAATTGATTAAATCATGACTAATATAATAAATAGTTGTTGATCATGGTCATCAATCTCGTATGTTGTCATTAATGTCAATAATTATCTTTCCTACATGATGCATTAATGAATAATATGTTAGTTGGTGTTTTGAGTAGCATATGCCAGTTATTCAAATTAGTGAGGATAAAGAGGATGTTTTGAGGCATCTATAGGTGTCTTAATGAGGTATGGTGAAAAGGATGGATACAAGTATGTGGACTTATTTGAGGTAGTGTAAGTTTCATCTTGAAATAATTATTTGACCATAAGCATTTATAATCATTAAGATGACCTGTATTAAATAATTATTGTTGGTTGTGACCCAATAGGGTAGATTGGTAAGCATAACTCAAAGATATAACCTATTGCATAGATTAAAGATGAGCAAGTGCAAACATAGATGTGATGATATAATGAGTGAAGAATAAAAAAGAAACTAGGCACATGAGGATGTAAAAAGTGATGAAAGAGATTATTATAAGAATAATATTTGATCAATTTGAACGATTTGATTGTACCTACTAATGTAGAGATGCTCATCCTTATTAGAATTTATATAACTAGAATGATTAATGTGGTTAATTTGATCAAGGGGGATGGGAGGATCTATCAATGTTACCAAGGAGATGTTTTTGTGGTTCCATTGCTTAGAATATTTACTAAGATAAGCTTTTCTATAGCACATGATGGTATGCATAATGATGTAAAACACCATGATAACTTAGATTTGATATGCATAAAGACTGACACCTGATCTAATAAAAAATGGAGAATGATGCACCAATGATAAAAAACATGAGGATAATGTTCATGTATGAGCATGGATAGAGTCAAGAATAATTCACAAGGAATCACCCAATGAACACATATAGACTGAGTCAAGGTACAACAAAGAAAGAAAATAAACAAGCAAATAAAAAATTAAATAACTAAAAAAGCAAACAAACAAAAAATAACTAAGAAAACAAACACATAAGAAAACTCAAAATAAAAAGAAATAAAAAGCATCCTATCATCAACCAAGTCAATATCTACATGAAGGCTCAATATAAGGATAAATAGATGGTGGACCCAAGCAAAGATATATGCAAAGGGAAGGTTGCACCCCTAATGGTAGTGTAATGGTTTAAAATAAATAATAGATTTGCCCTGGTAGGGTAGATTAAGGATTATTTACTATGTTTAAATAGGACACATGTTTTTTTCTTTTTAAAATTTTTAATGTTTTTAAAATTTTGAGGTATCTTAACTTAGTAGAGATTGACAAAATACCATTCTTAAAATGGCAAGATCATTGGCCTAGGTTACTCAAAAAATGGTGAGATGACCTCAATGTGAATTAAGCATGGACTACATAATCCCATTAAGACCTCAATCCATAATATCTCCATCTATAAAAAAGATGGTGAGATCAAACTAGGTAACAACAAGTTCTAAAATTAAGGTAAAATGGCAATGTAAATGAGAATAGTAATGGTAAGGTGATGCCATAATGCATGGTAAAGGTGTTGTTTCTAATTTACCCATAAATGGTTAGAATTAAGAAATAACAACCTAGTTTTATGATATTGATTTGCCCATGGGTAGTTATAATTAGTAACATAAGGTAGGATACTGATTTTCCCATAGGCAGTTATAATTAGTGGTACCAGTCAAACATAAATGAAAGATAACTTTCTATAACCACTATCATACTACTTTCATATAATATAATTTAAACATGTAATTCTAAAACTACTAAAATTGAATTGGAATCCCCTCATGAAGGGTGCAGGAAGAACCAAAGGAACCAAGACCAAAAGGGTTGGGTAGGAAAGCTAAAAATAGGATTTAGTAAATAATAAATGTATGGTAAAATGGTATAGGGTATGACATGGTTCAAGTATGGAAGGAGGAAAATTGGCTATAATTGTAAGAGGATTTCCCATAAGTGATAAGGTAAGGTAATTATCATGGTCTAAAATAATGGAAATGGAATGGCAAATGAAAAGGCAAGGTAAATGCTTATGACAAGGTAAATGATTATGGATAGGTAAATGAAAAATGGAAATGGCATGGTTTTATTGGAAAGTTAAATGGAAAATGGAAAAGACATAGCTTTTGGAAAATTAAAATTGTATGGTTTTTGGCCAATGGTAATGATAAATATTTCTATTGATCCTATTAATGTGGATATGCACATCCTAATCAACATATGATACAACTAAAATAATCAATCATATAAATTTTTATCCCATACTTCTTTTGAATATCTGATCTATCAAGAACCTATTGTATATTTGGATTCCAATAATGTTTTTGTGGTCTTCATTAGTCTTTGATTTTTTTTTCCTTCAAATGTCGAGACAAGGTGTCTTTATAGCCTCTATAAAGGAAAGTGTGATAAGGGATGGTAAATAAGTCCAAATAATGGCTAATAGGTTTTTGGAAATGTAAAGGTAGATGATAATGTAATGTATAATATTTAGGAAAATATTTAGATCTATATTTTTAAGTACACATAATGTTGTTGATTTCAGATTTGACATAAGTTTAGTTATGGCAAAGCTGAAGACTTATGAATATGCTCTTGATAAGAGCACCATTATTTTCTATTTTTTGGGATTGAGAGTAGATACCATTTGATTATGATATATATTGGAAGCTATGTTTATTTTATCTTTGATAATGTCTTCATCAAGAAGTGAATAATTACTATGCTCAGTTATTGGTTCCTCAAAGAGGTTTTCACCAATAAAGTTATCTTGATGATCCCAAGCACCTTTGAGAAGGTTTCACTAAGGAACATTGAATTTTGAATTTGACTATCTTTTATCACATAAAAAAAGTTTCATTAAAAGATAATGAGTTTGGAATTTTATTATCCCCTAGCACCTCCAAAAACGTTTCACTAGGAGATTGTTGTTATTCTACATGAATGTGGTCTTGGCCCCTTGATTTTATGCAACTGATATGTCACCATGGATTAAATTTAATAAGGTGTGATTATGATGATCTTATTGAGACTTATAGAAGATGTAAGGTCAATATATTTTCTATGTTGGTTGGTTTTAATGGCATGTGTAATGGTAATGGAATGGGGGGAGGAAACACAATCATCATATAAAATACTAGTAGAACTTGTGTCAAATCTAAAGTGATCATCCTAAAAAAACATAAAAGGATCATGAATATATTTAAATTGATATGAAAGGAATACATAACCAATGTTGTAACAACCATGAATGTATTTATATTCTAAATTTGAGTTTGACTCAAAGGAGTTTTAATCCAATGTTGAGACTAATGTTAATTCTACTATTGATGTTAAATCTAATGTCAATTCAAGAATGGAACCTGACCTAAATTATAGTTATTAATATGTTGGTGGATATTTATATAATGGTGTCTCATTAAATGTTTTTTTATTGGACAAGTAACAGCCTTAGATGTCATAATAGGTTTAACAGAGATTAGATTTTCAAAGGGAGGCTCTTTAAAAATAGGACAATGGTCAAGGTAATGATTTACTCAAAGGTAGTTATAATCATTAAGAAGTAACTCAATAAATACTATATTTTTAGAGTGATACTCCTCAATAATTGGTAAAGGATCAAAATGTGATTCATCATAGGTTGACTCATCATAAATAGGTGTTTCAACAAAAAAATCATGGATTGGTTGGTTCTCTTAGCCTTAGTTTATAATCAGTTATAAAATACTAGTTATAAACACATTTTGGTATTTGAATGATTAGATCGATTATAAAGGTATTGATTATATTTATTTTGGCTCAATGATTGGCATGGGTTTCCTAATGTGGGGGATAAATGGAAATGGATGAAAAATGGTCAGTGATTAGATAATGGTAGGCTTAATAAAGGCTAGTTTATGGCCTAGGATAGTAACTATGACCTATCAAGTTGTTATTTCATAACCTTATTAGGATAATGGGCCACCATACATGGAAGGGCCTAAAATGGTAATGGTAGGGAATTGTGAAGCTTGGATTCTATTGTGAACTAAATTATGAGGTCTTCGTATAGAAATAGTAGGGTATCGTAAAGCTTGGTTACTTGCAAAAATCAAAGGATGAGGTCTTAGAATAGAAATGGTAGGGCATTATGAATCTTGGTTGCTTCTAGAAGCCAAAGGATGAGGTCCTAAAATAGAAATGGTAGGAAATTTTAAATCTTGGTTTTCTTCACAAGCAAAAGGACAAGGTCCTATAATATAAATGGTAGGGCATTGTGAAGGTTGGTTATTATCACAAACCAAAGGATGAGGTTATGATATAGAAATTGTAGGGCATTATGAAGCATAGTTTCTATCATAATCTAAAGGATATAATCCTTATATAGTAATACTTGAATGTTTTGGAGTTTAGTTTCTCACAAAATTTGAAGGATGGTTAATGGTATAGGTGGGGGATCAGATGACATGATCATTAAAATGGAAAACATCATAAATTAACCAACCTAAAGAATGTGTCACCGAATACTTCTCTTAAGGACCTTGGATTTGTTACATAAATTTAGGATTGTAAGGAGGATAAGTATCCATATCAAAAACCACTTATTCATCATAGGGGTCTACAAAAAAGTCAATTTGTGTGACCATTCTATCATAACTTAGATTGTACATGGCTCCACTATAAGTATAACAAGACATATCTAAGTCAATGATGAACACTTCAAAATAAATCCTAGAGTTCTACAAACTCTAAAAAATAATTTCCAAAGGACTCATGGTCCAAACTTAGTCTAACTTGGTCTAGGGGAGTTATTTTTTCAAAATTATTTATGCTAAAACTTGGTGAAAATACTCTAACATCAGAATGTATAACATTAAATGTCTCAAACAAAAGGTCAAGTGGATGAATAAAAATTGGCATGCCACACTCTAGGTTCAAAGTGTTTCAAACAAGTCTAATATAATAAAAAAAATTGATAGGTATTTTTGTCAAATGAGGCAAAAACTCTAGCCTCAAAATAGGCAAGTGCTAGGTCTTTTAAAAAAGGCAAAAAACTAAACTTTAAACAAAACAAAGGTATGAGATTTTAATCTAATAAATTTGAAACACTTTGACATAATATATGCATTTATATTTAAACATGAACTTGGTATATTATAATAAGACATGAAAAAAATTCACTTGGAGATAGGCTATTTCTCCCAAATCTAGACATAAACAATAGATTTCAAATTGGGTAAAGAATTAACCTAGGTTACACAAACCAAAAGAGAAGGATTGATATCTAGGAAAAAATTACATAAGGCATATGAAGAAATAAATCAATTTTTTGATTTGAACTTGGAAAGGTATATTAAAAACTAAACTAAGGATAATGTTGATGTTGTGGATTACACCCTTTAAAAGAAGGCTCAGCTTCTTTCTTCCACACGGCACAATGGAGACATTCCCCTTCCTATGGGCTTGGAAAATAGAGGAAATAATCTCTAGATTAAGGACTAGCTCCCCTTGATGCACTTTTGAGGTCCTTAACTTCTACTTCTAATAATGAGGGGGCGTGAAAAGAGAAAAGGATGTTACAAAAGTAGAACTGAACTAAAAGGGTGATGCACCAAATGATTCGATCTACTCATCTTTTATCAACACTTTACATCAAAAGAAGTGAATAGACACTTCATTTGAATAGAATACCATAATGAATGAGTGTTTTAATAAGGGGGATTAATGGAGATACAATGAAGAAGAAACTACCATAGGTGCTCTAGAAGCACACTATCAGATGGTTTCTCCTCTGCCTCTATGCTCCAACCTGGGTGCTTCATGTTAACATGCAAATAATGGTCTTGGATATAGTAGATATGGTAGCATCGACCTATGAAAGCATTAAGATAAAATGACTAAACATAATGATGATACATAGGCATATTTAGAAGTATAACAAATTATATGGAGGTAAAACGTTCTTATTTTGATTATAAGGTAAAATTATCAGGGATTTGCCATACACAAGTGAGATATCTTGTCTAGCTGAGAGGTTATAATATATAGAATTTAAAGAAAGACCCTTAGTATTTTCAAGGAATTGGTGGCCCATACTGCATTAAACACCTTGGTAAGAGGAATCCACTCATGGTGATATCATCTTTCCATTAATATACTTGGAAGAACCATATTGTATATGTCACAGACATTGAATTTGCTTTTAAAAATATGTTTAATGTTCCTAATAAATCATGGGTCACTTTATTCTTTAAATGACAAGGCCACCTCCCTTGAAATCTTATGTAACTCTCTACTTATTAATGCTAAATAAAGAAAAATAGGCCACCCTATTGAATGCTCATGCTCCCTTTGATGGCTATTTGGTGAAAACTATTCCATCTACAAGTAATTACTTCTCCTATCGACACCTTTTTGCCACCTTGACTAATTTGGTTCATTTCCATGCTTGGATGGATGTGTCTTCTAGAATGTCCAAGTGTTATCTTATGTGTGCATAGCCACATTCTAGATTTACTATTCCACTCTCTCTTTCCTTGCTACTTATTATCTTTTCCTGGTAATTTGAGCTCTCAAGATATTATTTTCCTCCTCTTAGCTCCTTTCTTTGTGGGTCACTCAGCCTTCCAATTCCTTTAGGAAAAATATCTAAAGGAATTCATTCAGACATTTTGTCTAAAGGAAATGTCTTTTAGCTTTTCTCTGATGATTAACCATCTTCTTGAATTTGATGCTCATGGGCCCATCATCATTTGAAAATCAACATCTCTTTTAATACCTTGAATTTGATGTTCATGGGCCTATCACCAGATGTTTGAACCTTCAACAGCGAGTTCACCATGTTGAAGTTGATGTTCTCGGGCTTGTCATTATCCTTTAACAATTTCCTTGACTTTTGTAAATGAACTTTTGTAAAGGTAAAGTGATCCTTTGAAAAAAGGAAAAGGTCATTTTTGATGGCCAATAGTCCTTTACAAAGGCACTTACCATTCAAGTTTCTTTGTCTTCCAAATTTCTTCAAACAAAATGTCTGAAGGAATTCCTTCAGACATTTTTTTTCAAGGAATTCTTGCCTTTATTTTCTTAGCTTTCCTTTGGTAATTTTCTTTAGGCATAATGTTTAAAAGAATTCCTTCAGACATTTTGTCTGAAGAAATTCACCCCTTGGTTTCTTCATGGATTTTTTTTGAATAAATGTCTAAAGAAATTCATTGTTTGACTTGTCGCTTTCTTCAAAGGAAACTTCCCTTTCAGGCTTTCTGCCTTGATCTCTTACAAATGCACCTTTTGCCCTCCACAAGGGCACTTGACCTTTGGAGTTTTATAAAATACTTGTACTTCTTCAAAACTGTCCCATCCTTTTATCGATAAAAGGCTTGTCCAAGGTAATTTTATTGAAACAAAATGAGCCCCCATATCAACTCAAAATAACTATAAGACTCAAATCACTTGGTTCTTTATAGAAATAGGCCTGTCATAAAGGAAAAACCCAAACTTTTAGTAAGGTGAATTCATTAGAGACTGGCTAACATGTCTAGCAAGGAAATAAAGAGGGAATCCTAGCTTTTGGCCTATAGGACCAAAATTGGTCAACATATTTGGTAATTCACGGGGGAAGCATGCCTTTTATGCTTAAGAAAACTAGTGGCCTATAGGTCCATTGGTCATAGAGTCAGGATACATCTTGAAAGGTTAGAAATAACCTTGAGAAACTTAAGAATCAACATGAATGTTTTACCCCCAAAAGGTAAAGAAAACACACACAAGGCTAGAAAACTATAAACATGCACAAAATCATTTAGGGAAAATGAGGGAAAAAATAGAGAAAATATGTACATAATAAGAAAAGGCTTAGTGACAATGTTTAAGATATATTCCATTAATTGGGATATTTATTTTTCCACCATCCAACTTGGAGAGTTGAAATGCATTATATTTCTTGCATTGAGTGATGACATATAGACCACTCTATAAGGCACCAAAATTCATGTGCTTTCCATGTTTAGCTCGGTCTTCATCCCACTTCAAGATAAAGTCACCTTTTGAGAAGTCTTTTAATGAGGATTTCTTGTTAAAATGCTTCTTTGTTTGCTACTGATGGCTAGTCATAGAAACCATGGCTTGGTCTCTTGCCTCTTGAAGCTCCATTAATTCATAAAATTTAACTTCCATGATGTTTCTTTCCTCTAATTGCATCTGGTGAGCAAGATCCAAGGTTGGTAATTCAAGTGAAATAGGAAGTCTAGCTTCCCTTCCATACACAAGTGTGTATGGTGAATTACCAACTTCTCTTTTTTGAGTGACCATGTCTACCCACAAGGCTATTTTTAGCTTGGCATGCCAAGTCCTTTTATTCTCTTCCTTTGTCTTTCTAATGATCCTGATCAGATTTATATTGGTGGACCTAGCTAGCCCATTTCCTTGTGGGTAATAATTGGAATAAGTAATAAGATAGATGTCGTATATTAACACCTACTCACTTTTGTTGGTTCCCAAGAAAGCTAATGCGTTATCTAAAATGATGGTAGCTGGGACTCTAAATCTTATCACTAGGCCTTCATAGAAGTCTAGGACTATATTCTCATTGGCTTCCTTCAAAGCAACACCTTCTACCCATCTCATGAAATAATATATAGTAGTCAAGACCCACTTATGGCTAGAACTTGAAGTAGGGTTGATCATCCCTATGAAGTCTAGACCCCATTTCATGAATGACTATTCCACTTGAATAGGTTGTATAGGAATTACAACTAGCCATTACTTTCTATCAAAGAGAGCACATTTTTGTCACTTGCATACCGAGGCATGATTGTCTCTGACCAAAGTGGGCCAAAAGTAACCAGCCCTCATAATCCTTGTAGCTATGGGCTTAGGAGCAAAGTGACCACCAGCTGGTCCATCATGAAATTCGGATAGTACCCTATTGACCTAATTTGAGTTAATGCATCTCAAGAGTACCCCTAAAAAATATGTTATAAATATCACTCGATCAACTAGGACATAAGGAAGAAAATTGAGTCTAAAATACCTCCTCTTAGTCTTATTAAGGCCCTATGGGAACTCACCAGTTAAGAGGAAATGAATCATGTCTTGTGCCTAATTCTTTATGACTACAAGTTATTCTACAGTAGCTTCATCATGGAGTAGAAAAATACCCTCTTATTATTTAAGGTCTATAGCGAGGTGTTCACATAGACCTCTTCCCCTTACCATCTTGGTGGTTTTAATCTTCACATTATATTCCATTACCTTGGTGATCAACCCTACCCTCTTTTCATTTAAGTCATAGCTCAACAAGAAATCCTTGACACTAGGATGTGGTACCATGATATAAATCTTGTTGTTTGACAACATATGTGTAAATTTATTTAGGATTCATATAACTACAAGTGGTTACTTTTCAACATATGTGTAAATTTAAAACCTTCAAAACCTTGGCTAAATAATGTGAGAGGTTGTTTAAGGTTTTCATCATTTTCTTGAGTGAGCATAATAGAGATTACCTCTTCATTTCCAAAGGTGTAATGGTTGAAATCCTTGGAGAAATTAGGACTGATCAAGGTGGGAGCCTAGGCAATAGCTTGCTTAGTCCCTTCAAAACTATCTTTCCTTCATGCTATCCATGTAAACATCTCATCCTAATAAAATTTATTTTACCAAAGAATATTTGTAGACCCTTCTTGTGTTTAGGTAAAGATATAGCTAAGATGGCATGTATTCTTTCTAGATCAATGGTTAAGCCCTTTTTTTAAACAACATGACCTACGAGTTTACCTTCATAGATAACAAACACACATTTCTTTGGGTTAAGAGAGATGCCAAACTCTCTACACCTCTCAAAGATTTGCCTTAGGTGTTTAGATGTTGTCCTATATTCTTGGAGAAGACTATCATGTCATCAAGATAGACCAATACAATACTATTTATTAGACCCTATAAATCCATATCCATGGCTCACTAGAAGGTAGCTTCAGCATTTGATAGTCTAAATAGAATCTTCCTATAAGATAAATTTCCCCACTTGGTGGTGAAGGTTGTCTTATACTAATCATAGTCTTGCACCAAAATTTGATTGTACCAAAAATAGCCATCTAAGATGGAGAAATGTTCATTGCCTATCACCATTTGGAGGATCTTCTCCATACTTGGGAGGGGATAGTGATCTCTTAATGAGACTCTATTGAGGTCTCTAAAGTCAGCACATAGTCTGATCTCCCCATTCTACTTCCTAATAGGGACTAGATCGGCCATCCAAGAAGAGTGTTTGATAGGAAAAATGATCTTGGACTCAATTAGCTTGATGAGTTCCTTTTGCATGAGAGGCTCAATCTTTGGATTGATGGGCCTTTATTTTTTTGATGGGTTTGGTACCTTCTTCCAGTTAAATGGTGAATTAGACCCAAACTTGGGTCAAAACCCTTCAGGTCATTATACTCCCAAGCAAGGATATCAACAAACTCTTGGCATAACAAAATGAAGTAATGCCTTTCATCATTTATACATACCTTCACAAGTGCAAGCATCCTATCCTTGAATATTTTGACTCTTTCATAATTTTACTTCTTGGTTGTGATGCTTGATTTGTCATTTTTGAGTTAGTCATCCTCATTAAATATGCTTTTGAGAGTGACTAAACCTTTAGGAAGTTTGTTGTTCTTCAGCTGAATAATCTGGCCATTGTGATGTTGTTGTAGGTTAGATTTATTCCTAGAAGAAAACTCAGCCTCCTCTTGTAATAAGAGTGCTATATGTTGGTCACTATCAAACACCTACCAATTTGTGACATTATCAGGTATGGAGGGTCTTATTATCACTTTTAAATAGTATTGATTGCTATCCAAACTTATTCCCTTGGGAATGTCAAACTGAACACCAACTCTTTCTACTCTGTTTTCTTTCTTATTTTTATCTCTTGGAATGGAAATAGTGTTGAAAGTAAAGAAAAATTCTATTAGGTCCCACACCCTATGATTGTAAGACTTAATCAAGGAATTTTTGTTCAAGTTTCAACCTTTCACCTGGCTTACAATTAACTTGCTATCTCCAAAAACCTCCAATTCTTTTATTCCTCTTTTTCTTGCCCACTCTAAACCATGAATGAGAGACTCATATTCTACAACATAGTAAGTGTAGGAGAATTAGAACTTGAAATTTGAAAAATATGTTTCCTTTGAGGGTGAAACTAGCATTACTACACCACCAGCTCCCAACTTGCTTCTTGATCCATCAAAGAAAAGTTGCCACAAACCATAGCTCTCTTGGTTTGCCTTCATCAAATTTGGCATGAAATTACCTTTTTCATACATATAATAAACTCCAAGACCTACCTCCTCAATGAAATTGTATGGATCATGTTCAAAATTGTCATTTCCCCATTCATGTAAGAGTAGATTAGTAACTCATTCAAGGGAAGAGGGTGGGAATTGGTCTATTTGGAATTCTTCTTCATCAATGATGACATAGCTAACATTTATCACCTTTAGTGAGTATGGCTCTAGATGATCTCTATGGATGGGCTCTGACTCAATCTTCACTTTATTTCCATATTTGGTCCTAAAAACCATATAAGACCAATTTTTTGCTAAGTACCAACCTATCTTGGACGTGAAATCCCTAGATAAATAAAGAGCAAAGCAAGGGGGAACATCCACCACTACCATGTCATGGGGAATGTAGAAGGTTGGATAGGCATGAAGAATTATATTTAAGCCTCTTACCACTCCTAATGTTTTGGTTGGTGATCCATCCAACTGTAGAACTCCCTTGGTCATTTCTTCATAATTGAGTCCTAGCTTGTTAGCTATTCATTTAGGCATTACTAAGGTGCTTGTTCCACTATCAATAATGAAATTATGAACCAATAAATCTCTAATGACCAAGGGTATATATAAAAGAGTAACCTTTTCATCTTTCTTTGCTTGACCTCCCATGGAAAGAGCCCCATTCATAATCAACACATTATTAGCCTTTGTTGGGATGGCTTGTTCACTCAACCCATCCAATTCCTTTTGGAGTATATCCTATTTTTGTAGCATTTATAGGCATCACATAATGAGATATTCATGTCTATATTATTCATTTGGTTCACCAAATTTATTTGAGGGTTTCCCCCTTTTGAATTTTCCTTGAAGGCATTTACGGCTTGAGGTGCAACCTGAGGAGTTGAGGATATAATTGGCTGCCTATAATTGGGAAACTTCTAGTTCACTTGTGATGAAAAATATGTTGTATATGCTTGAGTAGCTAATTGATCTTCCTCCATATCTCTCTTTTAAAAACATATTATTGTCTACAACACAATCATCCTGGTTATTCTTACTCCCCACATAATTAACTACATAGAATTATCCTTCTAGGTGGTTCATAAGAGTGGAATCAGATTAAGCTTGCCTGTTGTGCATCTTAGGTTGTGATGACACCTCAAAACTTGGGAATTGGGATGTTTAAATTCCTTATGTGTTCATACATTGATTTGGAAACTCATTATTATAATCAACCTATTCTTGACCATACCCCATAGGTGGGCAATTTGGCTATTCTTATACCAAATTATTTTGAGTGGGAATAAGAGCTTTGGATGATGAAGGGGCACTTGGATTATAACCTTGATAAATTATGACCTAGGTAATCTAACCCTATCCTTGGTTATAATTTTATAAAGGAGGTCTATTCGTTTGTCTGAATTACTGGTATCCTTGATTTGGCCAATAACTTTGAGCTTGTTTCCTTTTGAGAGCCACTAATTTATTGGTGACACTTTCTAACAAACTCTTAACTTCATGAAAGTTATTTGGTGAGGTAGTAGTCAGATTTTTTACACTAGGTAGAGGAGCTAAAGTGGGTGCTATAGTTTGAACTAAGGGTTGTAATTTAGGAAAGAGTGCCATATGAGGTTTAGGAGCTATCTTTCCTACTTGCACCAAATTTTTTTTGGTGGATATGGCTATTTCATAGGTAGTGGGTAACACTTGTCCTCTCATGGACTGCATCATGACAATAATTTCATTATTCAAAGCCTTTAATTAGTAAATCAAGGCATAGCTTGGGGTCAGCCTCACTAAAATGGGGATTCTATCCCAAGTATTTTAGAACCTAGTATTAAAATCTTGCATAAATTCATATGAAGCTCTTTTCATAGTGGTCAATTGCTTAGCTAGAGAGAGATGGTCACTCTTCTCTCCAAATATATTTGTCAAGAGGGTACCTAAATCATTCCATGAACCAACTAAATTCATAGACAAGGTCCCATACCATTCCAAAACTTTACCTTTAAAAGACAATGCTAGTAACCTAATGGCTATGTTCTCTTTGATGACATTATGAATGTTGCAGAGGTTGGCTATATTTTTGATATGCTCAATAGTAGTAATTGGACCCTCTCAATTAAAAGGAGGAACACTCTTAAGGTTTATTCTTAGGATTGGGTCATACTACATAAGGTTTAAAGGTATCTTACCATTGAAGGCTATAAAAGGTAAATTCATGGTGATGATAGGGTTCAACCTGGGTCTCCTTGTGTAGGTATATTTTATGGTAGGTCTGGGAAATTGATTTTCTATGTAAGGATGAGTCTTTGTAAACCTTAGCCACTTTGTTGAGTTTAAAGGTATCTCAATGAATTTGAAAGAAATGCCCTTGGAAGAAGATCTTGTGGTGACCTTAGGCATGGGATGCTAGGCTAATCTCTAACCAGAGACTAAGTTCTTAAAAATGGAGTCACCAGATGCTAGGTTAGTTTGCTCACTCTTGTAGTAACAGGACCAACACCAATCCTGATACTTCCCATAGCATTAAAAATGGTCCCACTAGGCATGATAAAAACTATTGATGCTATGGATTTCACCATTTAAAAGAAGGCTTAAGTTCTTTCTTCCACATGGCATAATGGAGACATTCCCCTTGCTATGGGATTGGAAAATTTGAGGAATGAATCTCTAGATTAAGGGCTAGCTCCCGTTGATGCACTTTTGAGGTCCTTAACTGCTACTACTAATAATGGGGGGGTTGAAAAGAAAAAATGATGTTACAAAAGTAGAACCCAACTAAAATGGTGATGCACCAAATGATTTGATCTACTTATCTTTTATCAACACTTTACATCAAAAGTAGTGAATAAACATTGCATTTGAATAAAATACTAGAATGCATGAGTGTTTTAACAAGGGGGATTAATGGAGATACAATGAATAAGAACCTACCATATGTACTCTAGAAGCATACAGTTAGATGGTTGCTCCTCTACCTCTATGCTCCAACATGGGCACTTCTTATTAACCTGCAGAAGATGGTCTTAGATATAATAGATATGTTGGCATTGACCTATGAAAGCATTAAGATAAAATGACTAAACATAATGATGATACATAGACATATTCAAAAGTATAACAAATTATATGGAGGTAAAACACACTTCTTTTGATTAAAAGGTAAAATTATCAGGGCTTCACCATACACAAGTGAGAGATATCTTTTCCAAATAAGAGGTTATAATATATAGAATTTAGAGAAAGACACTTAGTCTTTTCAAGGAAATAGTGGCCCATACTACATTAAACACCTTGGTAAAAGGAATCCACTCATATTGCTATCATATTTTCATAAATACACCTAGAAGAACCACACTGTATATGTCATAGACATTGACTTTGATGCTCAAACTGCATTTAATGTTCCTGCTAAAGCATGGGTCACTTTATTCTTTGAAAAAAAAAAACACCTCCCTTGAAAAATCATGCAACTCTCTAATTATTATTTATAAATGAATAAAAAAGAGCCACTCTATTGAATTTTCACACTCCCTTTGATGGATATTTGGTGGAGACTATTCCATTTGCAAGTAATTAATTCTATCAATGCTTCTTTTTCCACCTAGAATGATCTAGTTCATGTCTGTACTTGGTTGGATGTGTCTTCTAGAACATTCCAAGCATTGTCTTATGTGTGTGTATCTATATTATTAATTTACTATTATGCTCTCTCTTTCCTTACTACTTCTTGTCTTTTCCTGGCAATTCAAGCTCTTGGGCTATTCTTTGCCTCCTCTTGGCTCCTTTCTTGGTGGGTCGCTCAACCTTCGAATTCCTTTAGTAAAATGTCTAAAGGAATTCCTTTGGAAATTTTGTCCAAATGAAATGTCCTTTAGCTTTTCTCTAATGATTAACCTATCTTCTTGAATTTGGTGCTCCTGGGCCCATCATCATTTAAAAATTAATGTCTCTTTTACTACCTTGAATTTAACATTTGTGGGCTCGTCACTAGACATTTGAAACTTCAACAGCTATTTCACCATGTTTAAGTTGATGTTCTCAGGCTCATCATTATCCTTTATCAATTTCCTTAGCTTTTGCAAATGAACTTTTTTGAAGTGAAAGTGATCCTTTAGAAAAAGGAAAAGGTCCTTTTTGATGGCCAAGAGTCCTCCAAAAAGTCACTTACCCTTTAGGCTTATTTGTATTCCAAATTTATTCAAATAAAATGTCTAAAGGAATTACTTCAAACATTTTGTCTGAAGAAATTCATGCCTTCAATGTCTCAGCTTTCCTTTGGTAATTTTCTTTAGACAAAATGTTTAAAGGAATTCCTTTAGACATTTTGTCTAAACAAATTCACCCCTTGGTTTCTTCATGGATTTTAACTAGATAAAATGTCTAAATAAATTCATTATTTGACTTGTCACTTTATCTAGAGGAAACTTCCCTTTCATGCTTCGACCTTGATATCTTGAAAATGCACCTTCTGCCCTTCGTAAGACCACTTGACCTTTGGAGTTTTGTAAAGTACTTGTACTTATTTGAAAATGGCCCATCCTTTTGATGATAAAAGGCTTGTTCAATGTAATTTTATTGAAATAAAATGAGCCCCTAGATCAACTCAAAATACTACGAGACTCAAATCACTTGGTTCTTTATATAAATGGGCCTGTCACAAAGGGAAAACCCAAAATTGTAATAAGGTGAATTGATCAGAGACTAGCTAACAGGTCTAGCAAGGAAAGAAAGAGGGAAGCCCAATTTTTTGACTATAAAACTAAAATTAGTCAATAGATAACTAGGCTTATTTTAAACAAACAAAAATCTAAACAAAGATGAATGACATAATGACACCGGGTAGAGATCCAAAAGGCATATATGGTTTGGTTTCAAAATTAGAACTTTGGTCACAAGAAAAACAAGTCTATAAAATGATTCAAGTAGCATAATGATGTTATCATGATCTAAAGGTATGATTAATTTTTTTATTGAAGACTTTAAAGGCACAAAAACTCAAAATGATTTGGGTAGCATAATGTTACCCTTTCCTATCAAGTGAGACATACATAAGGGTTTGTCAAAAAACTAAGGAAAAAGCATATTGCCAAATATATGGCATAAATCATACTAAAATAATAGATTGATGTATAAGATAATACTCATTTTGATGTGGTATAAAAAATCAATAGTTTAGACTCAAAAACCAAGTAATAAAAGGATAAAATGACACCGACACCTAAGTATAACGTCCTATATCCTAAAATTAACAAGTTTGCATAGTACTATTGAATTTTGTTAATATACTTTCTCTTGGGAGGATTTTAAGTGTTAATCTAAAAAATAAAAGTACATGAAAAGTAGGGTTTTTAGAATCACTCTTCTCCCAAGATTTTGTACTATGACATGAAACTTTAGGCTACTCACCCTACATCAATAGTATGTTTGTGGCAAGTGAGTTTGTTCTAATCTATCAATTTTTCCAAACATTTTTAGATGGTCCAAATTATGGATAACATATGAGATGCTCATGTCATATAAATCTGTGTCAACTATATTTTTATGAAAAGGCCTAGACCTTTTCATAACCACTACATCCTTTGCTTTCTTAGTGTAGTGTGATTTTAGAGTTACCCCTATGTTCCGAGGTAGTCTCTTACTAATGGAGCTTGTTTAACTACTCAAAAAAGCATCCCAATATGTTGACCTCAATTTCTATACCCAACAATGGAGTGAGGTTAAAAAAATCTATGAAATAAATTCCTAGATCAATTCTTCCCTATAAAACCCATGAGGAGGTGATGAAATCCCAATCACAAGCCAAAATACATGAAAATAAAAGTCAAGTAAATAGACATTAGGGTCACATTTAGATCACCCAAAACATGTAGATTATGGGAAGGCCTTAGTGATGTTATTTTCATTATTTATATTAAATCAACCAATATAATTAATGATCACTTTTGGTCACCTAAGATCCCTAAAAGGGATGGGGGAAGAACATACACACATCAATCATTTTTCTAAAATAAATAAATTCAATAAATAAGCAATGAAAATGAAAATCTTAAGAGCATTTATCTAGTGTAAGAATTAATTTTCATCATCAAAATGAGATGTGTTATGAAGTTTAACCTCCTTGGCATGTTTTGATAAAATTTCAAAACTTTGAAGATATCTAAGGCATGAAAATGAACTAGGTTCATTTTAAACACCAAAGACAAAGTGAAAAAGAATTAACAACATTCAAACTTAGAATTTTCACCTTAGGACCTATAATTTTTAGAGGGTTTTAGCCTACTTAGAATCCCAAAAGTGAATGAGAAAACAATATTTTGGATTTTTCTCTTGGTTTTCTCTATTTTTCTATCTTAGAAATCTGCATTGATCCATGTAGTGATCGATGTTCATCTACTTGGATCAATGTCGGTTGATCCAAAGGGATAGATGTCGATCCACAAAAATCAACATCATTTTCATGAAAAAGATATATAAATAACAATATGGTTTAACAATAATATTTTTAGCCAAATTAACTTTAAAACCAACAAATAACACTAAAAACTATGAGCTGAATATTGATAACACTAAAATATTGTTAGCTCTAAAATTTTGAAAATTGTTATAAGCATTCATTAGAAAAACTATGAGCTAAATATTGATATTTTTTCTTGTAAGGGATGCTTGAAGTCACATTGAGTGTGCCATTTATGATCATATTAATCCAAGAAGGATGGTTATTATAGTGTTAATTCAAGCAACAAAAACTCAAATAAACACACTAACACTTACCGTACTAGCTTAGATACTAAGGAGAGTTTAGTAACAAAATCTAGATGAAAGCAGTAATAAAACATAAAAGAAACAAATTATTTAATTTCCTTAAGAGATATAAATGCTTTGTTGTGTAGCTTTCTCGTGTTGTGCATCAAGAAGTCTTTATAAAATGAAGCTTGTTGTCTCCTTCTCTCCTTGACACCATTGGCTTTGATGTGACTTGGGATTGATTTGGATTAAAACTTTGGATTTATAACACTATTGCAAAGCTTGTCTCACTCTAAATTAGCATTATAACTTTGGATTATAAGAGCTTAAAAATGAAGAGGCATGGCATTGTATTTATAGCCTAAGGATTTAACTCTCACCTATGGTGAGTTAGGGTTGATTTAAGGCCTAGAATGGGTTCAAACTAGACTTGAGTGAGTCAAATCTAACCCTAGTTAAGTTAATAGTTGTCAAGTAATTATGATTTTTAATTATTAGGCATGGCTTTCCAAATTATATATTTTAGGATATTTTCAAAGATCTTGAAAAGTCATAAATTAAATGATGAAAGGCTAGGATATTTTGAATTTTTGAATTTACCATTTTAGATATTCATTAATTTCAAATGGATAATTCAACTAGCCATTTAATCTTATTTAACTCATTAATTTATTTAGATTATCCTTTTAGATCTTTAAAAATTTGATTTAAGTGTACAAGTTCCCCACTTAATAGGTCCATAATCCAAATTTATATTTTTTATGTCATAAAATGATTAGGGATGAATCCATGATAGTTTATTGTTGTATATGATAGGATACCCCAAATAGGGATGTCTAAACATGATTCTAAGCTTTGATGAATGATGTGTAAGAAAATTTGGGACATTTAGTGATTCTTATTATCACTAGGATTTTCACCTCTTTAGGAAATGTATTATCTTTCCTTATCCAAGTGGCACAATGGAAACATCTCACTTCTTTTGGGTAATCAATTTGGTGAGATAAATCTTTATAAGGGCTAGCTCCCTTGATGCACTCTTTGAAACACTTTCTCACTCATCAAATTTGCATAAAAAGGGTTAAGAAGAAAAACTAAAAAGCTAAAAGGTGATTCACCAATATTTGATTTCCTCTTATTGACTAAACTTATATTACTTATAGAAAATCATAGCTTCTTTCACACATAGCTCACAACTCAAGACATATTGTTACGTCAATGTTTCATATACTATGTTCAAGAGGTATATTTAGTGTTTAAGAGGGATAATGAATGCTCTTTTAGAGAATATATTCATAAACTACTTATAAAACTCTCATACACTAAGAAATAACACTAAAAAATATCTTTAACAATTACTCTTCTGCATACTTGGTGGACAACCAAAGACAACATGCTAGAAAAGATCATCTTTTGCTAGAAAAGATCAATAAGATTTGGAACCAAACTTATTATGAAATGTATAAGTAGAATAATTCACCTTTTTATTGATTCAAGAGACATTAAGGTACAAAATTGTCTAGGTTTTCACCATTAACCCATGGAGGCTACTTAAAAGAGCCCAAAAAGTTACTACTTATAACATTTTGGAGAGGGGCAAGACAAGGTATGTCCAAAGGTCACTTGGACACTTTTCAAGCTAATAAATTGAGTTACATGTGTATGATACAAGGATTTAAAATATACCTAAGGTCAAAAAGTACAAGTGTCCATCTAAGGCATGAAATTCTTGGAAAGTGGCATGAAATTCTTTGTGTTGGCTTAGAAAACTAAATTCATCATTAACCCATGCTAGAATGTCCCAAAAATGAATAGGGATAGATATAATTATTTGACAAAGAGGGAGGAGTTTAAAACATGATTCTCCATGCATTGGTTACATTCCAATTCATCTAGAAACTTTTGGAAGTGAGCCATCACCATCTGTAGTATAAGAAAATTCCTCTTTCACATACCTTGCACATTTGGCTTCCAAATTTTCTTTAGTTTCTCATGAAAATACATAAAATGGAGTGTATTACACTTATAAATACTCTCCATGTACTTAGAGGCATTAGGAACACCTTAAAAATACTTCCACTTGATTTTTTCACCATTTTCACTATCATGTTCATTATGTCAATTTTGACTGGCTAAGATGAGAGCTCTGATAGGCATCTTTATGATTTTTAATGGAGCATTAAATGTATATGGGGAGTTATCTTAAGTATTTATATTCCTCCCAAAGTTTATTTCAAATCTTGAAACTTCTTAGAACCTACACAATGCACAAATAATTAAATAAAATTAGTTTTATACCCTATCTATATAGATTCTTTACAACTCATTATAATGGTAGATAGCCTGACTAAGTATTCTAAATCCTCAAATCATCATTATAGGTAAACTATTACATTGTGTAGATTTCCAACTTCATCTCCTTCATTGGGTCACTTCCAAGGGTTTGTAAGCATTTTAGGCTAGTTTTACCCTTAAGATTTATTCATAAAGACATGATGTTAAAACTACAAACCAGTTACACTAGAGAACATATTAGGACCCCTTCTAACCTTTCTAAACTCGCTTGGATTCCATGCATATCCTCAAAGAAGATGTGAGTAATCAAAGTTGGTCTATCAAGATTGAATCTTCATTTTTATAGCCCTAATGTGTCTTAAAGTCCAAAATTGACATTGTCATGGATTACCTTGCATCTCAATAGCTCAAATATGTCTAAATTCATCCCATGAACTTGTTACAATTAGATAGAAAACTCACCAAGAGCTAGAAGTGAAGTTGAACCCCCAATTGGCTCTAGGTCACTTTAAGGCCTAATAGGTTTAGCATGCACCCTACTAGTTTTGACTATTTGGACTGATCTCGCATGGCTGGGATGGTGTCTCATGATTTTCATACATCATTAAATCTCATTAATTCTTCACATAACTTCCAAATCACTCTTCTCATTCACCAATTAGGCCTAATTGTAGCTTGTTTGGTTGAGTTGTATGCAAGAGTGTATTGACCATTTTGAGAGGTATGAGATTTATTTAGTGTTTCATATAATAAATTAGCATTCCATACACCTAAAAATATGTTACTTGAAGTTCCTAAATATTTATATCAAGTTTATTACCCATTTTGGCTTCATTTGCTTGTCTTGCCAAAACCCTAATTTTCTTGACTAACTAACCTCTAAAAAACAATAATGAGATATATGCTTCATATTCAAGGAAAAGTGAAGGTTTTATAAGTTTTATTATTTAATAATTAACATTTTTACCAAATTTATAAGTCATACTCACCCATTTAGGCACTTAACCAACTCAATTTATCTAAAAAAGGCCTAAAAAAAGCACTACTTTTTGCATTTTTCACTTCCACATAAGAATAACCTATCCAAGATAAATATAATGTTATTATGTTTTTTAAACATTTTATTCACATTAAATTCATTATAAATAATCTTTAAATTCACCAAAAACAAATATTTTCCCCTAGATTATTCATCCTTACCCATCGAGCAACATGAGTCTCTTAGTGGAACTGTACAAACTATCATCCTTAGGTTAGTATGAAGAGTAGATGGTAAACTTGAAAGGAGTATTTTAGTATGTTAAAATTTTTTATTAAACTATAATTAATCATTTTAAATTTATTTTCATACCTTAATTCTCTTCCTTAGCATACTTATCTCTTTACCTTCATTAAGACTAGGCACTAAGTTGTAGGTGCACATAAGACCTTAAGGAGTCTATGTAAGATTATTTTACATGGTAAAAAGATTATGGAGACCATAATGGTATCAATTAAGGTTAAAATAGGTTTTATTTAATCATTTAAACTCTCCCTATACCTTTTACAATAGGTTTTAGTTATGATGTGTAAAGTACCTCCTTGAAGTATTAAGGTAACATATAACATTTTTATACTTTTATTCACATTTTGTGATCTAAAACATCACCTAGACACCATGTTAGCTTACTATCTACCTATTCAGCTATAGGTGAGCATTTTCCTATGAAGGGACACTTGTACATGTTCATGAGGCTTGAAACACTATACATAAAAATCATATGAATTATATTTATGATAATTTATATACCACTAAATAAATAGTAACATTCTAACCATGAGATTATGCTCCATTTTCTCTTTCAGTTGTCAAAAGTCACTTAGAAGTGAAATCTTGTAGATATGAATGCAAGTTTTTAGTGTTTTAAAAGGCATCTTTGAGGCCCAAAAAAACAAATTTTCATAAATCCTCTTGACCTAGTATTTTGAATAGCTCTTCTCCATGATATATTATACATTTTTTACCTATATATATTATTCAAATCTCTTAATACCCTTATGATAAGATATTCACAAAATGGGCTAGACCTTTATTTTCACTTTTTTGGGAAACTCTCCCTAAACTTAGTCCTTGCTTCTTCCAAGATGGTTTACCTTTCCATTTTTCCCTTATACAATTCATATAGGTCTATAATGGTCAAATAACATGATATAATAAAAAATAAGGTTTTACCATGTCTTTAATTCCTCATACAATGACCTTTAAAGCTCTATAATGTCACCTATAGGTGAGCATTTGCATATATATAGGTAGTGGGTAAACTTGGGTAGTATACAAGGTACATATACTTATTATAAATTATATTCTTTCACCAAGTATCCCAATGCACTCTTATAAATATTAAGAGGTTGAAACAGATTTCAAAATTTTCCTCTCAACATGATGTCATCAAAGAGGCTCCTGTAGGTGTGTACGAGCTATATGCAAGTAGTGAACATGAAATGGGGAAATATGTGTGGATTAATGGCCTCATGAATAACTTAAACTCAATTTTAGTCCCTAAAATATATGATTTTCATTAATGATATCTTAAGACAAGCTCCAAAACATCTATTCTAAGCTGAAAACCTCTTGAAAATACATGTTATAGAGCAAACAGGGATAACTAGTGACTATTTGGTGTGGTTCATAATATTTCAAACAACCTTACATATTAAAACATCCAAATTAACACTCTTCAACTCATTATGACTTGAAAAAATAGATACACCTTCATTACAACTCCATGAACAAGTTTGGCAAGCCCCATAAACATGACTATAGATGAGAGTGAGTGAAGGATTGTTGCTCAAACATGGTGTGATGAAACAAAACATTAAAATAGGTGATCATATGGCCTTAAAACTTGTGGAATACCATATTAAATCTACATGAGACCTCTATATGAAACCAACATTATGCAAATAATGATAACTTTTATTGAGACCTCATATGGTGACACATTCCTACAACATTAGATGAATTTCTCATCAAAGCACCATGAAACATGAAACTAAGCATGAAGAGAATTTGAAAATATATCCAAAATCCTTTTCAATTAACTTTAGTAACTAAATTATATGAACTTATCCAAAATAGAGAAAAACCTATAAGGTACAAAAATTAATGAGTAGAAAAACATAGTCAACTTGTTAGAGATGGTTAATAAAGTAAAATTGACCAATATTCAAACTCTTAATATGGAAATGGAGAAATATAATTGTACCTTCACCTAACAAAGGCATTTAACCTGAAACTTGTCCAACTATCTATACCAAACATAAACTTGGTAACCACTTATGTTTGTCTAAAAAGACAAGGAAGGAGTAAAATGGTTTTTGCTCAAATTTGGCACTTCTAGAGAATTTAAAACATGGAATTGAGTTTGAGGAAGATGAAGAGGCACTCCATGACCTTATCCTATGTTTCACATTCTCTCATTGGCCGTACAAGTGTGAAACTCTCCCTTTTCATGTTGATTACTTGATCTTCAATTAGATAACCTATAAGTTTCAGATGAGATTAACATTATTGATATGGAATCTGACTTATTAGATATCTTAAAGGAAATTAAGACACTTGGGCACCACGAAAACCATGCCACTTACATTTATGACCCCTAAAATCCATTTAAATGACTCAAACTGACATCTAGACTTATTAGACCATGAATAAGGATAAAAAGGCACTAAATAACATTAAATAGACTATAACATACCCTATGACAAAGAATCAAACCCCTAAAACATCTAAAATCAAATTTTTATCTATAGGGGTCCCAATTTGACCTACAAGTTCAAAATTAGTCAACAAATTGGTGACTCATAGGGATAGTATGCCTACTATACTCAAGATCAGTATCCTTATCCTATCCATAGGCTAAGGGTGTCAATTAATTCTTGAAGAAAACTAAAAATGAATTGCCTAAAACACACAGAAAACAACCATAACACACCAAGCAAACATAAAACAAAATAAGACACCAACAAGACTCACACATGTGTATAAGCACTTAGGAAAATCAATAAAAATAGTATCTATACACAAGGAGAGAGGAGAACCTTAGTAAATTTTTTAAAGATAGATCCTATTGACTAGGATATGAAGCTCTTCTCCATCCAACCTTGAGTTTTAGACAGCATTATGTTGCTTGCATTAAGTGATGACATAAGGACCACTCCACAAAGCATCAAACTTTGTGTGTTTTTTAGGATTATCCTTATCTTCATCACACTTTAGAAAAATTTACCCCTCTTGGAAGCTTCTTGGCATGGATTTCTCATCAAATTATCTCTTTTTATGATCTTGATGAACTCTCATAGTTTTCATATCTTGATCCTTTATTTATTCAAGTTCCATCAACTCACATAATCTGACCTCCATGCTTTCATTTTCCATAAACTCTAGTTTATATGTGAGTTCCATAGCTGGTAAATCAAGTTAAATAGGTAACCTATCCTCTCTTCCATAAACAAGTGTATATGGTGAGTTTCTAATGGCTCTTTTGGGGGTGATTCTATCAGTTCAAAGAGTTATCTTCAACTTGGAATGCAAATTTCTTTGGTTTGCCTCCATTATCTTCTTAATAATCCTAATTATATTCTTATTAGTGGACTCATATATTCCATTCTAATGTGGATAATATTTGGAGGAATTACTAAGATAAATACCATGTTTCAAATCCCACTCACTTGTCTTCATTCCAAGGAAAGCTAAACCATTATCTAGAATTATTATTGAAGGAGCTCCAAATCTTATCACTATGCCTTCATATAATTCTAAAACTAACATTTCATTATCTTCCTTGAGAGATATATCCTCCTCCCATCTTGTAAAGTAATATATGGTAGCTAACACCCACTTATGACCAACACTAGAAGGTGGGTTAATTAGGCCTATGAAATCTAGTCCCCATTGCATAAACAGTTGGCCTACTTGTATTGGATGAAGATTAAGGGATGTAATATTTTTTTATATATCAAAGAGGGCACATTTCTTAAATTTCCTTACCCAATAATTAGTATCTTTAAACAAACTAGGCCAAAATGAACCAGCTCTCATAATCTTAGTAGTTGTGATCCTTAGAGAAAAGTAACTACCTTTTGGTCCATCATGAAACTTAAAGAACTCAACCTGATCTAATTCAACACATCTCAATAGTACACCTGATAAATATTTCCTAAAAAATACTCCATCAACAATTAAATAAGTGATATATTTTAATTTGAAGTACCTTCTTTTGGCCCTATCTAGGCCTTATAGACATTCATTAGTTTGAATAAAATGGATCATTTCTTGTGTCCAAATCCTCATTGATGAAGATGCAACTATCATAGCATAATATTGAAGGGATAAAACAACTTCCTTTTATTTCTTTACGTATGAATCAAGGTGCTCACATATTCATTTTACTTTCACTAGTTTGGTTATCCTGATTTCTACATCATACTCCATTACTTTTGTAATCCAACCATCCCTTTTTTCATTCAAATATCTACTCAAAATGAAGTCTTTGACACTAGTATGAGGTACCGATATATGAATATGTTTTTAAGACAACATGTACCTAAAATTATTTAAACTTTTAATAACTAAAATTAATTTTTTCTCTACATAAGTGTACCTCACTTGATATCCTTCTAATCCTTGACTAAAGAAGGCAATAGGTTGCTCCAAGTTTCCTTCATTTAATTGAGTGATCATGTTAGAGATTAATTATTCATTTATATAGGTATAAAATTTGAAATCCTTTGATAAATTAGGACTTGTAAGAGTTGGATCTTGAGTAATAGCTTGATTCATCTCTTCAAAACTTTCCCTCATTCTCCTTGTCTAGGTAAACACTTCATCTTTCCTTAACATAGAGGTTAGAGGCTTGAATAAGTTATAAAAATTAGGGATAAACATCCTTATGAAATTTATTTTTCCAAATAAACTTTTCAAACCTTTCTTATTTTTAGGTAAAGTCAATGCCAAGATTGCACTCACCATTTCAAAGTCTATGGATAGACCTTTTTTTGAAACAATGTGTCCCAAGAGTTTTCCTTCATGGAAAACAAAAAAAATTTATTTCAATTTAAATATATTCAAAACTCTCTACATATCTAAAAAATATTCCTACTATGAGTTAATTTATCCTTTGCATCCTTAGAAAAAACTATGATATCATCAAGATACACCAACACTATATCATTTATTAGACCTTGAAAATCCTATCCATTACACATTAAAAGGTTGAACCAGTATTAAACAAACCAAAAGGCACTTTCCTATAATAATATGTGCCCTATTTAGTAGTAAATTTTTTCTTTCATTGATCTCATTCCGTTACCGAAATCTTATTATACCCTTAATATCCATCAAGGAGTGACAACCTTTCACTACCTACCGTAACTTGTAAAATCTATTCCATGGAAGGAAAATAATAATAGTACTTCAAGGAAACACTATTAAAATATATAAATTAAACACATAACCTAATTTCCCCATTCTTCTTCCTTATTATGACTAAGTTTTCCAACCAAGATGAATGCTTAATAGGAAAAATGATCTTAGACTCAATCAACTTTGTAGGTTCCTTTCTCATGAGAGGCTCAATCTTAGGATTAATTGGCCTTTGCCTTTGCTTGATAGGTTTAGTATTATCATCTAAATCTATGGTATGTTGAGTTAAGTTTGGATCAAATCCTTTTAAGTCACTATATTCCCATGCAAAGACATCAAAAAATTACTTTCACAATTTAATTGAAGTATATATTTCTGTAGTAGTACATACCTTCCCAAAAGCAAGCATATTATCTTTGAAAATTTGTAATCTTTCATATATTTCTTTCTTAGTATACTTCTTCAACTGATCATCATCATTTAATATACTCTCAATTATGACTAAGCCTTTAGGGAGCTTGTTTGTCTTTAATTGTAAAATCTACCCTCCATATTGATGTTGTAGTTTGGACTGATACTTTGAGGAAAACATAGCCTCCTCTTGTAGAAAAAGAGCTATTAGTTTTTTATTATCAAAACATTTAAAATTAATGACATTATCAAGTATAGAGGAACTTAAAATCACTTTGATATTAGTTTGGTTCTTATCCCCTTTGGAACATCAAATTGAGCTCCAATTGCTACCAACCTATCAACATATTTGTTATCCTCTCTTGGTATAGATTGAATGTTGAAGGCTTGGAAATATTCCATAAGATCCCACACTCTATGCTTATAAGATTTAAGTATTTCTTAGTCATATTTTAACCTCTAACTTTAATCACAACTAAATCACTATCACCATAAACTTGTAACTCTTTCACACCTCTCTTTCTAGCCCACTCAAGGCCATGAATGAGGTCATCATAATCTACCACATTACAAGTACAACTAAAGTGAAATCTAGAAGTAGAGTGATAACTTTACTTGGATGGAGAAACTAACATTGATCTAGCACCTGATCTAACCTTGCTTCTTGATCCATAAAATAATAGATATCATAGACCATCCATACTCTCATTTTGCTTCATCAAATTTGACATGAAAAAGGCTTATTCATGAAGGTAATACACTCCAAAACTAACTTCCTCTATGAATTTGTAAGGATCATGTTCATAGTGTTCATCTTGCCATTAATACAAATAAAAATCAAAACATCCTTCAAGAAAATAAGTTTGTGATTGATCCATGTGAAGTTCTTTCTCATCAAGAAGAGCATAATTGACATTTACAACGTTATGCATTTAGGGATATAAATGATAGTGATGAATTGGTTCTGATTCAATATTTACCTTGGTACCATACTTTTTTATAGAACCATATATGACCAAGTATCCACCTATCTTGGCCATAAACTCTCTTGACAAACAAAGAGAAAATCAACATTTTTAGTCCTAGTTGATATAACTTGTTTACCTAATCTAAGTAATTCTTTTTGAAGGATATCTTTTTGTTCTAGTATTGCCAATGAGTCCCATAATTAAATATTCACGTGTAACTTATTCACTTGATCTACAACATTGATATAAGGATTTTCCATATTAAATTTATCTTTGGAAGCATAAATACTTTGTGGTGTAGCATGTGAAGATGGATGTGTAGGAACTAGACTTGCATTTTAAAACTTATAATTTTACTACAACTTAGGAGCTGAGTTAGACCCACCTACTATTGGGGGTGATGGAGGAGTAAAAATAGGTCCTTGAGTCTCCACTTGTGCCTCTTCAACAACCCTATTCTTATATCTAGTGTTAAAGGATACACTAGTATTCACATTATTTGAACTTCCCAAATGATTCATGGCACAAAATTCTCCATCTAAATGATTCATAAGAGTAGAATCAGATTGTGTTTGTCTATTTTCCACTCCATTTTTCATTGAAACCCCAAAAATGGGAACTTGAGGTACTTGAC
>JARHVA010009146.1:0-12500 GCA_037957365.1 Torreya grandis | reverse complement strand
GAAACATGTAGTGAAAAATTTATTGGAGTATTAATATGTTAAAAGGACCATGGAAGGCATATTTTCAAGGTTATATGAGAAAATATAAGTGGAAGCTACTATGAGAACATGAGTTGACAGTTTTAGGGCTCTTTTCCCTGAAAGTGTAAAACAAAGCACCTAGTGGTTTTGTAGATGTCATATAAGAAATTTTCAAAAGTATTTAAGGAATATATATGAGTAATTATTTTATAATATCCATACTAAGAGTAATATAAAAAAATTGGAGGGAAAATTATCAATAGAAACTATTTTTGAAGAGGCTCTAATATGACATTTGTTTACTAAAGTTCATTAGTGAAACCTACAAGCTCTGAGCTCCTAAAATAGAATCTTCACCCAATTTTGAAATATAAACAATTCCTTCATGTTTTAATGGTTTTATATGGTTTTTAATAACATGTATGAGATATATGAAATCCAAATAATATTGTATGCAATGATTTAGACCCTATATGCTCTTACAGGTATCTCTTGCATGGAAATTGAGGTATAGTGGTCTATGAAGCCCTACAAGTGCATAATAGGAATTTGAAAAAATGGTATAAACATTATTGGATTAGTATATAAATAGAATATTGTGATTATGAACATATTTAGGAGACCTTTAAACACTATACCTATACTCTAAATATACATGAACTTATACAGGAGTCACTTTTGAAGAAAATACATAAAATACATAGTCAACTACCTATGACTAGTATTGAAGGTATCTCAAACCCAAGGTGTGAAGTGGTTAAAAAACATTAAGTTAATAATTTAAGTTTTAAATAAATATTATACATTTTATTTAAGGCCTAATTCATGAAAAGTGTACCTATAATGGTTCCTCCCAAATAAGAATACAGTTTCCAGGTTGAGATAGTCAAACTCAGACGTATGCAATGTGAATCTTGAAGGGATAATAAGGATAAATGTGTTTTAAATACCTATAAAACTATTAATTTCATAAAATTAAATATCAATAATATCATAAAAAATAGGGAAGGTCTATAATCAAGAAGACATAGTCCACATGCTACAAACCCTACATATAATCCACTCCTCAGAGTTCTGTCTTAGATTCAATGCATTTGAAGGGTCTAAAGAAATGACCAAGGGATGAAATTTTTTTTTGAGTGTCTATAAAACTTTAATAATAACCTGAATTTATTTTTTTATTTGAAAATATGGTAATTTCCCTCTATTTTGTCTCAGATAGAAGGCACTCCCCTTAAGTGGAATTGGCAGGTTTTGGGGAAAAGGTGACAAAAGGAAGAACTATTGTAAAATTTAAATGATGTGTAGGAATATGGATAAAATATATTAAAAAATGATAAAACAAGAAATAAAGGGTGAATCTCAACATAATAGTCCAAACCACAAGGGTTATAGTCATGTCTATATGGCATGTCTAGGCCTAAAGAACAAATATGAGACTGATTTCACTTCTAGCTCTAAGTGAGATTTCCAAATAATTGGAAAATTTATATGGGATAAAAATATAGATATATAATCTAATTTTATACATGTAAATCCATCAAAAATATATTTTGGGATTTAAGGTGTAGATAAGCTATTAGGCACGGTTAGACGTAGTGCCCAAATGAGAGCTCACCTTTAATTATAGCATGAGATAAGATTTATAACAAGTTGTAACATGTTTATAGGATGAATTTGGAGGTGTTAAATATTTTATAGTACATGAAAAACCACAAGGAAATCTACTTTGGCTGAGGGCTACATTAGACCTATGTCAAGTGGAGAAATAAGCATGATAGGAGAGGTTTGATTACTCACATCTCCCTTGAGGATGTGCATGAAAATAAAATAATATTGGATATTTTATCAAGGGTATTAAATATATATATTTTTAATTGGTTTTTATTTAAAATGTTAGAACTTTATGAACAAATCTTAAGAGTGTAAACTGCCTAAAACCCTTACAAACCCTAAATCAAAACCCGATGAAGGAAATGAAGTTAGAAAGTTGTCAAAATGTAATATTTTGTATAAAATTATGATTTAAGGTTGTATAAGTCTCTCTAAAGCTACTCCCAATTAGAGTGAGTTGTATGTGATTGTACATATGGGGCACAAAATATGGGTTTCTTAACTTTTTTGTGTGTTTTATAGGTTCTAGAAGGAGTATAAAGAGGCTAGTCACATGGAGGGGAAAATTGATACTTAATATAACTCCCCATTACAATTTATTTCTTTAGAAAAAATCCTATGTTCCCCTCAACAAATAGCTTCATCTTAGCTATTCAAAATTGGCATAGTGAACATGATGGTGAGAAGTGTGAAAATTTCAAGTGGATGGATTTTTAAGGTCCACTTGAGCATTCTAAGGCCATGGAAGGTATTTATAAGTGTAATTAAATACCTCCCATAGATTTTAATGGATAATATAAGCCAATTTTTAAGTGAAGTGTGAGGGGTGACTAGTAAATAAGAGTTATTTTAACTATAGATGGTGATAACTCATTTGGGGAAGATTCTAGATGATTAGGACTACAACCAATGCATGGAGAGGCATGTATAAAAACATTCCCTCTCATTCCTATCACTAAACATATTATTAGTCATTTTTTTGATGTTAAAATAGGGATAAATCATGAAGGTATTTTTTTGAGACATAATGAGAACTTCTACGCCACATTTTAAGAGTTTCATGACTTGGGGTGATACTTATGCTTCATGACCTTGCATGGTTCATTTAAAATCCTATTCTCATGCACAAGTAACTCATTTTTCTCTTCTTGAAAAGCTACCTTGTGATATTTTCACCTCTCTCTTCTTCTCTCTCTCTCTCAAGTTCTTTAAGAACTAACCATTTTAGCCTTTTTGAATTATGCTCCACCTAAGTATGGTGAAGTCCTGATCATTTGCATACCATTTGATAAATAAGACTGATAATTTTTACCTCTTCCATGAATTTTAATAATGTGTTTTACTTAGATGATTTATTTTTCTTAATGATGACTTATAGCTTCCTTAGCATTATTGTTTCATTCTCTTACCTATTTATAGTTGGAAATCTTATTATTATAGGGAATGTGAAATTTTTTATGATGTGTCAAGGTTGATTGAGTTAGTATATTAAAATAGTTCCATTATAGGCCTCTTGTCTAATCCTCCTATCCTAAACTTTTATAACAAACTCATAATGTAGCATTTATGTGATAATATGAATCTTAGAGAAGTGTATGTTCAATTAGTCTCTTGGTTTCATGTGTAACATGTAGCTAGTTGGTATTCATCAACCAGTTTGGTGTATCAATGCCATTAGGATAGTTTTATCTCTCCCTTTTCTATCACAAAGTTTAGTTTTAGTACTGATCCAAGGTGGTACATCAAGGGAGATAACCCTACCTAGAGATTCACCTCATTATTAGACTCACCCATAGTCTAGAGGTGTATCAATTGTGCCACTTGGATGAGGAGAGCTGAAACATCTCCTCAAAAGGTGAAAATCCAAGTGACAATAATTTTTTTCATGCTTTACGGGACTCTTAGTTGAAGAAGTTTAAATATTTTTGGTGTTGTCTTTCAAGACATTAGCCTTTAGAGGTATATATCTAAACATCAATGGTGACTCTAAGATTAAATTAACTAGTCAATCAACCTAGGTATTTATTTTAAATATTATTTATAATCATTCCTTATCATGAATTGTATCAATCCTATAACTACCCTCCTCAATATCTTACTCCTCCTAGTTAACCTAGTCACTTCTTAAATCAATCCATTTCCACTTTTAAACAAACTCTTTTGGGTTATGAGAAGTATATGTTATATATTGACACATTAAGGGGACATGGTTAAGATATTCCTAGTCATCATATTCATAAGGTGAGAGATGCATTAGATCTAGTTAAAAAAGATTGGGATCCTATTGAGAGAGCTAATTAACATAGGCTCATAAGTGAGATTTTAGATGTGAGTGGCTTGATTGCATCCTTGGAGGATAAAATAAGATTTTATGAGGATCAGCCTCACCAAGTCTATTAGCCTACATTTCCACTTCCCCAAAATTTATATTAGTCCTTCATGATTCCTATTCTTGAACCCAATCAAGCTTACCAAAGTCATCCTTTTCCCAATCAGTTAGAAATGAGAGTTGAGGAGACAAGCCTTATCTTTGAAGTAAATCTTAATAGGTAGATTGATTTGGCCAACATGCAGGTGAGTAATTCCATCTCATTAAAAAAATAAGTGTAATTTAAGCTCTCATTTACTTCTATAATTACATCCCTACCTCAAGAAGATACTTCTAGATATGAGATTCCAAGTTAGAGACAAGGTGGAGAATCCAAGCCTAAAGATCCTAATTTTCTTAAACACTTCATTCACTCCTAAAGTTTCATCACTACCTCAATAAGAGACTCCTAATCCTAACATCCTAATCTAGAATAAGGTATTAGAATTGTTGTGAAAGAAAGAGGATAAAATCCTTGATAAATAATGTGAAGTTAAGAAAGAGCTTGATCCTATGAAAGTACCTCCCACCCTTCCTCAAGAGACCTCTTGTCTTCCATGTCATCCCTCTTGTACTCTTATTTTCATGGTAATGATTATAAACTTTAAGAGAGAAATTTACAAGATAAATTATCCAATAAAATTGAAGATTTAGAGTCAAAGATGAAATTTCTAAGTCAAGGTGTGATGGAAGGTTTAGACCCAAAAGAAGATCCTATGTCTACACACACCCCATGTAATGTTCCTCAAGAGAATGTTCAATCCAAATAAAATTGAAATGAAGTGGGTTTTAAATGGAAGAAATAATACCAAGTTAATTTATCCTAAGGTTTGTCTCCCCTTCCTCAAGAGCTCTCAAAAGAATCTCCTACAATTCATTCTTAATTTTGTTTTGAGTTCTATGTTCCACCTCCACCAACTATTTCATCTTATCCTCACCCAATCACTCTTTACCTTGATGGAAATATGGTGTAGGAACATAAATAATATCAGTTGGTTGATAGTAATTTATAACTCTTGCTTGAGGAAAACATACCTCCTTATCAACCTCATTGGGCTAAGTCACATGATTTTAATATGCCTAGTCTTGGCATCACTAAGAAGAAGGAGATCGAAGATATTTCATCCCTTGAGAAGAAAATTTAGGTTATGGAAATTGAGATGAAACTTGAGAGCCCTTATGAGGTCCTAAATGTTGATTAATAACAACTTGATTACCTCATACATCAAGAAGAGAAGATTAAAGAGGTTGTAACCCTAGAAAACTCTCTTGAAACCAAGGTAGAAGTTGTTGTTCTTGAACGTGACCTAATACCTCATCATAATTTTGACTAACCCTCTTATGAATTGGATATTTAATAACACAATCTTGATGGCCTGATACATCAAGAAGAGAATATTGAAGAGGTAGTGGTTCTAAATGATAAATAAGACAAAGATGATTGGCAACTGTAAATGAAGTTCTTTCAAGAGCTTGAAGAGCTTTGCCAAGTTTAGGGTTAATTACATGAAAAGGTGAAGAAAGAGTATTCCATGGAATATAATGACCTATATTGGGTAGAATATGGAAATCTGCTTGATATCCTAGAAGAACATGCATTTGAGAAGAAACCTAATCCTGTTGAGAGTACTATAGAAATCGAGAAGGTATGCCTTGTTGAACTACCATCAGAGTTTGTAATTAAGGATCCATATGAGAAGGTTGAGTTTATTTGGATGTAATAAGAGTTAATTTACATATCCAACCTATTTTTAACTACTTGTTTCTCATTTAAAATCATGCCATTAAAGTTGGTAAACATCATGGAAAATTTCGAGGCATCAATATCAAGGATCAAAAGACTACATGTCTCTTTAATTCCTTCATGTCATGAAGTAAGAAGGGATTCAAAATTTCCCTTTGATCCAAGAAGGATTTTTAATCTTAGGTTAGTTAGTTTTTGAGTTATTTTGTTTATTTTCATGTGTGTGTTCCATAAGTGCTCATGAAGTACATGTGTGTTTGCCTTTGTTTTGTGTGGGTCTTTTATTTTGTGTGGTTGACATAGTCATTGGTCTTGTCATGATCAAATATTTTTTTCAAAGTCCTCATGTTGTGTATTATAATTTAGATAACTCCATAAGCCTAATGGACTGATAAGACTACTGATCCTTAGTATAGTAGGCATGTTACCCCTATGAGTCACCAATTTATTAACCAAATTTGACCTAACAGGTCAAATTGGGACCCTTATAGGTAAACATTTGGTATTTATAGGTTTATATGGGGTTTAATATTATGTAATATGGTGTATTATATGTTATTTTATATTATTTAATTCCTTATTACCCTCGTTCATGATCTAATTAGTTAATATGTCATTTTGAGTCTTTTAAAGTCATTTTAGGGGTCATAAATGTAATTGATATGTTTTTTAAGGTGTCAAAGTGTCTTATTTTCCTTATAAATATCCAATAAGTTATATTACCTTTTAATAATTTCATTTCATCTAAAAATTGTAGGTTATCAAATTAAAAATCAAGTAATCAACTAAAAAAGAGGGAGTTTGGCACTTGTAAATCCCATGGGGAAAAGTGACATATGGGAAAAGGCCATAGAACATATATTAATATTAATAAAGTTAATATACACACATGACATTATTTATAAGTTTTATTTGTGATCTAAAGCCATTCTACTCCTTTTTCACCCTTCTAGACATACATAACCAGTTAGTATGTTTATGCTTGGTATGGATAGTTAGAGAATTTCTAGGTCAAATAAATTTGGGAGGTAAAATTAAACTCAAAGAGATTAATTTCCATAAAAATATTTTGAATAATAGTGGCTTGTGTTTAATGAACCATCCTCATGAAGTTGACTAAGTTTTTCTCCTTGTTAATTTGTGCACCCTATAATTTTTTCTCCATTTTGGACATGTCCATACAAACCAATTTTTGAGGTTGATTAAAGATGATGTTGACTTACTTATCTAATTATTTTTATTGGTTTCATGTTTTAGGGTGTTTTTATGAGCCAAGTATCTTAAGTTGTAGGAGAAATCACCATTCTATGTTATAGGTAGATTTTCAACATTTGTAAGATTTTCATGCTTTGGTAGTGATGCTAAGAGGTGAAAATAATTTAATTATCATGTTTACAATGTGATATTGATCCCATTTAATTTAAATTTAATTTTACATAATATTATTCCATAGGATGCAGTCATAAAGTGCCATACAATTAGTTTCATCAAAGATTATCACATACAATCAATTAGGTGAACTATGCAAAGATATGAAACACATTCATGGAGGTTTAATTATGGTATCAGTGTGTTGATCAAGCTTAAATCATGAAAAAATATGAGAAACCAAAGTGAAACCTTAGAAAGAATGAGAATATAATCAATATAATACTTTTACATAGTCACCTACCATTAATGCACATATACAGGTGCTCTCATGGAAAAAATCATGTTGAAAGGAATGTCTAAGTTGAGAAAAGTTTTGATGGTGAAAAGAGTATTTTTTTTAATTTTTAAAATATCCCAAAAATCTTTGAATCTCACAAACCATGTCAATTTCCCAAACTTTGCTTACTGCCTAGATACAATTTAGAATGCATCTACAGGTGCTTGGAAGAGAAGATCACATTCAAATGAAGGTTTTGAAACATGGTTCAATATATTCATGAATATAATCATGAACTTGAAAGTATTAGAATAGAATAAAATTTATCAAGGATCCATACATTATGTATTGTTTGGAAGATAGCTATACTGTCAACCTATTCATTACATGACCACCTAAAGGTGGCTTAACTGAAAGCTAAATAGCCATATAAAGAGGTTGAAACACGTGGTGAAACATTCATTAGAGTATTAATATGTTAAAATTACCTTATTATACCTATTTTTATGGTTTTATGAGCAAATGGAAGTGGAAAATACTATGAGAACATGAGTTGATAGTATTTAGGTCTCTTTTCCCATAAAGTGTAAAATAGAGTACCTGGTCATTTTTTAAATGTCATATGATAAATTTTCACAAGGATTTAAGGAATATAGATAATAAATCATTATATGATATACATATAAAGAGTGATATACAAAAATTTGATGAAAAATTATTAGTAAAAACTAGTTTTGAAGAGGTTCTAATATGACATTTATTCACTAAAGTTCATTAGTGAAACCTACAAACTCTGAGCTCCTAAAATAGACTCTTCACCCAATGTTGTAATAAAAACCATTCCTTCATGTTTCAATGGTTTTATATATTTTTTTAAATAGCATGTATGAGATATATGACGTCAAAATAGGTTTATATGCAATGATTTGAACCTTATATGCACCCACATGTATCTCTTGCCTAGAAATGGGCGTACAGTGGATTGTGAAGCCCTACAAGTGCATAAAATGAGTTTGAAAAAATGTTCAAAGGTATAAATATTGATTTGATTAATATATACATATATTATTGTGATAAATAACATATTTAGGATACCTTAAAACTCTATATATACCTATGTTCCAAATGTACATGAACATCTACAAGATTCACTTTTGAAGAGAAAACATAGAATACACAATCAACTTCCTATGACTGGTATTGAAGTTATTTCAACCCCAAGGCGTGAATTGGTTAATATAATACATTAATTTCATAATTTAATGCTTAAATGAAGCTTATAAATTATATTTAAGGCCTCGTTCATGCAAAGTGCACCTACAGGGTTTCTTCCCAAATAGGAATAATGTTTGTAGGTTGAGACAGACAAACTTAGAGGTATGCAATGAAAATTTTGAAGGGATCATAAGGGTAAATGTGTTATAAATACCTAAAAAATTATTTATTTAATATAATTGAATTATCATAATATGGTAAAAAATAGGGAAGGTCTCCAATCAAGCAAACATAGTCCACATGCTAGAAACCTGTATACAGTTCACTCCTCACAGTTCTGTCTTATATTTAATGTATTTGAAGGGTCTAGAGATGTGAAAAAGGGATTAAAATTTGATTAGAGTGTCTATAATTTTTTTTAAAATCCCATAAAATAAATTTTTTATGGTAAAATATGGGAAGTGCCCTCTATTTTATCTTAGACAAAGGGCACTCCCTTTAAGTGAAATTGGTAGGTTTTGGGGGAAAAGGTGACAAAAAGGGTGACCAATAAATATTTTAAACTTGAAAGGAAGTGTATTAATTTGTATAACACTTATGAAAACATTATAATAGAAAAAATAAATTGTGAATCTCAATAGAATAGTCCAAATGATAAGGGTTGTAGTCAGGCCTATATGGCATGTCTAGGCCTAAAGACTAAATGTGAGACCAATTTCACTTGTAGCTCTAAATGGGATTTAAAAATTATTGGTAAATTTAATTGGGATAAAAATATAGGTACATAATCTATTGGGATATATGTTAATCCATTAAAAATTCATTTTAGTATTTAAAGTAGAGACAACCTATTATGCATGGTTAGGCTTAGTTCCCAAAATGAGAGGTCACCTTAAATTTTGGCATGAGATAATATATATAAAAAGTTTTAAAAATTTTATAGGATGAATTTGGAGGTGTTAAATCTTTTATATTGCATGAGAAACCGTAATGAAAACTACATTGGCTTAGGGCTACATCAGACCTATGCAAAGTGGAGAAATAAGCTCAATGCGAGAGGTTTGATTTCTCACATATCCCTTGAGGTTGTGCATGGTAATACAATAAGGTTGGAGGTGTTATAAAGGATCTTTAAAAATGATATTATGAATTTTTTTTTGTATTTATAATGTGAGAACTTTATAAACAAAGATTAAGAGTGGGAACTACCTAAAACCCTTGCAAACCCTTAATCAAAACTTGATGAAGGAAAATAAGTTATAAAGATATAAAAATGGAATATTTTTTCAAAAATAATGATTGTATATTTTAGATAACTCTCTCAAGATACTCCCCATCATGATGAGTTTTATAGAATTGTATAGATGGGGTACAAAATAAGATTTTATTGACTTTTTTATATGTTTTAGAGGTTATTGAAGGATTTTGGAGATTCCAATCACATGGAGAGGAAGATTGAGACTTAATATAACTACCCAAGACAATTTATTTCTTTAGAACAACTCATAGGTGCCTCAAAAAATAGCTTCATCTCAACTAGTCAAAATTGGCATAGTGAACATGATGGTGAGATGTGTGAAAACTTATATTGGATGGATTTTTAATGTCTATTTGAGAATTATAATTCAATGTAGGGTATTTAAAATTTTCATCCACTCACTCCCATATATTTTCATGGAAAATTAAATCTAATTTTGAGGCCAAATGTGAGGGGTGATTAGGAAATAAGATTTATTTTGACTATAGATGGTGATAGCTCATTTTGGGAAGATTTAAGATGACCAAAAATGAAACTAATGTATGAAGAGTCATGTTTAAGAACCTTCCCTCTCATTAATATCACCATACCTATCCCTAATTAATTTTTTAGAAGTTAAAACTAGGGTAAATCATGAAGGGATGTTTTTTGAGCTAGAATGAGAACTTCTAACTCATTTGTGCTTCTTAACCTTTCATGGTTCATTTCACATGTTCTTCTCATGAAAAAGTAACTAATTTTTAATATATTAATAAGTTTCCTTATGACCTTTGTATGTATCACTTCTCTCTCTCTCTCTCTCTCTCTCTCTCTCTCTCTCTCTCTCTCTCTCTCTCTCTCTCTCTCTCTCTCTCTCTCTCTCTCTCTCTCTCTCTCTCTCTCTCTCTCTCTCTCTCTCTCTCTCCTCTCTCTCTCTCTCCTCTCTCTCTCTCTCTCTCTCTCTCTCTCTCTCTAGCTCTATAAGAACTAGCCATTTTGGCCTTTATAAATTATTCTCCACCTAAGTATGGGCCAAGCCTTGCTCATTTTAATAAAATTTGATCAATAATACTATTGATTTTTACCTCTTCCATGACTTTTAATGGTTTTTTTAACTTGGATGACTATTTTTTCTTAGTCATGCCTTATTTACTTAGAATTTTTGTTTCATTATCTCACATATTTTTAGTTGGAAAACTTATTATAGGGCATGTCAAATTTTTTTATGATTTTTCAAGTTTGAGTGAGTTAGTCCATTCAAATAGTGACATTCTATTCCTCTTGTCTAGTCCTCATAGCTTAAACATTCATCATAACTTCATAATGTAACATTGATGTGAGAAGATGTATATTAGAGAAGTGTATGTTCAATTAGTCTCTTGGTTTCATGTGTAGCATGTAGTTTATTGGTATCCATCAATAAATTTGGTGTATCACCTCCCTCAGGATAGTTTGCTTTCAGTTATATCTCTCCCTTTTCCATCACAAATTTTAGGTGTAGTAGTTTTCCAAAGTGGTTAAATTAAAGGAGCAAAATATACCTAGAGATTCACCTCATTCTTAGACTCACCCATAGTCTAGAGGTGTTTGAATTGTGTCACTTGGATGAGGAGAGATGAGACATGTCCTTAAAGGGTGAAAATCCAAGTGAAAACAATACCCTATCTATAATTTTTTTGTATAACTCATTTCAATGGTAAGGATAATGATTGAGTCTTCTACATCCTCTAATCATCATTTTGGGCAAACTATGCCATTTGAGTAGCTTTCCAATTTCATCTCTTTCAACAGGTCACTTCTAAGGGTTTGTAAGGGTTTTAGGGGAATTTTTATACCCATAACATTTTTTTATAAAGACCTAATGTTATTAATTCAAAAAAAATTGACTAGATAAAATCTTATACCCCTACTAACCTCTCTAAAACTCCCTTGGTCTCCATGCATATCCTCAAAAAAGATGTGAGTAGTTAAAGTTGGTCTATCAAGGTTTGAATCTTCACTTGCATAGGCCTAATGTGTCTTAAAGTCAAAAATTAACTTTTAAATGGCTTCCATTACATCCTAATATCTCAATAAATTCTTAATTCATCCCATGAACATGTTACAATCAATTGGAAAACTCACCAAGAACTAGAAGTGATGTTGGACCCCTAATTGGCTCTAGGTCACTTCAAGGCCTAATAGGCTTAACATGCACCCTACTATTTTTGAATATTTTGAATGATATATCATGTATGTTCTGGTGTATCATTATTTTTAATACATCATTAAATCTCACAAAGTCATCACGCAACTTCCCAAGCACTCTTCATTCTTTTTTCTCATTCACTTAACTAGGCCTAATAATAGATTGCTTGGTTGAGCTATATGCAAGAGTGTATTGACCATTTTGAGAGGTATAAGATTTTATTTAGGTGTTTCATATCATACATTAACATTAAATACACCTCAAAATATGTTACTTTATGTTCCCAAATCTTTATATCAAGTATCTTACCCATGTTTGGCTTCATTTTCTTATCTTTCCAAAACCCTAATTTTTCTTGACTAGTTGACCTATGAGACAAAATAGTGAGATATAACCCACATATTAAAGGAAAATTTAAGTTTTTATAGGTTTTATTATTTCCTAATTAAGTTATTTACCAAAGGT